>VXBQ01008662.1:31381-81646 GCA_013400175.1 Phainopepla nitens | reverse complement strand
TCTCTCTCTCTGCCCCCCCCCCCCCCCCAAAATGCTAGATTTTCTCAGAATCTAGATGAACTTTGATTCAGTGATTAGGCCTCAGGTATTGTGGAATAGGTATGAGAATGCATGACTAGATTTGAACTAAGGATTTAAAGAGCCAAAGGACAGGTTATCACACATTGCATATAGATTCTCTGACACTATACACTAACTGAGACCTGTTAACTCTGTATTGGTCCAGAGGAGAATACACTGAGACGTGAGACAGTGAGAAGTTTGTGAACAGAATCCAGTTTCTGGATCTTCTGAGGCAATATCCACCCTTTCAGAAGCAAAGTCAGTCTTGAATTGGACAGATGAGACATGCAATCAGATGTTCACAGAAACACTATGAGGATGGAGGTTGGAAGGGACTTCAAATGTCATTTGTTCCAATCTTCCTCCTCTATCATAGGGTCACTTAAAGCCAGCTGCCCAGGACGATGTCCAGATGGCTTTTGGAAATCTCCAAGGCTGGGGATATACTGTACATGGAGATATCAAAGCTGGTTTTGAGAAACAATAGCCAAGTCTCACAGCCCTACAGAGAGCAGATATCCAGCTGATTCTTCTTGGTCTCGACATCCATCACCTCATTACAGCATTGAAAAAGGTCAAATCAGAAAAACAAAAAGAAGTAATTTTAGGACTCTGAATTATCTCCAACCAAGAGAGCAGAGATACACACATGTTTGCAGACTCCTTTTTAAAACTAAGAAAGGAAGACTATGACAGCAAATGTATTTGTTAATGCTGCACAGAGAAAATGCCCCACAGGTAGGAAGAGAAAAAAAAAGTGGGAGGGTCTGTAAAGAGAACGGATACAGAAAGGATATAAAAAACCACTATTCTTACATGCACTGGTTTTATTTATTTATTTAAAGGGTAGCTAACAAAATATTTAAAGCATTTGACATAAAGTGTTACATGCCCAGAACTAATCAGGAACGTGGCAATTGTCTCCTGCAATTTGGAGATGGAAGGACACAGCAGCAGTGGTGACAGATAATGACAGTTGAGACTATGCATCATTATTTACCACCTATATTTTGGTTGTATGTAGACCATAGTCCAGGTCGCTCCACTGCCAGATTATAAGGACAAAAATGTCCATGTACAAACACAGCCAGAAAGCAAAAGACCGGTTCTGTCCTCAAAAGATTACAATCTGAGTAAGTCTGCTGTCCCTTTTAAGGATAACAAGCAGAAGGCAGAAGTGATGGGGAGAATGGATACCCTGGGTTTCTAAACGATTTTGTTCTTTTAAAACACCTACTCTAAAAACGTAACTTGCTTCCTGTATTGCAGACATCATAATTAACTCCACAATACATCTAAAATCATAACTGACTCACACAAGGAAGTCTCCTGTGAGCTAATCAGTGAAATAAACAGGTGCTTCTCCGTACTAGAAACTTGGTCATCAGCAAGAGTAATGCTCCACAGATCTGCACTGGGTCTTTGTTCTTTTTGAGAAAGCAAGCAAAGCAGAAGAGAAATGACCTGTGAGTGTCCTGACCCGTATCTTGATTGCTCAAGTTCAGGCAGTTTCTGTGTGTCCTTCCAGTGCTCATCATACATGACTCAGTAAAGGACAATCTGAACGTTAATGCCTCGCACTGAAATAAAGCTGGGCTGCTTGGATTAATAATATGCTGGAATTTGACTGACCTTCTTAACTTATTACAAAAGAGATAATTAAAAAAAAAAAAACATTTCAGAAAGACAGGGACAGAAACAACTGTGTGCCAGAATGATTATAATTGTGCTGTATGAACAGCAAAAAAATAGAAGCAAAATAGTCATGACTGAATTTGAACTCCATTTTGAATTCCACTTGCAAAGCAATCAGCTGGGTCAGCACAGTAGTACTCAATTCTTGAAGACCATACACATCCTAAGAAAAAATATCTTTTCTGTTAAACTTGCAACATATAAACATATAAATTTATATAAAATTTTAGGAGCTGGTATTTTATCCTGAAATGCAGATATGTTCAGAATTATATTTAACTGACTGGTTCTAGTTCAAATACTGGCAAGTATCTCCCCTTGAGTAACAGACTACTATATTATCTCAGCTGGAGCATTCCACACAATCCAGCAGGGAGTTTTGGATCTTCAGTTTTTAAGAATCCTAATTTTATCTTTTTAAGTAATGAGGGAAATATTCCCTAAGAATGTGTTTGAAACATCAGACATTTGTTTCATAAAATAACATATGAGCCCACAGAAGAAGCTGAAAGACATGAAAATTTAGACTGGCACTATTAAGGAGGTTGATCTGGAAATTCCAGAGCGAAGACTTTATACAATGGGAATCTTAAAAATATCAATGTGTACCAGACAGTCTTGTAGAGATTTGTGAAGATACAGTTTATAGTTATGAGGATGTACATCCAGTATGTAATATCACAGAGTTGTTTTTTTTTAACTACTTCAAACACTGATGACTTATCTCTGCAATGCCACGTGCTGTAAAGGATTTTGATTACAGTTTATGATGCTTGGAGACCTTCGTTAATGGTCATTTATGGAGGAATTCTTTATTGGTATTTGCTGTGAAAAAGACATTGTTCAATATTAGCATAATTTGACTATATAATGATTTCAAAATATACTGTTAAGAGTTACTAGTTTAATGCATTGCTGAGCTTCTCACTACATATTCCAACACTTCTGTATTCTCAAGAGCCCTTCCTTGAAATAATTTTCTTCTCCAGTTTTTGCTAGTAACATTTAGGTATCATAAATTATACTTTTTTTTTCTTCTCCTGAGACTATTTTTAGTATGCAAGTTGATTATTTTAACAGTTCATTTCAAACTATTATTACTTTCTTCTCTTTTAAAGCACTATTAAAATAAACAGGGGCAAAGTAACTCTTTGCCACAGTGATGACTATATAATTAAATGGTGTTAAAACACTTCATGTAAACATCCTTCTTTATGGGTGGATGGAGTTCTGCAGTTAATGGAATAATATATTAAAAATTATTTACACTCCATTTAACTCATTCAAGTAAAATTATATGCACTATATTTATACTGAGACAACATATATCTTAACTAAATGTAGTTATCTTCTCTCCTTTCACTTCATAAACCATTCTCTGTCTGTGGAGATAAAATAAATTTGAATAATTTAAGGTAACTCTTTGTACTTATGGTATTCATATTACTTACATAGTTATATGACATCAATTCAGGAATTGAAAAAAGTCATTCCAATTATTATACACTCAATAAATCTGTGGGATACTCACTAGCAGTGTATTTCTTCAGTATTCAGTGGCACATATGTAAAAGGAATGAAGAAATTATATATTTTGCTATTGCATAAGGTGTTTCACTCGGTCCGAGTGAGAGCCAAAACTGTTCTGGATGATCTCTGCTCATTCCCAGGTGTTTCTTATGTAAATTTAAAACATTACATGATTTGATTGAAAGGAAGGACCCTTTCAGTCTGAGGACTCCCAGGGATACATCACCAAGACAAATATGCTCTTATGCTACAACAAACAGCAATGTAAAAGACTGTGTAAAAGAACAACCAAAATCTATTAAAGCAGCTTAAGAACAGTCACTTACTGTCATGTTATTTAGTGCATCTTCAATTAGATTTAAAAGATAGATTTAGATTTTATATAACAAAGATTTTTCTTGAGATTATTCAACAGAGTAAGAGCAAAGAATCAAGAAAAAAAGGACTGTGTTCTCCTGTAAACATGGCAGGCTTGGAAGGGGAGGTATTGGTACTATCATTCCAGATACTACTGTGCAGATCTTAAACCCTGGAGTTAAGCCCATTTGGCTGTTTTGCCTGGGAAGAAATCCTATTCATGGTCTTCAAATGTTTTATCTTTTCCTGTAACCTTCACTCAAAAGATGCAGTTCCTTTGAAATGCATTTCTTAGTGTTCAAAGTTTTTTTAATTATTCATGAATGAATATTTTCTGTTTTGGAAGGATGTTGAATGGCAACAATTACAAGCTGAATACTATGCCAAACAAGCATTTTGTACATTCTGTCCCTCAGTGTTTAATAATATATAAAAATGAAATGGAGAGAAAAAACGTAGAGGATCATCCTTGAGAGGCAGTTTTGGTGAAGCATCTGTGCTCTGGGGCTTTTGACAGAGGCATCACCATAGCCAGTAATTCAGCTGTCACTGCCCATCCCAGACACCTGCATACCAACCTGGAGGATGAAGACCTGCAGTCATTTGTGTTGCAGCTCAGTGCAGCTCTTTCTAAGGCTGTTTTTTTCCAACTGGTTTTGGCCACTCTGAGGGCTAAGACTGAAAGATAACTTCTCCTGACTACATGCTCTTGGCATCTCCCTTGTGCCAGCACTTGTTCTCTTAGAGATAAACAAGATGTTAGAGAAATTATCCCACTGGAAAGTCATAAAGAAAGATGGGAAAGACCAGCAGGGAGCACATGAAGACAGAACTGCTCTGTGCAAATCCCCAAGGTCATCAATTGGTGTACCAAATTCCAGGCTGACATTTTTTGGCTTGTGAAAGCCAAACAAACAAAAACATGGGAAAGCTGCCCTGGTATGTGAGATGGACAGCTGTACAGTCCCTTGTAACTATCGAGTCTTTAAGCTGGTTTTGCTCAGCATCTACTTTAAACAGGCATGAGACAACACCTTCTCTTGCAGAAAAGCCTATTTAAATGGCTTGTGATTTGTCCCACCCATATCTGTAAGTTCCTCGCCTTCTTACCTTTGCTGGTGTATATGGCAGCAAATCCCTGGTACAAATACGATGATAGCAATTAATCAACTTAACTAATACAGTTACATATTACCTCTCTTTAAAACTTTTTCTTCTTTTAAGCCAAAACATTGCTATGATCCAGCTGAAAACATAACCTTCCTAATAGTTCCACTTGCATAAGCAAAGGAGTGGTAAATTGCAATTGTGGCAAGAAATGGCTGCAGTCTTTTAAAGTGTTTCTGCCAAGACAGAAAATATAATTTCAAACTATCTTCTTACAGTTTGGATGCCTCTACATGGAAATATTCAGAGAAATTAAAATGAGTTAATTACATTTGCTATGTTGACGTACTAAGTATATTAAACCTCATCTCTAAATGTCTCATCTAGGAATAAACTATCTAATTAAGGCTGTTTATATTTGAATTTATCCAAGAAAAATGGTCAAAAAATTAGATGGACACTACAAGGACTTTCTTACTCTCAAATAAAAGCAAACATGAGTGGCATCTTTCAGGGGAACAGTTAATGTGATCTAAGTCTACTCAAGTATTTTCTTTTAAACATCATTAGGTCATAAGTGGGCCGAGCTAGTAAAAGGCCAAGCCATGCTATTTCTGAAGAGAGTAACCATAGAGAAAGCTATTGTCCTTTAATTTAAACAGAATTAATCTGTAATATTTACTGAATCATATAATTTATCTATGTATTCTTATTTAGAATTTTAGTTAACTAAAATCTGATCATGAATGGGGAGGGAACTTGCACTCAGAATCTTTTTGGTCAAATTATCTTTATGGAATCACAGTCGTTTGTAAGGCATAACAGAATTCAAGCCAATTTTTTGTCAGATCATTGTCTCTCTTTCAAAAATTTAGTTGGAAGTAACATCACTTGTTATTACCTGTTTTTTATACAAACTCCAGTATGCAGTAGCTTCAGGCATCATGTTATAAAACAAGAAAGTAAATGCACTGTGTTGAAGTCCTGCACTAGTCAGTTTTGAGTGTTTTTTGTAACATTCAACCCAGTCTCAATCCAGGAAGATCCACCAGAAAAGTTTCCCCACTCTATTCTACAGATTTTCTCCTTTTCAGAATTTCTTTTGTCCTAATTTTTCAGACAAAAAGGCATCTTAAGAAATAAAAAAAAAAATATTAAATAATGTTTGGTTTAGAGAAACTGTTTCTGAGCTTACTGGCCTCACTGTATCTCCTCCAGCCTCACAGCTCTCAAGAAAGTCCACACAATTAAGATATGAATAAAATTTCTGTTTACTTTTGACAATGTATTTGTTATGTTCTCAGAGCTTAACCTGAAAATTATAAAGAGCTGTGCTAAAACTGTTTAGAAATACAAAGTACAGTACATACTGAAATACTTGCAGACTTGTGTCACAATGTAACTGCTACAAATATAAATGTGTAAAATACTTCAGATTTAAAGTATCCTCTGACCTCTTTTTTGTCTAAAGCAGCATACTCAGCTTCAATGCTTTCAGCTTCAGGATCACGTGAAAATACCATTCGAGATTCCAGGTTAAGAGCCAGCTCTTTGTGGTGCTGTTTCTCTGCACAGTCACATGGAGTATCTTTATTTTCATTTTCTGCAAACAAATCTCCACCATGTTTTACTAGAAGCTGAAAAGTAAAATGACAAAATAAGCAGTTATTAATTAATAACTCTAAAGAAAAGGCATGTGAGCAAAGAAGAAATCAAAAAATGAGCAAGAAAAACAGAACATTTATTACAATAATAATAATAATGGTCTTTAGAAACAAGGATGGTCTATTATTATTAAAGAAATTACTGCTTGCTTTCATGCATAATTATACCTATATCCACAGTAATTCCACAGAACCACAAAATCTAAGAAATACATTATGAGGTAATGCTGCACAATATGTTAATTAGTTTTAAAAACTAAAATTCTGCTTTAGTGTTATAGTCCATGCCCCATAGAACATGAGGGGTCTGAGGCCTTCAAGCATGTGTCAAGCTGGAGCTAAAAACACCTTTAAATATTCTTTTTACATGGGTACAACTCCACCATTTGTACACTTGTGCTGACAGAAAACAGGAGATTCCTTGGGTAGGAGGGATGAGAGGATACTGACTCACAGGGAGCACAAAATACTGCTGGCAGCTCTACTTTGTTTTTGAGGACATGAAAAAAGTTAAATGAAATAATGCTAATTCTAGCAATTCTAATATGGGCCAGTATTGTGCCATTTCACCAACCCAGTCTCTTGCCAGGAACCCTCCCAAAATGCAGTCTCTAAATTATTAAACCCTTGTGCTGCTCTTCTTAACTTGCTAACTTGACCTCCTGCTAGAAACTGACCAGGTATAAGCAAGGACATCATATGCTACAGATTTTAAAGGCCCAGGTGGACCATTCTGCTGATTTATTATGACACCTTTATATCATTACTAAAATGATTCATCTTCTTTCTGAATAAAGTCTATAAATACTATCTTGCCTTCAGATCATGACATCTGTAACAACACCATCCAGCGTATTTCAAAACTCAGGTTCTAATTTTTATACTTCTAAAAAACCTCAAATTTCTCTAAAATTATCTGTTCTTCATATAAGCCTTTTAGATCATGATCAGACACTCCTTAATTTTTTTTTTTCAGTAGAAGAGAAAATTTCCTTCCTCTGTCACTGCAGACTACAGAATGTCTTTTACAAACCTGGATTCATTCTTGTTAGATTGGGAAACCTTTCCCACATTCTCCAAAATAAAAAAAAAAAAAAAGGCAAACCGAAAAATACCACAAACCAGTGCAATGACAAGATATAGCTGAGAAGATATTGGTGTCATTGAGTAATTGATCTTAACAGCAGAGAATCAGGCAGAAATACAGATGATACTGGGACAATTACCAAGATACACAGCCAACAGTTAACCTTTGTTCTATCTAAACTTCTTAACATTGCCAAAACTTTCTTAATCTGAGTATCATATTCTGTCTGTTCATTTTAATCTCTAAGAGAAATTTAACTGAGGCAACTAAGGGAAAAAGAATGAATGTATTTGAAAGAACATTCCATACACTTATGTAGCTCAAAATCTAATCTGGAAGATGAGGAATACGCAAAGCAACAAGTTTTTATTAATGATGCCATATTTCTCTAGAAGCAGCGTTAAAAAGTCTCGTGTTGCTTGATTGAGATGAACAATCTAAACAATCATATTAGCAGTTAAAACAATTGTAAAAATACCATTTAATATGCCAAATATACTGTGATAGTGTGGAATGTATCTGCATAAAATCTAATCTGTTCAGCATGAAATTTATTATTGTCTATTCAGTAGTTTGAGGTAAGCACATAATTTTACCCAAACTATCTTTAGCAATGGGTTCCACACAGCTGTTCTGCTCAGAGGAAAAATCTAACACATGTGAATGGAGCAGTATCAAGACTGTACATCTGACTATCAACTCTGAACAAGACAACTAGTTGGTACTTCACCCAAAAGGATCTATATTTGGGGTTTCCTTTTCTTCTTTGGGTGTGGTGGGGATAGGCAAAGATACAGAAGTGGGGTTTTCCTGAAAAGCGGTGGAAAGTGAAGGACACATTCAAGAGGAATGCTGCTTTGAAGTGAGAATAACCACTGCAAAAGATGGGCAAAAGGCACCCCTAGGGCTCTAAGACACCTTTAGTAGTTTTCTGGAGAGAGGGAGGATAACTTGAGGATTAGGATCAGTTTATTATCTCTTTTTTTTTTTTTTTTGTTAAGAATTTTAATCCTCAAATACTTCTAGGAACAAAGAGATAATTGTTAAATTCCTTCACTGATCCCTCAGTTTCAGGCTTGGTGAAGGCATGCAGTGTTCCTGTTCATAAACCTGTTCCTGTTGAAGGAGTTGGAAGGACTGCAGACCACAGACTGGAGGATTTAGGATATCTCAGATGCAAGGTCCTCCATCCCATAGTAGGGTACATAAGGAAGTTTGAGCTTTGGGGTGTACACTATTTGTCTAATGCAGAAAGCACGACTAGTTAGGACTACATAACTCTGGCAAATAGCAATGCACGTGGATCAGACTGTAAATTCTTCAAAGACAAACTGAAAGCAAATTAGAGTCAGATATGGTTTACTCAATTACAATATCTGCTGTCAAGACACATAACCCCGTTTGTATAATTAAATGGGGAACTAGCAGTCTCGTAACTGGATTTATCTAATGAATCACATTACAGACATGGAGAAATAGAATGATAATTTGTAAAGAAGCACAAACCATGAACTTTTATGATGAGTTTAAAACAAATCAACTTTAGTCTGCAGCTAAAAGCTACAGCCCAGCTCCAGAACCACAATTCACTCTGCAGCAGCTGTGATTCTTTCTGACATTACAGTCTTTCTGACATTACAGTCTTTCTTCCTGCATGATCTTAGGGCATGAGCCCAGTTGCTTCACACTCTTGAAATCAAAACTTTTTAACTGTTGTGGCTATCTGTATAGCCCCATGCAGGGACATGAAGGCAGAAACAGGCAGAAGACTCCTTGCTCAAATCCCTTATAAATCTTAAGTCTAAGTTTGTAAATACCAGATAATGAAATATGTTGGAACTTGTTACTAAAGATTTCTTCTGTTTACCATTTCTCTACCACAAACAACCTTTCTTATGTCAAATCATTTTATGTGCGTGTTTTTCACCAACTTTTTTCAGAGGTCATTCAGTGCTAAATGCTATCTCCCATTTTTTCATATGACATGCACATTTGTCTTCTATTGTATAATAATGTAAATAAAAATGCATTTAAAAGCAAATGTCTCATCTTGAGGAAGGATAGACAGAACACCTGCAAGTGAAATGCATATAGGCAGAATTTATCAGGATGCTGCATCAAATAAGTGGCACTAAAACAAGAGAACAAGAGCAACTTATATAGTCCTTTGCAATTGGTTTCTTTATCAAATCTGAAGGAATAAAAACTTGACAATCAAAATAAAAGCAATAGTAAACACAGACCTAGGAGAAAGGCTGATATTTGTTTACAAATAAATCATATCACAAGAGGCTCTAAATCAATCTTACAACCATGATTCATTCTGGATGAAAGAAAGAGTCAGACAACACCTATATGTCATTCAGTTACTATATATGTAGTTAGCTGGGTCTGAGTATAGTTCAGCTAGCAAACACTGCATGGTGACTTGCCTCCCTGGTGAAAATCAGTAACTATGTAAATAATTCCTAAGCACATGTTGAAGACAAACTGCTGGTGTGGAGCTTGAGGAGTTGTAACAACATGGGGCAGAGGAAAGAGAAGGTATAGGGGCAAGATTCAGGTCGTGTTACTGGAGGTTAAGTATCAGCATCTAACAGCAGCATCCTCTTAACTCCTCTCACTACTGAGCAGGGAACCAGAGAGGCAGAAGTTTAAATAACAGCACAGAAAATGGCATCAGGAAGATGAGTTTTCATTAATTAGAAACTCAAAAAGTAAGGATGATTTGTATACTAACAGAATGAAAGAAAGGTTGGATATTGCAAATAAATAGACACTATCTGAACTTCTATAGAAAGGACTAACGAAAAACTAGAAGGTAAAGAAGATTATTCAGTTCAAGGGGGTGCACAGCTAAGGCTGGGGGATTGAAAAGACAAACTTTAAATGAGAATTCTCAGACAATATCAGGAAACGTGGCCGACTACAACCAGCAAACATAATGTGAGAATCAAAGAGATACTATATACCTTTTTTAAAATAAACCCCAAACAAACTGATAAACAAATAAACAAACTAACTCTATCAAGAAATACCAGTGAAATACAATTCTGTAAACAAACAAACAAAAAGTTTTGGTGAAGGACCTGACCAAAACCGTAATAACAAAGCTAACATGGCGACTAAGAATAAAAGTGCTGCAAGGAAGAAAACACAAATAATAAAGAGAACTTCTGTCACTGCCTCTCCCAAGTACATTTAAAAAATATGTATGCTAATAAATGACTCTTAAATTAAAATTTCAGACTACATAGGTGACTGTTAATAGGCAAAACAGTCAGCAAACACATGAGAGGAGAAGCAACTCCTGACTCTGTCCAGAGTAGTCTGCAAGACCTAATTCACAAATTACTATCAAAGAACCATTCATTAACAGTTCCCAAGGATTCATTAAACTTGCAGAAGCAGTAAAAAGACAAGAAATCCACTGTCCACTTTCAAAAAGTAAGTGTGGAAAAAGATTCCAGAAACATCTGAAGAATCTGTGAAGACAGACAAACAGGATGGAATCATATGGAAAATAAGAAGCTGAAGTTGTCTCCAGATGAAGAATATGTAAAGAACAAAGTCTGGGCAAGGTAAATGCAAAATCACAATCAAGAAGACTCTGACAGTTTTTTGAGCTGTACACCATGTGCATAAACACTCAGAATAAATAATTTTAAAACATCACACAGTAAATCTTGCAATGTTTTTGTAAAGTTGGTTGCTGGACAAAGTGTAAAAGCAATCTCATATAACATACAGCAGAAAAGTGGTATGAAATGTTGGATTCTCTGTGATGTACCACATGTACTTTTTGAAGGACACAAATGAAAGTCTTTCAAATTGAAGTCTCAGCACAAGAGGTTCCAGGAAAATCATTAAACCAAATAGTAACATAAATACTCAGCATCAGACAGTACTTATATTCATGAGTCCTAATGAAACTCAAATATGAAACTTCTGAACTATTTATTATAATGTGCAGCTTACTGATTAATTCTGTCATGGTACAAAATTAGAAGATAGTAAAAGTAACACAAATACTAAAAAGAGCTCCAGAGAACATCAGGTAAGATCATCAGGTTTTTACTGCAGAGAGAAGCCACCAGTGAAGTCCCAGAGGTTCTGGGACCTGACTGTTTAAGATATGAAGTTGTTATCTAGAAAAGAAGGTGAAAAAAGAGATGATAAACTTTGCTGATGATTCTAAGTTATTGATCATAGTTAGAATAAACATGAAATTATGAACAGAAAAAAAATGTAAATTTCACATACAATTGCTGAAATGTGAATTAATTGCTGAAATTGAAAATACAAATCTTAATGTTAAAACAGATAGACTTATGAAGATGTTAGCTGTTTTTTGAAAATGTTAGATGTCTGCTTATGTTCTTTATGCTAAATTACCAGCACAATTAAATACTAGTTCTCATTACTTGATATAGTTTAAAAATAAATCTGAGGCAAGGTCTTCAAAAGTCATTCCCAATTACTCATTACTATCCAATACTTTCACAAACATTAAAAAAGCTGGACACTGTAAATTAAAGACATCAAATCTGTTCTTAAAACATGGACAGCATTTCCAGTCTCAACTGCACAGCAAAATAAAAAAAGTTCTTCTCTCAGGTTGTTATTTCACTTCTCTTTACACATATAGGATGCCTATGCCTACCTTTAAAACTTTTTCTCCACTGTTACAGTCTTTTAATTAATTCAGATTTTCATATGCCTACATGAGTCTTCTTCATGCTGAGGAATTATTTTCATGAAGTTAATGTATATATAATCAATTTCTTTCATTTTTCTCTACTGTGTATGTTTTGGGCTGTTTATCTTTACAATTTTTGCAATTAATGAAAAACAGAATTAAAAAGTTAATTCAATATAACATATCAGATTCCCTCCCCCATGAAAAGAGCTTTGTGAAACATTGTGCACGTCAGTTACTCATAGTATATATAAATTATATATGAACTTTTACCTCAACACAGGTTTTCATCCCTGAGGCAGCAGCGTAGTGCAAAGGTGTATTTTTTTTGTTATCAACAGCATCAATGGCTGCTCGTTCATATTGTCCTTCATCCAGCTTTGCTCCCTTCCACTTCAGGATCATTTGCAGACAATCAGCTCGCCTGCAGTCGTCTTCCGAGGGTCGTGTCAGGCGAGGATGAAGAGCTCCCTCTGAGATCATGATCTGAGGTCCCATACACAGTAAGTGCATAGATGTCTCATTGTGCACATTCCTTTTATTTGGGTTACCATCTCGAACAAAAAGGAAAGTTCTGCAACGGGGGAAAAAAATAGAAGAACGCTAATTAGCACACAATTCCATTCACGTCCTTTAAGTGGGAATGGTGGATTATGACAACTCTCCTTCATGCAAAGATTTTGATTCCTTGTGTTAGTGGCAAATTTCTGTAACAGAGCTGGACAGCTCTCCTCCATTTCTCTTAGGAGTCGAGAGCTAAGATCTGGATGAATTAATGAAATACTACTTATGAACAGATACAATTACTTTGTCAGTGTATGAGAAAGTTTATTCTACAATTCTGTATTGCATTGTGATAAATGTTATTAAGGCACAAGACTGATGAAATAGGAACTTT
Source organism: Phainopepla nitens (assembly GCA_013400175.1). NCBI lineage: Eukaryota > Metazoa > Chordata > Aves > Passeriformes > Bombycillidae > Phainopepla > Phainopepla nitens. The sequence continues at coordinate 68,546 of VXBQ01008662.1, read as the reverse complement.
ACTTCTGCTCAACCCTGAATAGTATTGCATTTGGTAGCTTGCAAATAGATAATGACAGAGCAATTTGTTAAAAATTCATTCTCCTTAGCCATATCAGATGTAGATGCAGCTCTTACTACTTCTTAAAATATTAGAAATACTATTTCTGCCAGCACTGCACACACTGAGGAATGACTACTGACTTTCTCAATATGGAAGTGCAACATAATGCAAACTCTCCCCTATATAGGTAACAGAAGCTGACAAGAATTTAAGTGACTCTTGAATGCTTTACAGGCAGTTCAAAGTGGACATTATTACCAGTAAAAAGAATCACCTTAGGAATGAAAGGGGATCAACAGGCTGATTCTTAGAATCACAGCTCTGAATCCTAACAACACCCCAGACAATGCAGCTCCCTTGCTGCTTCTTGCCAGCAAGGACTATAGAAGTTACAATCCAGATCTGAAATGGAACAACCAAGACAAATCATACAAGCCCTCTGCATCTGAATGTGCTTTAGCCTTTGGAGGTATACTAAAAAATTTTTTTCTTAAAGGAGTGTAAATGGTAGGCAATGGCAGAGAGGAAAGGTCACCTCTTTGAAGGACTGGGGTCAGAGAGACAGCAATGGCAAAAGAACTCCATGTGAAGGGAGGAAGATCAGGTATTGCTCCCTCAGGTTCCCAGAAAGGCAATACCAGGCTAAATCTGAAGCATGGCACATGCGTTCAAGCAGTCACTGCAAAAATGCCTGCACTGCTTCCATAAACCCCTCACACATGAAGCCTGCACAAGTCACTCTACGTCTCCTCTCCAGGCTGTTCCCTGACTCCAAACAGTTTGCAAATATGACAAAAACCAGTTATACTGGAAGCCCATTAAGTTAGTGCAGGGGACCAGGTTCCAGCCTCCCTGACCACACCCCTCAGGCTAATGAAAAACAGTTCCAACCACTTTCAGGCAGCTCATCTACCTGAAAGCAGGGGCTGCCTATATATGAAATCAGACAATATTGCTCTTGGTGAACAGTGCTAAGAAGAACTTGACAAACTTACCCAATCTGAGAAAAAAGTTGTTTACCTCAGTTATTGCATTATGCTATAGTTACAAATCTAAATGCCATCTCCTCTTTCTGTTGTCCCTGAATACATACCACCTTTTTCTCTCTCAGAGTTCACTCATGCTTTGTTCAGGACAAAGAATAATCCTGAAACTATTTTATTAATAAAGAGGCTGTACAGGGTAGGCAGGAATTTCACTTTCAGATATTATTGAAAATAGTCTGGACAAGTATCTCGGTAGAAAAAACTAGACAGAGATAATCAGGTCCTGCAATGGAAGATTGTCCTGATAGCTGTTTTGTCCTTTCTTCCTCCTGAAAATCTCTGAATTTAAAAAAAAGCTTATTATTAAAACATCACTCTTTTAAATATGTGGCAATAAAGTATTCATAGGAAAACACAAAACAGTCTCCTCTACGTTGCCCTATTTTGGCAGCAAAAATGTTCCTTAGAGAAATCTCTCTTTCATTCCATGATAGCTGACATGATAGATGCATTCGTTAGGAAATATGAATATGCCAAACTTGAGATTGAGGATCTTGTCAAAAAAGTATGAGCGTATTTTCTCTGCTTGAGGTTTTTTGTTTGTTTTCAGAGGGAAGGGATTTAGCTACACAGGCAAAATATTTCAGAGCCAATTACACGAAATGGTAAGACTAAGCAGTATCTAACACTATCCAAAGTGAATTTGCTTATTTGAATTAGTTTTACATAGTGTGAAACCAGAGACAAAAAGAAAGGAGGGGAAGGAAGGTGGGAAAGTCAGAGACAGAAAGAGAGAAATGGGAAGGAGAGAGAGAAGATGGGGACAAGAAGACAGATTCTATAGAGGCACTTGGATATGATCAGCTCTTCAGCATAAAGGGAAGTCAAGCCAATGCTGAAAAGCCCAGCCAAATCCATGACTTAAAGTTCAGAGATGACTAGCATCCGAAAATGGCCAAATTAGTACATTTCACATCCACAAATTCATTACTCAACAAGGCTCCTTTTTAACAGTGGTATTTGGTGCACAAGACATTCACAGAGCAGTGCTGTAGATCCCTGCAATTTGGCTCACAACTTCAGAGGTATAAGAAGCTAAATTTTGCCTGGAAATGAACTGATAGAGTGAAAATATGCATTGCTTATGGGAAATATCACTTAACCACAAGGCAGACAGACTTTACTCTAGTTGCAGTTTCCAGATTTTGCTTCAATCTGTAGCACTTTGCAGAATCCAAACTTGAGGTGACAAAAGCATCATAAAAGTGTTGAAAAAGTGACAAAAAGCAAAGGGCTGTAACATTCACACCTACTACTATCTGTATTTGCAAAAAAGCAGCAGGAAATTCAAGATCACAAGGCTGGGAACTTGAATAATAAACAACTAGGACATGTCCTGACTTTGGGAAACTAACTACACTACTATTTCTCCAGGTTTGGATAAAATCTTTAATGTTTAGGGCATGAAAAACCACCATATTTACAGGTTCTCTCTCTAAATAAATGCTGTATATATTTTAGCTATATATAGATACACACTGCTGGAACTAGATGGTCTTTAAGGTCTCGTCCAACCCAAGCCATTCTGTGATTCTATGCTCTATTTATATGCTTAAAAAAAAAAAACATACAAAAATGTACCCATGTGTGGAAAAATGAAACAAAAATTAAAAACTGGTGTAAAATGAAATGATAAAACTAGTTCTGACAGCTGCAGGCTAAAGCATGTCTGAATATGCTCAATGAGAGTGAAAGTAACAATTTTTGAAAGCAAAGCATTTACGTATACTGTATAAAGTACACAGAAAAAAAAAATTCACTGTTGCTTTAAACAAGTATGGCACTAGAAAAAGATGAGCTGCAGCAACAGGGTAAACTGCACAGGATTTCCTTTCTCAACATCCCATCTACTCTTGACTTTGCCCTTTTAAGTACAGCTTGTTAAAGAAAGTTAGACTGCAAACTCCAGTGGAGGCATGAACCTAAAGCTCACAGCTTTAACAGAAGTATTAATAGAATAAAGAGCATTCAGAGAAGTATGGGCAAGCCATAAGTAACAACAACACAGAGAAGAGCCAAGTCATGTTACCCAGTAATTTAAAACTCATTTGCAATGAATTAATTCATACAATTATTGAATCATTCAGCTTTCAACACAGTAGGCCAATACTGATGGATTCAGCCTTGAATAACTATGATTATTTCACTAAAACTACTTTTCTCCCAAATATACTATATGAAAACAACCACAGTGTGCTAGTAACCACTTAAAGAAACCTTTTTAGTGAAGAAACTTGAAGAAACCTTATTACTGTTCTAAATAACTTTTTGAAGAGTACTGTTTTTTACTGATGTTGAAAGCCACATCTAGTAAATATAATTATTGGGCTTTTTATTCATTATACAGTGCTAGAAAGTTATTTCTTAGTACTTAAAAGTTGCTTCTCTGTTTCACTAAGATCCTTAAGCATTTCTTACATTAATCCTTACATTTGTTATACCATGGGCCCAAAGAAAAATTATGCATTATTTATGGTTCCTACGACTGTTAGGAGGAACAGCAGCATCAAAACAGAGATTAAACAATTCCTAATGCAAAAATGTATCAATTACATCTGTAAGTTTCTTCTAACCAGAGCACTATTGTTTTTATTTATGAGTTACTTAAGTTTGGCATTCCCTTGGACAGTCAGGAATACTGTTTCCAAGATCCCATGCTTCTTCTGGCTTTTATTTCAGTATTCTGAGTGGGATTTCAAAAGAAACAAAGCTGAATGCCAAATCAGAAGTGGCTTCCACTGAAGCTGGCTGCTTACCAGCAGCTTTTGTGACAGTGCTCTGTAAAGCAAAAGCTGTGTGATTTGCATCTCTGTCCCTGGCCCTTTCTAATATACATCTCTTGATGGCTAGAACCAGTTCTCAAACATAGGTGCCATCCTTCCAGCCTTGTCACCAAATCCTTCCTTTCAACATAGATTTTTTTCATTTACACTAAATTCTCTTCTCACATAACTTTGACTATTATTTTTAGATTGGTCTCAAACAAATGTGAGATGAAATAATAAACACGAAATTACCAACAAGTGTGTTCATTGTCACCTTTTAAACACACAGATTTGTATTTCTGCACAGAACAACTATCTTTGTATCAGTTTTTAAATGACCTGGCAGTGTATGATATCTGGTGTTGATATTATTTATGTAGTAATAATGAAGAAATTACACAGTGAATATTATCAAGCTTTGCATCATTTCTATTTCTTAAAATAAATGTATTACAGAAATTGTCTCATCTTTATATCTCCTTCCATAAAAATATTTTCCATTTTTATGTCACTTTAATGACATTAATTTTTATTTTCCTTACATGTCCCACAGATGTAACCTGATTACATTAAATTGAAAAAAAAAAAAGTGCAAATTTAAAAAATCAAATCATCCATAATCTGTACCTTGGCCAAAAGGAAAACTGGGTCTACATACAACGTCACTGAATATTTTGTTTGGATTTTGCATTTAGATATAAAAATGAATGAGTTATTTCTGAGAAATCTGAGCCAACAGATCTCTCTGGTAAGGAAGCCACGTGTGCCTCTAACCCCAGGGTGAAGCGAAGCCATTTGACACAATGATTCAGTATCTACCAATCTACTCCAGGGAGTCACAAACTCTACCTGGCAACAAAATTGGCTGAAATAAAGATATGGTCATTCTGGTTGGCAAGGACCAAAGCTGTACTCTTCTACAACCCAAATAAAATTTTACTTTGCCTGTGGTAAAATGTTCATGATGGCTCTGCGAAGGTGAACAGACAACAGAGAATAAGAAACCTTTAATAGCGTACTGCATTAATAGATCTCATTTCACCAATCACTAACAAAGCAGTCTTACTCTGCAATGTGTGATTTCCACCAAGGAAAGTAAAATTAGAACTAGTAATTATAAATAGAATTAGTAAAATTAGTAAATTAGAACTAAATTTAGAATTGAAATTTTAGTAATTTTAATTAGTAGAATTAGTAGAACGCGCTCAAGAGTGGCAGCTGGAACTGGAGGGCAAAGGCTGTGCTGTGAGCAACAAACTCGTAAGCATAATACATCTTTAACCTACTAAGGTTAAAATAATCAGAAGTCAGATTAAAAAAAAGTCAGCTTTAAGACCTGAAAACACAGCAGCTGACTGGCTTTTGATCTTTGCTTGTAGGTCAGACTATGATGAGGATCAAGTCTACCTCCTGTTCTGAATTTTGTGAGGAAGTTGTGAGGAACACCAGGTAAGATACCTTGGGAGGCCATACACATTTATTCAGTGAGAACTGCTTTTAACTGAGATTTTGAGCTTTAGGGAAAGAAAAACAAGGAAGTCAGCTCGATGAAGGTCTGAGTTTTTCAGCCTGCCTTACTGTATTCTAGAAGACAGGGTGGCAACCCAACTGGGTGGCAGCCTTTGAGGAACACAGCAAATGCTACTGCTGCTACTTGACATCTGTAGCTGCTCCTCTAGGTGTCTCCTCTTGGTTTTTTCTGTCTTTGGCAGTTTTCTCCAGGATTTAGTCACATTAAAAACTTGATCACTTTTAAAGGCTTCCTATTTTACTGTTTGTCCATCATCTTGACTGCTTTTTAGACTGACTATGATGAAAATGACCTTATAAATGACAATTTTCTACCACACAGATGCTCTGCTACTGAAATCACAGGCACTTCAATTCACTTGGTCCTCTTGCTTCTTTATAAACATGCCCACAAAGCCCTGTGAGATCATATTCTTCATTTATTACTCTCCTTCATCTAATCAAGAGCTCCCTTCAGTATTTCGTATTCCAAGGAGTTTGAAAAGTGACCAAGACTCACAACCACACAAAATAACTAACCTAAAAAGAACCTTACAGAACCCATTCTGCAGCTGAGTGCAATGACAACAAAGGAATTGGATAAATATCAATGCTCCCACTTGGACAGATCCAAACACTGCACAGATCATTCACCACACATCACAAAAGGAAAATATTTAACACTATACTGCAAGTATCTCCCACAAGCACCATTCATGTCTCATATTGTAAAACCATCAAAGTGTTCAATTTACAACTTTGCAGGTGCTTACTATTCAATTTTACATATTCAGTATAATGTAGGATAAGATTCATCTTCTCAGCTCTGGTGATCTACAGTGCAGACAACTATCCAGTTCTCTTAAATTCCCTTTAAATCAATGGGAAGAAACAGGCACTTCTGGCACATACCTAATTTAAAATGGTTTATGGTCAGCTTCACAATACATGAATTGTGCTGTTGCCTTCACTAATTATTCTAGATTTATTATCTAGATTTATTATCTACATTTATATTAACTACAAAGGAGACCTAGTATGAATAATTCCAGTGGAGATATACTTACTTTTCTGAATAAAATTAATTTAAATAGAAGCATATTTGAAATAGTTATCTGTATAATTGTTGATAATTAAAAATGAGCTTGCTTTCTGTGGCTCAAAGTGAATGATCTAGACAATGACATTCTAATAAATTATTCAGATGAAGTAGTGTATCATATACTTCAAGTTATTAAACTCGAACTGAATTATTTTGTTATGTGGAAGAAAGGGAATATAGTTCAGTGGTTATTTTTGTATTGAAATCAGAAGTCAAAACTTTAAAAAACTACTTTTAAGAAAGAAGGTTGAGCAATTATTATGCCTTCCTAGTTTTTCTTCCAAATGAGCTTTAAAATTAACACCAAGCGAATGTAATAATTCAAAGAATTGCCATGAAGAACAAAAAAAAGGGAAGAAAAAGAAAAAAAGACTCCTCCAGGAGTTTTCTGAACCACCTGCTTGCAAACATTCATACATTTGATACAAATTTCCTTATACTGGGATCCTGTAGTTTTGGTAAATAACCCTACAGTTTTCCATTTGCTCTTATTAGACAAAGAGCTGTTATAAACCTTATCTTTCTTTTACTCACATTTATATCAGAAGTACTGTTAGGAAAGTAATTTTAAAAGGAACACCAGACTTACTGTCAAAGCATTGAATAGATGTTTAGAAATTAAATAAAGAAAAAATATTATTTTTAGCACCTTTCTGAAGATTTCAGCATGAATCATTTAGGTTTATTTGGATCACAAAGTTTAAATATTTACAGAACTTCTGTCTGTCAAAACAGTGAAGTAGCCTCTTTTTGATTTCCATCTCCTGAAAAAACAATATCAAAAATTCAGAGCAGCTTCAACCTTATCAGCAAACAACTACAGCAACTTCTCTAAAGCCAAATGACTTGCAAAGAACAGAGTTTTCATCAATACTTTTCCTTAACATATATTTTTGCAGCATAAAAATCCTCTAATACCCTCTAAATTTCAGAGAAATCTTGTTCTGAAAAATAGTCTACACACATGTCCCTCAAAATCATCCAACGTGAATTTTCAACATGACTGCAAATGGATGAAAAGCCAACAAAACCGTTGTTGGCACTGGAAGAGACACTCCTGAATGTGCTGTGACGAATGCAACCTTCCCTCTGGGGTCAACAAGCTGTCTGGCAAATTCACCCTCCATAACATACTGGTAATAGCAACAGACTTCTTTTGATTGCATTACAATTGCTTGGACCAGTCCTTATTGAAACCTCTTAAACAGCCAGAAGAGAAGGGGACTGTAGCTGAAATTCCAAGAGGTGCATATTTAGTTCAGCCGAGAGGAAACCACCACTATTTTGATGTTCTGTCATTCTTCTGAAGTGAAACACACTTCCCAAATTTTAGCAATGAAACAAGAGATATTGCCTATGAACAAATCCCAGGCACATTTCCAGTGTTTCTCTCTGATTGACTTAGCTATGCCTTCATTGCCAGAGTTGCCTTACCACTATTACTGAATGGCAGACATCAAGAACGTTAAAAGAAGTGGGTTTGATTTTTTTTTCTTTAGTTCCAGCAATCACTTCAACTTCTAGAATCTCTGTAACAAGAAAGTCTTGTTTTTCTTGTTCAAGGAAAAAATCAGCTTCATGAACCTGTCCTGTCTCCCCACAATTCCATGTTTCTGTCATCTTCTCCTCCCCTCTCTTCAGGCCAGGACCAGTAGCAACTGCTACAACAATGCATTTTTGGCTTGAATACTCACAAAGTGCTTAGATATAGCAGTATGAAACACACAATGAGGAAATCTGTCACTGATCCAAAAAGCTTCCCAGCAAAGCTGCAAAACTGAAAGTCACACTACATATATTGCAAAATGACAGTTTATCTAAGGGTTTTTTTTTCCTTTCAACGTCAAGCAAGTCCTTGTGATTTCCAGTCACTCCATCTCAAGCAGCCTCTGGAAAGTCTGTTCTCTTGTCATAGCTCAGGAGTGGTTCACCAGCAGCCAGACTCTAGTGAGTAACTTTCCACATCGATAGCAATCCTTTCAAACTAAGTAATCAGATGGTCTAAAATGTACCTCAGGCAAAAAAAAAAAAAAATCCCGAGGACATTGGATATGCTTGATCATCTGAAGACTGCATTTTCTAAAGAAAACCTGTTTCTAGTGTGCTTTGTCTGTAATATTTTTATACACATTAAGGGAGAGAAATTTCAACTGTCTTCTTGAATATGAATCTTCTGTCAATACCTTAATTCATATGGAAACATGAGAAACGTTCGTAGTGAATGAGACCAGCGTGGATGTTGTATAAAGCTCTCAGAATCCGCAGGTGGGGTGCTTCACGAACAGTTCCAGTGTGCGTTCTTCCACAGGGCACAGTCCTTCAGAAACACACAGCTGCAGTGCGGGTCCCCCTCAGGGCCACGGGTCCTGCCAGAAATCCTGCTTCCGTGTGGGCTCCTCTCCACAGGCTCTGCAGCTCCCGCCGGGAGCCTGATCCAGTATGAGCTCCCCATGGGCTGCCGGCTCCTTCAGGGCACATCCACGTGTTCCGCTGCGGGCTCCTCCAGGGGCTGTGGGTGGATCTCTGCCCTACGTGGGTGCCCAGGGGCTGTGGGAGGACACCCTGCCTCACCACGGCCTGCAGGGGAATCTCGGCTCCGGCGCCTGCAGCACCTCCTGCCCCTCCTTCTCTGGCCTGCTGGCTCTGCAGGGCTGTTTCCCTCCTCTCTCACAGAAGCTGAGCAGCACCCTTCATCCTTTCCTAAGTGTGTCACCACAGGGCTACCACCAGCACCACCAAGAGTCTCAGCTTTGGCCAGTGGTGGGGCTGGTTCGGAGCTGGCAGAAGCCAGCTGTGCTTGGTGTGGGGCACACTGATCTCTTCCCACAGATGCCACCCCCACAGCCCCCTGCTACCAAAACCTTGCCCCACGAACCCAGTACAATGCCCTTCTGTCAACTCCTCCTACAGATGTCACAGCCTGGGGGTTATCCTGTGACAGCCTTGGAGCAGGGGCTCCTCTCTCCTGATAAGCTTACTGGCTCAAGATCAAGTCTTCGAAAATTCTTGTTTGAGCCAATTAGCTGTGGTCAGCAATTTTTGGATTTTAAACATTAAATGCTATGTTAAAACAAACTGAGATGTCAGGTAAACATTATTCAGGGCTGCAGACCAAGTTATACATTAATGGAATGTCGACTATGTTCTGTTTTTTATTTCAACATTCCTCGTATGCTAAAGTTTCCTACGATTCTCATTAAAATGATTAAGAAACAATCCTAGCATTTTAACAAATTCTTGCTGAATCTCGTGAAAAGAAATTAACAGCAAATTTTCAAAGTTTTACATCTTGATCCTGTTTCTAGGCTGTAAATGTTGGATGAAAAGTGCAGCAGCCAGATGACTCAAGATACTTGCTGCATAATAACTGTGCAGCTCGAAATCATTGAGAAATTTTTGTTGGCTTAAGTTTCTGACAGTAGACTTCACACTGGATTAAACCAAGTTTGTCCAGGTTGGGAGTTTTGCTTGGTGACCCTTTCACCTCTTCTCCAGTTTCTTGTTTCTTTCCTTCTGAGGTCACTGCAGCGGGGTGTCCCCACCTCCCTTTCACTGCAGACTGGATGCCTGTGCTCTCACCGGGCCTTTGGCCAGTCACACCACCCACAAATGTGTGAACAGGCAATTTGTCCCTTTGTCTCAGCATTGCCTGATAGGATATTCCTAAACATCCCAGAATATCTCTCTCAATGCATTCTGTAATGCAAAAGGTGTACCAACAACTGCATCACGCTACTCTATTCTGAGAAAATTTCACACAGTAAACTGTAAACACATGTCAGTTCATATCCACCTACAATAATACAAATCTCAGCCTATAAAGAAAAACTGAATTATTCTGTATGCATGAAAGCAAATGCTAGAGCTTGTAGTTAGTGTTGCTAAAGATTCCCCAATATTTAAAATGTTTTATGAAGAGATAAACATGAAATATTATACTACTATGGACATCTCACAATTGTAAATTTCTCTCAAAATACAAAGAGATTAAAACTAATTTATTTTTAGGTACTGAACTTTATCAGTAAATCAGCTCATATAACCCCTGCCATATCCAGGACTTTCTGCATTGAAAAGAAGTGGCTTAACTCCAAAGCACTTGTGCCCTTTCTGCTATCAACTTAGCAAATAGACAGACTGTAGGGCTTATATTTATTCACTTTTACTACTTTGTTTAGATAAAAAGGCTACATTTATGTGCAGCACATCTTACAGAGAAGCCCTTAAAAAGACATCAGAAAATTTATCAGCAAAAAAGTCAGTAAATTGCTCCTCACAGGTGCTACAGTTCTAACAGTCTGGGTTTTCAGAACCAGACTCCAGCAGACAAAGGCACCTACCCTATGTTTAGAGACAAAAAATGTATTACAAAACCTTGACTCAAACAAAACAAAAGAATTATTATTTTGATCATTAGTTTGCAATGTGTGAAACTTAGATGTTGAAGGTCCTATGTAGCTGGTAGCAAAATGGCATTTCTAAATGACTTTCTTTTAAAAAATACAAAGCAGTTATTTGAGATCCCATCATAATGATGCAATATGAATTAACTAATGCACTGCTCAGAAGTCAGTAATTATGACTATTTCTTTTCATGTCTGCAAGTTCATATGTCCTTGTTGTGTCTATGAGGCTATAATTTCTTAACGGCTATTTTCTTGAGAGAAACAACCTGAAAATCTCAGAGGAAAAAAAAAATCATATGGAAAGTGTAAGTAAAAATTGGACACTATTTTAAATTCATTTTAGTTAACTCTTTTCTACAATTCAAGAATAAAGAATGGAGGGAAAAATACACAAAAAGTTTCAGTGATGAAATGAAAACATGAAATTAAAAATAGAAATACAAAATATATAGGGAAGAAGAGAAAATTATTTAGTGAAAATTGAGGTGAATGAGAAATTATAAAGTAAAAAAATGGTTAGAGGAATCTAAAACACTGAGGAAAAATTTATGGTGAGAGACTAGAAAGCTAGTAAAGTTACAGCACATGAGGTACAAAACAAACCTTATGAATACTACAGGTCCATTCAGACGTAAACACAAAGATGAAAAGAATATTACCCAAAACGCAGTTTAGTATTTATTTATGTTCTGTTTCCTAATATGAAGAAGAGGATATTTATGAAATTCTCTCTAATAATGCTTACTGAAGAAGAGGTTTAGCCATGTCTGCCCGCTACTACCTTCATAAAATACTAGATGAGAACAGCTTGTGTCTGCAGTATCTGGACATGGGTAAGACGTTAATCTTTAATTGATCTTAGGGCACTGACAGAAATACGAAAGAATGGAAATAGCTAATATTAGGGATTGCTGCCCATGTTGACTGCAGCAATAATAAACTTATTATCAAGATATTAATGTTCATGGTTACTATCCAACACAAAAAATAAAAGCTGCCTGAATAACACAAGAATACATATACATTGTACCATCTAGAAGTAGTTACAATCAGTGTAGTATCCACACAGCTTTGCAAACAGATTATTTAAAGACAGGAAAACACATCCAGAATGGTGAAAGAGTCACTATTTTCAAAGAACGTTTTTATAGAATTCTTCAAGAAGCAAGCTAAAACTACCCAAGACTAATGTTACAAGAAAGGAACAGATACTGAAATAAAATTAGAGACTGTTACATCAGCCTGTGATTACAGACTAATTTGCATGTTCTCTATTACTACTCAAACTTGTTACAAATTCTGTCTGTGCAACACACACATGCACATATATACCTAGGCACACACACATCAGGTGTTTATCACCTGGCTGACACTTTTGCATTTGCTAGGTCAGTTTTCACACCCAAGCCACATTTCAAATGCTGCTTACCCCAGGATACGATTCATTCCATGCCTAGCAGCATAATGGAGCGGAGTATTGTGCTGGTACGTTTCTCCATAAGAAGTATTTGGGTCAAGAGTTTCTTTTAGTTGAGGGTTGCTCTCATAGATTTGGCAGGCCAAGTTTTCATCTCCATTTATAAGAGCTTTGCGGAATTTGGTGGTTGTATTTCCCATGTTGCTATCCTAGCTATCAATGGCACTTCCTTTCCCCTTCATCCACTTGTTGTAGGGTTCTGTAACATGCTTCACAGCCTAGAAAAGACAAACAATATTCCAATTATTCTGTAGAATACTTTCTTCTAGATGAAAAGAAAAAATGCAGAGCTCCTGTAAATAGGCAGCTGAAGAAGTACATAGGGCCAATAAACTCTCCACATGAATTGCTGAAATCTTTTTAGTAAATGCACATAAATTCCCAATTCTTCATAAATCATTTCCCTGATAAATGGTGGTTCTCCCTCCCTCTGCAAATATCTTCACTACCTATACTCTTTAAACATATGGAAAAGAAATAGCTAATATCAACTTGTATTCGAAGACTGGCATGAACACTGAATTTCCATGAATGAGAAATGAGTTAAAAATTAGACTTTACTTCAAAAACAGAATAGATCTAAAGCAAAATTCTTACAAAAGGAAGAAAAATTCTTCCAAAACATGCAATAAAGCAGACATCAGTTTAACTTTTAATTAAAGAAAATCATATTAAAATATGCTTGAAGTACCTGAACTTGTGTAGGTGGGTGTACACAGCACCCTTCTGTGCCAGTAAGATGAATGCCCGTGAACACAGGAATTACCATGGCCCCATCTTAACAGCTCTGCTAAGCAGACTCTTTTAAACACCTAACCCCTTACACTTAGGTCTACAATTCACGGGCCTGGCACTTGTCGTGGCACAAACCAAGTGCACCTGACAGTACTTCAGAGTACTTTCCAGCTGCTGTGCTCCCCAGCCCCTCACCTTTACCTGATGGAGGCAACCAGCAGACTGAGCTGCAAAAAGACAGGGCAGACAGAGCACCTGTGCTCACGACACGGGACGGCAGGAGCTTGTCCGGGCGTGCGGGTGGAAGAGCACGTGTTGGTTCAGGTCAGGGGCCAGCCAGGGCAGTCAGCACCGGCTGCGCCTGGCAGCACAGGGAACCTTCCCGGAGCTCTCTGCTGTGCATGAGTCATCCCATCCACACCGCTCCACGGCAGACCTTTCACCCCACAAAGCTCACACTGGGATCCAAATGTGCCAGGCACAGCAGGTTAGGGGATTGAGACTGTTGTTGTGCACAGAGAATCAGACAGGGCAGGAGCTGCCCAGAACCTTATATTCAACTTGTTGGGACTATCTCAAAGCTGCTATTTCTACATTGGCTTTCCAACACAGTTACTGGTGCCCCTCCAGCCTTGTAGACAGATGAAACAGAGGAATTTCAAGGGCTCTAGAGCTGCAGAGAATCTAAGGGAATCAGGATGTGGATAAAATTCACAGTAAAAGCAGTTGAGGAAACTTGGTGAACAGCTACAGCGACACAATTTTGTTTCCCCAGAGCTGTTGTCACCAGTTGTCTCACCAGCTAGTATCCCCAGTGTGGTCAGGTCTGTTGAAGAAGAAGGGAGTTGGCCTTGGTGGCCTTCATTTTAATCCTTTTCCCAACAAAACTGTGGTAAGACAAGCCTTATTTTGAGCTGTTGTGAGGTAACAATGACACTGCCTCCACATACTAAACATGTTGTCTGAGACCGGAGCTACCTAAAGAAGAACCAAGTAGGCACTCATCCAAAAGCAAATAGACATACACAAACAAAAACTTAAGATTATTCAATCACACTACAGATTCTGCAGCATTTTGTATCTTTCTGTTATCAATATATTTTAAAATATAAACATGCAGATACTATGCAGATATAATATTTATATTCTTCAAGAAAGTCACTGCATGTTCAAATTACTATGTCACAGCCCTCAGTGCAGTAAATTAATGTGTTTTCAGATGAAAAATTAGTTGCATTACTCTAAATACTGGGTAGTTTTAGGCTTTAGTCTACGAACCCTTCTACACTCTTTTCAGTCGACCAGCAGTTCATATCACATCCAACAGACAGGATCTCAAAAATAACATGAAAGAATGATTTTCACTTAAGTTTAACAAGATTAGTTTGTGATATTATATTATCTGTCAATCCCTATCTAGCAGCAGTAGCTCTCAAGACTATAAACTAAATTAGGTGAAAACAAATGCCTAGAAGATATCAGAATCAAGGAAATCAATAATGAAGATCCCACTAATGCCTGTAACACTAAGAAAAGCACAAATAATTTGAAATTAGAACATAACAGCACCGATTTCCATGCATTTATTTCTAGAAATTAGCACACAGATAACTTGCATCAGCTGCAGGACATGCTGCTTCTTGCCCAAACTGGAACATTAAACAAACCTGGGCAGGGATGAACGAGAACACAGAGTGGAAGGAGATAAGATGGTGCCCCCAGGCACCTGAGACAAATCTGGGACAGGATGGTTCTGTTGAGATGTTGAAGATGAGATCTGAATGGATTTAGGCAGGGGTATGGAAATGCATGAGAGAAGTGAGGGTCTCTGTGGGGTGAGCTAAAAAACTCAAGTCATTTTTGTGCAGAAAAGGCAAAATTCATTAATTCTTTTGTACACTGAATAAACTTTATTTACTTTTGATGCAGTATGGAGATATTAGAATGTTTTACTGTCATCAGCGACTACTAATATAAAAGCTGTAGGCACATTGCTTGAACTATTAGGTACATATCATCCAGAAATTTTAGGAATATGTAGACTGCACCATGTAAGTCATTGAAAAAACCAGTGACATCTGCTTTCTTTAAAAAAGCTTACAGCCTATGTGTCCAATAAAAGGCTAAATATGACACAGACATGATACAGAAAGGTGAATGAAATAAAAAGAGTAAAAAACTTGGCTGTGTAAAAGGACCAGAGTCCAAAGGAAATGAATCTCAGTCAAAGGAAAGGGAAAATTTTAAGAAGGATTATGAGACAGAGCTATGATATGGCTTTGAAAAGATGCAAGTGAATTCCACACAAAACCAGAAATGAATGCAGAGGTACTGAAAATTTAGCAAAGGCTAATGTAAATACAGTCATCACATTATCAAAATAAAATGAAAGATGATAGAATGGGGATAGTCAATGAAGGGCCTTCAGGTGATGGCAAACAGCTTATATTTGATGCGATAGCAAGAAACTGATCTCTGGAAGAATGCAAGGAGAGAAGTGACAGGGTCAAAATTAACCCAGAAAACAATTCTCTACTTCAAACACATGATATGATAAACTATATTAATGTCTGTCCCCTTCATACAGTATCCACAAGGTCTTTCATCTTTAACACTACAACAGGCATTAGCCTTTTATGCTTTGGAGATTTGGTGGGCCACACAGTAGTAATTTTTGTTTTCTGAATTGCAATTAAAGATCAGCAGAAACACAGAAGGACAAGGGAGATGTCTCTGTACTCTGGCTCAAACAGTTGGCTCCCAGCATGTTTGGAAGTCCAGAAGAAATAAAGATGTGACAGCTGCTGCCTCTCTCAAGCTGCTGTAGTTGATGAGTGCCCTTCTGTAAAATATTCAAGATCTGCCCATTTGCAGTCGTCAGTTCATCTTTCAGCAAACAACCCCACTGCATCCACCACCAAAGCGGCCTCTACCTCAACTGAAGGAGAAAAAGGACACAATATCAGCTGATGCAACAAAATTCTGACCTGAGAAAGTTCTGACCTGGGCTGAAAAGGCCCAGTCTGATGCCTTTTAGTGTAGTAATCCTTCCATGAAGAGCTTCCAACCTGCTACATTCTCAGAGAGCTGAAAGTTAAGGAGCAAAGCTGGAACCAGGCATTCAGGGAAAGGAAACTTAGTTCACTCCTTCAGCCTGTCATTTTGTGTTTTTAGAGGTGAAGGGCGTGTAATACATACATTTCCTCTGACACAGGTGATAGGGAAATGGTCTGGAAGGTTATCAGCCAGTCAGCCTCAGAGACCTGGAGAGCTCCTGTGAGCTGAACTCAGGCATTGCTAAAGCAGTTTCAGCAGCTCCTGGGCTCACGTCAAGGGTGTGCAGTGTCAGTGTCACTGGTCTTGCTTCTCTTTCTATAAACCCAGCATTTAAAATTCTTAGGCTACTTTTTAACGTCCACATCACAGTGGAAAAAAATGACCACATAAACACGACAATTTTCAAGTATTTTATCTAAATAAAATGAGACTTGATTAGAATTTTACAGGACTGTGATAAAAGAATGTGATTCGTGCTAACTAAGCCTTAACAATATTAGCAATGTTGTAACCATATCCATAGGAAATAATTGTTATAAAGCAACACAGGGACATCAAATAGCGAGACATGGACAGATGNCATCAAACAGTGAGACAAAACAGAAGGACTCTCCCTGCAGATGTTAGCAGGGAGTAACTAAATGCAGGATGCAGATAATTGGGGTCTCCAGATAGGACTTCGGCCTTGAGAGGAGTCTCAGTTTAGGGAGATACAGGATGTAGGACTGAAATAGACAGACCCTCCAAGAAGACTTTGTCCTTGGAGTTCGCCAGCTTGGGACAACTCCAGGTACACAGCGTGAATTGGGTCCTTTTTATGAAATAATTAGGCTTGTTTTTATTTTATATATAGTATATAAGCATGGATTTTGGTGTAAACCACTTTGTACGTGAGGCAGGGTGAGGAGCCCTCCCCGTACCTCGGTCGGTTTTGCTTATGCCTTATCCGAACCTTTATTATACTCAATCATTTACTCCCAAACTATGATTTTTATTTAGACTTTGTCACTTATCCTCATATATTTTCAATGTACTTTATTATAATAATTTATGTATACAAAACTGCTGAATTAAAAATTGCTACAAAATTT
Source organism: Phainopepla nitens (assembly GCA_013400175.1). Lineage (NCBI taxonomy): Eukaryota > Metazoa > Chordata > Aves > Passeriformes > Bombycillidae > Phainopepla > Phainopepla nitens. Next base: position 51,316 of record VXBQ01008662.1, on the reverse strand, counting down.
AATTTTGTTGTTTGTTAAATTGGACAGATAAAATCACATTCATAACAGGATGAATACAAGATTTTGTTTTTGGTAGACAAATCTATTCACTCAATCTTCAATCTCTGTGCTAAGAGAAAGACTGTAACATAGCCTTTAGCATAAGCTTATAACATTTATCATAACCACAAATATCATTTTACACCAAAGAACACGGGAAAAACTAAATGTAATGTTTACAAAATATATCCCATATTATTTTTGAATTCTAAACATCAACCATGTAATTCTACTTTTGAAAGTGTATTTATTACTGCATTGCCAAATAGAATTTCCAGCCTAACAAAACCCAAAAATCCCCTAAAGTTTAAGGAAAGATTCTTATAAACTCCATCAGAGCCATCACACTTCTCTGCTTTAGCAACGAGCAGTTATTTCTATGGCTTAATAGCCACACTTTGGTATCATAGCTCTAAAAAAATTCAACAAAGAGACAGCCACTCTCATAGGAGCTTGAAGATTGAGTAAAAGATGAAAAAAGAGTGGTTAAAGGAAGACATGGGTAGAGCAAGGAAGCAATGAGATTCTGAGAGCAGTTGCCCAATTACTATTGATTTTGCCATGGGCATCATCACGGAAGTGAGTCTGAAGAACGGCAACGACTTCACAGGATTTTAGACAGAGCTCCTCCTTTCTAGGTGCTTGCTAGAAATTTGTAAAAAATGGTAAAATATCGTACAAGGGGGAGCAGGTGAGTATTTTGGAAACATCACACACCTAACATTCATTTAGGAACCACATATTGAATGCACAAGATGCGATGGCACACCTTTCTTAATTTAGATTTTAATTGCTTTAATACTGAAGCAGGATTTAGTCTGTCCTTTCTGTAGGACTAGCACATCCTGATAGAGCAGCTGTTCTAATTCTTGGGGAATAAAAAAAAAAAAGGAGACAGACTGTACTACATCACACTGCTTAGAAAATCTATCAAAACCAGCAACAAAATACATGGGTTCAACTATGAGAAGAAAATGCTATCTATTTCTTGCACCAAAAAAACCTTACTGTTTATATAATGAACAAATATCAGGATTGAAGCTAATAATAATTTGCAACCTTTTTTTTTAAACAATGTAACACTTTGTAATTACACACTTGAGTCTTAAAAAGTTTAAGTACAATTTGCAGTTTAAAAACCTTAAAAATGACTTCTTAAGTAGTTTGTCATGTAAACTATAAGAACATTCTTGTGGAAAAGCTACGTGAGCCAAAATCAAAAAAGTAAGACTATGTTGCTCCTCATACTTAATATTATTAAAATAAAATACAGTAACTAAAATTAGTGTACATTACATATCTTCCAAACCTTCAAAAGACAAGTGATAACAAATTAGTTACACAAAAAGGATAAAATGATATCAAAAATACTTGTTTTTCAAAAGCACCTGGCTTTTGATGAAAGTATGAAATACTTTGAAATTGCATTCTAAAAGCATCTTCTTTTTCAAGCACAGTTAGCTCAAAAGGTAGCTATTTTATTTGCTTTGGATACTGCAGTTAAACAGTTCATTTTTAAAAGCTGAGTTTCTAAAATGTTTACTGCAGAGTCTGTCCTATTATAAATCATATTTTTTTGAACAACTTCATGGTTTAGAAGAAAGCCTTGAGACCTGTATTCTTAGGATAGGTGTCACATTGTGATGCTGGTAATTTTAATCCTCACTTCGAGGACAGACTTAAACAAATGAAGCAAGTCAAAAGTTATGTTTAAGAACTCTCAGAATACCAGGCTGTCTCCCAGAAACAGCAGAAACAGTCCTGGTTAGTGCTCTTCTTCCTCTCTTCCTCTCTCCCCTCTACAGAGGAAAACAAAAAAAAAATAAATTCTCACTTCACCAAGAGGACAGAATTAAGACTGAAGCAGTCAAATGTGCACGCCTGTTTTATATATGGATGGCACAAATGCCTGTAATTAAGGTGCAGCAGAAAATGTTAGGCTACAGCTAATTTTTACATGTTTACAGTAAAGATTTAAGATTTGCCAAATTTTAATTAATTACAAATTGTTCTCTCTGGATACCTGTTCTGGGAGAACTTTTCTGCAAAGTCTGAAGTAACAGATGCACTTTTAAAGCTTGAGGATTGGTTATAGAAAAGAGTGATGGTGTTTAGGCATTTTTTTACACACTGAAATATGCCAAGGTTTGTGCTGAAAGTTCTAACTTTCTAAAAGTTCTATCAACAGGAAATAATGAAAGTGTCTCTGCCACTTTAAACCTCTGTGAATAGGACTTTACATTATCAAACTCTTGTTACATTTTACACATCAAAATACGGAACAAAAAAAATTGCTATGCCAACATCTCAGCCTTCATACAGTGATCACCAATATAACATTCTCTGTGCTTTAAATACCAAGGTTGAGACGTGGCAATAACGTTGAGAGTTGACTTGAATAAAACATAGTGTGGGCTAGTGAGAGAATTAATTATTTCCTCATTTATATGCTTGTGGGATAGAGAGTCTAGCAACTTAGGTTACAATCTCTTTATGCTGGCATATGTACCCACAAGTTGAAGTTAAAGTTATTGCTCAGTTTAGTAATTTGAGACTTTGGCTTACTGACTCAGCCATAAAGACTTTCATCCAGGTAGAGTATTTTCTTTCGGACATGTTTCTTTCACAATTGTAGTTTGTGGAGAAAAAAGGATTTTAAGAATGGCTTTGGTTTTTTTTTTTGCACTGTTGCATTTAAAGGGATGCAACTGGGGCAGCTGCAGCATAGACTAGAAGCAGTTTAAGAAAAAAACTCTGCATAGACGTAGCTGAAGTAATTGCTACATTAGTATTAATTGTGTTGTCGACAACACTTGCATTCATCATTTAAATGAAATGTGGTAAATCCCCTGTGGGGTAGGTACACAGACACATGGCAGGAGAGACAAGATACTGTGCAGCCAAATCAAAGGTACTTTGTGATAGCTGGAAAAAGACTGCATTCCTGCAGGTGGGGAGGTGGGGGGGTGTGGAATTCCAGCAGCACAAGTTAAAAGGAGCAATCTCTTGTAGTGTATTTTTTTTTTCCCTTTAGTGAACGGCAATTCAGTAGGATGGAACAAAAGAATCATCATTTTATAATTATTCTCTGGAATATCCATTAGTCTGAACTGTAATTGCAAATTCATTTCAAAATTCCAGGGCCTCATGTCTGTAGAAAAATTTTTTTTAAATAACAACAAAATCCTTAAAGTTCTCTGAAATTCAGAGAACACTTTAGAGTTGTTCCCAATGCAACTGTCTGTCAAGGCCTTAATAATCTTAGTAATTTAATTTCCTGTACTTTAGTTAGTGATATAAGAGAAATCACAGAATCACAGAACATCCTGAGGTGGAACGGACCCACAAGGATCACTGAAGTCCAACTCCCAGTCCTGCACAGGACAACCTCAAGAATCACACCATGTACCTGAAAGTGTTGTCCAAAAGTTTCTTAAACTCTGTCAAGCTTGGTGCCATGACCACTTCCCTGGAGAGTTTGTTCCAGTGCCCAACCATCCTCTAGGTGAAGATATTCTTCTTAATGGTATTTTTAAGTTCCAGGCATAAAATACAGCAGAAATTTTTAAGGCTAGCTCTTTAATCTGCAGGTTATGTAGACTATCCAATCTAAAATCTAAAATCTAAAATATTTGTACCTAGTCTACCAACACTAGCACCCTAAGACCTTCTCTATCTAGATCAGAAGGGGAAGAAACACCAAAAGAAATGTTTGATGTTATTAGATTAAGTCAAGCTACAGACAGACATAGTTCTGGCATTTCAATCCCAAGCACACTGTTTTAGTATGAAAAGCTTACTAGAGACTGTTCCACTGACTAAAGGAACAGGACACTTTAGGTACAGTGCATAAAACATTGTCAGTTTTTTAAGGATCTATACAAGTGACTTCTGTGTCACAGGTAAATGCTGATAGCATCACCTTTTCATCACAAAGAAGTGAACAAGTGTCACCCAGCACTGTATAAAGAGGTAGCAGCAGCTGATGACTCACAGGACACTTAGCAGCACTGACAAAAATTAAATACGAACCAGAGACTGGTAATGTTCTTAACCAGTGCACCACCTCCAATGCTGGCAGCTGAACATACTCAGTCACTGTGTTGCTTCTCTGGTTTCTCCCTGCCCTCAAACACACATCATGCCCAGAGGATGGGAGCCTCTCTGCAAAAAACATCCAAACACACTTTGCTTAACTGTGAGATTAACTGAACTGAGCTGGGTTGTTGCTTAAGACAAATGTGTGTCTTCTCTGAAATCAGATTCAATAGACAAAAAACTACAGAGAAACCACCACCAGGAGTTACAAGGCAACAGTTCAGAGAGTAAGGGACAGATGGGACTCACAGAAAGTCTGAAAAAATTTGTGTATTTCTATCATATTGATCTGCCTAGAAAAAGTGAGAGTAAAGACAACCAGTACTGGTACAGAGCACAGTATGAAAGGAGGAATGAAGATGGCAACACAAAGAACTATAGAAAACCTCATGGAGAACTTGACTGACCAATCTCTCTAGGGTGCAATGTGCCCGGATGCTGACCTTGATTGAGTCCAGGATGTATTTTTCAAGTATATTTGCTCAGCTTAGCACAAGTAAACAAGTTTGAAATCGCATGAGGGCCCAAAGCCAGCCTTCAGGAGAAGCTCTGGTAGAATCTGGCCAGCCAAAAGCTTTATTGCCAACTTTATTTTCAGTGGTGTTAAACTGATAGAACTGAAAACAAAACTTACTGTCTGCCAAGGCACATCCACAGAAAGCAAAACTAAACAGGATGGCAACACAGGGATGCTCACAAGGACACTCCACAGTAAAATCTGAAAATCCCTTACACATTTAGAAACCTTAGCATCTTCCTGAAGCAGAAGTTTCTCAGTTTGAAGAAGCTTTTCCACATGCAAGAGTATCAGTTCTTACTAGACCTTGTAAATGTGAAAGAGGCCTATAAGGTAAATCTTCAAATGTAAGGATAGCTACACAAGGTCAGGCACCTGCAATAAGACAGCACACAGTAAGCATCGTTCCTTTCTAAAAGCATACAATCTCATTTGGAAATAATATCTAAAGTCAATACATTTCAACATAAAACCTACTGTTTTTATAATCAGCAATGTATTTCAAAGGGAGTAAAAAGGTGAGGAGAAAATAAACCTAGATTTTTCAATGTCCAATCTCACAAAATATGCTGTATTTGAGAACATTAGAGGAAAGCAACAATCACAGTATACTACCACTGACACCCGGCTCATAACAGTGCTACTGAAAGGAGCAGTGCTCTATCTGTAGACTGGTGATAGTTCCACAGGTTGCATGCTCTGAATAAAATAACCAACACTTACTGTAATTTTTGTATTATTACCCAAATAACTTTAAGCACTGAACACTGCAGACCATTTCAAGGAATATGCAATTTTTTCAGAGTTCCCTATTCCCACTTAAGCAAGCTACGCTTTGAAGACTAAACTAAATCTCCACTTAGTGTAGTATATTAATAGCATAAATATCTACGGATGAAGTTTTGTAAAATATACTCTGATTACATGAAAGCACTATCTGTTTCCATGTTTTCAGGCAGGAGGTGAAGAAAGTACATTCAACTGTCTGAGACAGTTGACAAGCATTGTTCATAAACGTACTGGACTGGAAAGAAACATGCACATACTTTTATTGTTTCCTGCAGGCGTTCTTACATGCTGGTTTTGTTCTGTGTAAAGCTAAAAGACAATGTGACCCTGCTGATCTTTCAAAGAGATCTTGATTTTTTTTCAGATGAATGAACAAATCAATTTCCTTTTAACAAAGAGGTAATTTAACTAGTCAGCACTCCTTCAAAGCAACACATTCATTTAAGATCCAAACACAGAATCTGGGAGATCATTGTGTATCTAAAATGAGATGGATTCCTCTAACAAAGTATGTTTTTACACAGTATTTAAGAAGCATTTTACAACATTTTTGAGAGACAACTTCAGGAACTATTTAACTCTTTTTAGTCCAAGCACCCTGCTTATCATAGTGCTGACTACCCACAGTCTCAAGAGTCATCATTGCTAACTAAGAACAAGCCATTCGGGTAACTGCAGTGACAAGGATCATCACTTGCATCTTATGTACATCAGAAAATTAGGAGAATTGCAACTGCTGAACTTCTGATAAAATGTTTAATATCCCCACAGGCAAAATTCTGACTTTGGCAGGGAAATGGCGAAAGATATACTGGATCTAATCTAAAATTATTTAAACAAACATATAACTTGAAGAAGTATTTTTAACTTTTGCCAGAACACCTCTACTGAAATATCTGGCTGTTTTTCCCACTGCATACGAACAGTTTAACAATTTACATAAAGGCCATGGATAATAAAATTTAATTATAGTATGTCTTATACAGTCTGTATTTAGGAAGATTATTCTTGACTTAATTACAATGAAACACAACCTTGTTGTATAATGATTTTTGGCTTCAAGATGAGTACCAAGCCAAAAAAACAGAAAATAAAGATTTTAAAGAAATCCAGTATTACCTGAGCTTGAATCACAGAAGGGTTTGCACTGGGAAAAAATCTTTAAAGATCAAAACGTCCAAGCCTTCTGTCATGGGCAGGGACATCTTTCAACAGACCAGACTGCTCAAAGTCCTGTCCAACCTGAGCTCGAACACTTCCAATCATGGGGCATCCACAACTTTGGAGAACCTTATTCAGTGCCTTGCCACCGTCATCATAAAGTATTTCTTCCTTAGTCCACCCCACATCTACTTCTTTCTGTTTAAAGTCAATGCCTCTTGCCTTGCCAAAACTGGCCTTTGTAAAAAGCCTCTATCTTTTTAGAGAACCCCCTTTAATTATTGAAATGCTGCAACAAGGTCTCCCCAGAGCCTTCTCTACTCTGGGCTGAACAACCCCAACCTTTGAGCATTTCTTCATAGGAAAAGTATTTCAAGCCTCTGGCCGTTCCTGTGACACTCCTCTGGACTCACTCCAACAGGTCCATTCTTGCACTGGGGACCCCAGAGCAGGACACGGTGCTCCACGTGGCCTCTCACAAGAGCAGAGGGGGATAACCTCCCTTGACCTGCTGGCCATGCAGTTCTACTACTTCTTTTATCAGTTCTCCTACTAACATAATCAACATACCTAGGGACTGATGCAGACACTATTACAATACAAATGACTGCTGTTCTTTGTAGAACTGACTGTTACTGACCTTTCCCATGTAAGGCAAGAAACGGAAGAAGGAGAAATGCCAGGTACCAGAGCCACTCACTTGGACCCATTTGGTATCAGAATTACATGAAACACAACATTATACAGGCTTAATACCAGAAAGATTTTCAGGAACCAGTCTGAAAAAAATACTCTGGTTTACCCAAGTAATAAAATCTGTATCATTTTAATAGAGAAGTTCTTCAGCTGTTTCCATGAAGCTTTCACCAGAAGTAACTGTACAGACGCTGGGATCATAAATAACTGCACGGACACGGTGCCTGATGGTTAGTGGAACTTCCCCTGTGATCACATCCAGGGGTCATGCTGAAGCCAGAGAGGACAGTAACAGCGCTCATGCCATTTCTCCTACGCTCTCTATTCCTGCTGGCAGCCAGATAAGACAGTGGAAAAAGAGCAGCAGAAGTAACAAGCCTGGCTGAACTGCCAGGAGCAGAAAAATGCAGGAAATAAGGGAAAACAGTTAGCAGTAGGTTGACAGAAGAAAGGACTCTACACAACTTTCCTCATCCATGGGCCATTGTCATGTGAGACAAATAAGGCAAAAACTAGTAGGTGTTCATTTTAACTAAAGGACATATTAATAATGGGCCTACACAAGTAGGTAAATTGTGATTATCCTGACCAAACATTCCTTATTCTGACATTTTTTTTATTTCTATGAAATGGCTGAGGCTGCATAAGTCTTTCATGAATTTTTTCTGCCGAATCTTTCTAAATTAGCATGTACCTATGTGGCTTATCAATACAATGCTCTCTCCAGTCAAGACAATGACATTTCCTTCAGAAATAAAGAGAAATATGAACCAACAATTAATATTACTACCCTTCCTGACATCCAAGCTTAAGGAAAAACAAATGTTATAATGTGCTTTAAAATTAGTATTTATATTAAAATCTAAGCCATAAACAAAGAAAGCAGATGTTCTATGATAGAAATAAAATAATTTTTAGTTTTACTTTTTCTCTGTTCTTTTCACAGCTAACATTGCTGAGAAGTTTGGGAGCATCAGCTGAGGAGTTTTCTGCTCACTCCTGCCTGGCATAAACTTCAGCTCACATGCCTGAAGAATATTACATAATGGATAACCTAATTTTTTTTTTTAATCATTCTTGTAGAAGTCTTGTTACATTTGTCTTTTAAAGTCTTCCTTAAATAACAAAACTTTGATATAAACCCCATTCTTTATATTCTGAACCACAACATCCACGTCACCAGATTCTTACATCTTGGTTCTGCTGGAACGTTTCACTATTGCATCCACTGTTTCAATTTCTTATTATGCCTGAAAACAAAAAACTCTCTGTTCCTGCATAAATGTGTCATAACAATAAAAGAGCATCTGTGCTCCAACAAATTCAGTGGCATTTGTACTGACTAAGGCTAACCAGTTTGCAGTAAATTTTCATCTTAAATTATTGCAATACAGTTCTAGAAAGTTAGGAAAGGTTTTGTTTTACTGGTTTAGCACACAGACTACCATCATACTTCACATAATCAGCCTATATAATCAAATTATTCATCCTTCAAAGTATTTTAACAATTTTCAACTTTAACAGCAATTTTCAAAAGAGTGGATTAAACTAGATCCAGACATCTCTCTGGATATCATCCTGTGGTTATGCTAAAAGCTAAAGGAAGGCAGACAAGGTTGTTCAAAGGTATCTGAGGCAAGATATAATCTCAGCCAAACTTGATGATCCGAAACTATGATGTCAAAGCAACGTCTGACCTAGGTAAATGGCGACTTGATACAGCAAAAGATAAAGATGTAGACCAGCAGATTCTAGAGGAAAACTAGTGCCCAGAATTGTGGAACCATCCATGATTTTCCAGAGAAGAAAGAGAGCAAGTTTTTAGGTACAGAGAAATAAATCCTTGATGGCAGTAAGGGCTCCTATCCCTGCACTTGAGAAGATTGAGATTTAATTAATTAGAAAGGATCAGGATGGTGCTGAACTTCTAGCAGAATCTCAGATATCCTCTCCTGAGTAATTCTGTGGAAACACCAAACTGTGTTTAAAACATACTAAAGACCTGCAGGAGTTGCGTTCCTGTTTTATTTAGCTTCTTCTGCATGCTACAAAATGTTTTACTTGACTGCAAACTTAGAAATTGGTAGAATCCATTCTATTTCCCAACAGCAGTCAGTCCTATTTATTAGAGAAAGAGCTGTAAAAAGCTTAATTAGACAATGAATAATCTGCTAAGGGGAAGAAATTTCTTTAGTCCAGCAACTTAGTGATTGATCTTGTCCAGAAATCAGAATTCTTCATTCAACACGTATTTACTCAAGAGTCTTTTTACTGTTTGCATCCACAGTGTCCAATACGTAAAAAATTGTAATAGATTCTTGGACCCATGTGTTCTTGAGATTCTGGGTTCAATTGATTTTCAGTTTGGAAATCTGAAAAATTACCTGGCTTTTACAACAGTCTATGAAAGTAAAACCTTCAACTTTTTATAGCTCCATCGCACAACTTATAAAAGAGGAACTGCAAAAATACGAAGCAAGCCTTTACAAAACTAAAAAAGCAAAACCTACAGGGATTTTTTCTCAGCTCTGTACATTTAGAAGGGTTGTAGCATAAATTAAAAATTAGGTCTGACAAAGACTGGTAAGAATCCTCTGCTGTTTTGGAAGTTATTTCAGACTGACTTGTAAAAAAAAAAGTGTTAATCCCCAAAAGGAAATCTGAATTTTGCTTAGGAATAGATATCTAAGACTCTAAATGGGGAAAAAACTAGTTTATTCCTACTTTGAAAGAATTTGATCCCTAACAGCAATTCTGTTTCAAGACATTAGCTAAGGTAAGCTGAAAATTATTTTCATTATATATGTACTCTAACGTTACCAGTGATAACTAGACAATCTAATTATCTCATTTACCACTTCTACTATTTATACGTCAACATTTTAATAATGAATACAATTTATTGTGCGCCTTCATGAAACAGCTCCATACCTGGTTTGCAGCCAAATTTCTAATTGTTTTAGACTTCACAAATAAAAAAAAACCCATCAAACAGACAATATATAACTTCAGTTCTTCTAAAAGTTAGTTTTACCAATATATGCATTTTTATTTCCCATTTTGTTTTCAAGTATTGTAAACATAATAATGGATCAGATGGACACTTCTATACAACACTCTCCCAGTCTCCAGCAATTTACCAATTGATGAATTTTTGAGGAAATATGCTAGTTTTATATTAATAACCTGTATTGCATTTTAATTCCGCTATGTTGTTCAAAACCTCCCCAAATCTGTGGAAAATTTTAACAGACAGAGCATCCTGAAATTTCACAGCTTAATTATTCATTGTGAAGAAATATCTTGTTTTAACTGGCAATTTGTTAAATTTCATTTTAACTGTCTACAAGAACTGAGAGGCAGACAGCAAAGAAACTTTTCAGATTTGCTCTTTCCATTCCATTTTTTATTTTAGAGATTTCTATCCCATCACCTTGTGTAGGTGGTCACCCTTATATCACACCAATCTTTTGCTCTTTTACAGATTGATTAGCCCTAGTTCTGAAGAAGTGGATTCTGGGCTATTTTTAGGATTATTTCTGCTTTTTCTGATCTATTTCCAATGCCACCAACAGCTTTTTAATTTAGGATATGCAAAATGAACGGATTCACATTATGGCAGCATCGCCTCTATTTTGACGCTTCATTTACTTTTTGGAGTGATACTAAGGACTAAGCCCATCTTCTTCTGAGTTTTTAACATAACCTCGAGATCTTGTTTATGAACTGTAATAATTAAGAGACCAGTATTCTATATAAATTTAGGACCCTTTTTTCCCCCCCAACCATGGTGAATCTTTCAGCTTTATTTATATTGAATTTGATATCCACCATTGTGTCTCATAAAATCCTTTTGCAGTGGGCACTCTTTGTAGTATCACTAATTACCATCTTTTCTACATTATTTATCCTCACATTCAACAGCAGAGGTCCTAGCACTGATCTGTCTAGGGCTCTATCAGTAACCTTCAATCACTGTGAAAACTGTCTCTTTATTTCCATCCATAATCATCTTTAAACCAGTGATTTCTGCATGCACTGGATCCTCACTCCTTCTCAAAGCTGTCTGGATTCTTTAAGACTTCTAAGTAAGGGATCATGGAATACACCACTTGAAAATTCAACCAGATTATAACAAATGTATTTTGCCAACTTCTTCAAAGAATTTAAGTAAGTTTGTGAGATCAGACTTTCCATTATGGTATTACACTGACTGATCCTCAAGACATCACATTTATTGACATGTCTGCTAATTATTACATCATATTACATAATTCCTACTAATATTCCAGGAACAGCATCTTGCTTAAGGCATCTACTGTCCAACAAACCTGTCTCGGAATCTTTTAAAAATTGCATCATGTTAACCCATCTCCAGTAATCAGTCACAAAGTTAGTTCTTAAGAGAGAGTTCTTAAGTTCTTAAGGTTAAATATGACAAAATGCATGGGGGGATTGCACAGTTTTAATTAATGAAGAGTTCTAAAGAAAATCGTATTTGCACTGAAAAAATAACCTGAAACAGAATTTTCACAGCTTCTCCACAAGATTCAACAGATTGTCAGTTCTGAGATTAGACCTACAAAATCAGACCCTGGCTCTTGTCACCAAGGACTTTGGCAAATGATACTCGATACAGGGATGGTGTCTGCTAATCTCCTTTCACCTTGCTAGATTCAGCTAGTATGTACAAAATGTCTAAAGCACATTCAAAATATTTTTTACATTGAGATAGAATAGTGATATTCTGTCATCTGAGAATGTTGATTATTTTAGACTTCCCTCCCAATTTTCTCATGAAAGACCTCTTTCTCTGAGAAGTGCTGAATTAATTATCACGGAAAGACTACAGGTAGATGCTATGAAGGAGAGAGGAAAGCATAAGCAGTCTTGTGAGTCTTTTCTCTTACTCTGGCAATGTTCAAAGCTTCACATATGCTTCTTCATGCATACGAAGACCTTGCTTCTTTTTACTCCTCTCTATGTCATTACAACAACAAACAAAAGGAATCTTCCTCCCAAAATTGCCTCTCTTCCACCAATTTTCTTGTTCCCATGTCCTCCTGTAGCCTGTAAAGCTTGCCACTCTCTTTACTGCTCTTCACTTCATGTTTCCTGGGGGAAGAACAAAGAGACACTTCACAGAAAACCCTTGCATAGCTGAAGCATACCTGAAAAATTTCACCGTTTTTCCCAATATGAAGAAAATTCCTCTATTCAGAATCAGATTTAAGCATTCAATACTATTTATACAGCCAGAAAATATTTTACCTTTTATACTGTGAACCAGAACACCACAGTCTAAAAGAAAGGAATCATTATAAAAAGATTTAGATTGTAATTGACAGTTGTGCTGGACTGTCACAGAACTAGATCACCTGAGGTACCAGATTTAAGCCTGTTCAATCTCAGATTGCTAATGGTCATATGGTAATGCTCCCCTCCTAAGCAAAAGGCTTTGGCTTGGTATCCAGCACCCAAGATCCTTTGATGCCTTGTTCACCCATTGACCCTTGTGTACAATGACATTTCGGTAGGATAGTTCTGTTGTTTTACAGAAAATCGCTACCTTGCCATTTTTTTACAGATGGTTACTGTGCCAGCAAGCAAGCATTCTGAAAAGCAGCATTCACTAGACTTACATTGCCTTTGTTTCTAATACTGCTTGCTCACACCACCATCTACTATCAAAATACATAATGTGGAGTTCACACAGTTTATGTGCATCACTGCCTCTGTTCCTTCCACATCTGCTTCACAGAGGTCCCAGAGACATAAGAAAAGAATGACTGACAGTGCTGAAGCACAGCCACCTCACTCATGGATCCGGTACTTCTGGCTAGGTAAGGTGACCTCTGAGTCCCTAATTTGCTGCTACATTAGACAGGGAGGTCCTGCAGAACAGAGAGATCCAGGTCACGCTCCTGACGCGGGAGGTGTCAGGGGACACCGCACAGGAGGTTCTCAGCCAGTGCCATTTCCGAATGCTGCTCACAAAGTCACAGAGGACATCTGCACATGGGCTTTCCCTGCTGGAGTGGTGCTGCTGGGACTGGGACATCCCTTCCTGCTGCTTCCACAGCTAGGCATGCCTCCTCACATGAGGGAAGACTTTAAAGTCCACCAAACCTGGCTGCAAAGCAGTGACAGCAGATATCCAGCCCAAGATGGTGCATGGCCACTCGAGACTATGGGATCCAGCCAGCTGATGGAGAAGAGCAGGTTTACTGCTGTCTGTGAAGTCACCACGTCTCTCTTTCAGCTTGACAAGCCCATTCAGCCTCCTCTACCATGACTCATAAAGCAGTTCTTACACAGCCTGACCTATGCCTAGGAAAAGTTCAATCATCAATCCAGCATTTACTAGGTACTAGCAAACTTATATCTGGCTGGCTGAAAATGAGACAGAAATCCACGGGGGTAAGGTCCAAGAATAGAGAGTTTGTTAAAAGAAAGATGCCGCTGGCAGATGCAGTGGTTTGTGGGAGCAAAGACAAGCAGTGGCAGACGAGGCGAAAGCTGGGGGAACCAGCTGTGTCAGTCTCAGCAGCTTGCAGGGCTGGGATGCTCAGGACTCCCTTGGTGACTGCCTTACGAAAAACCTGCTCCAGTGCCAATGTAACATGCAAGCACTTATTTAAGAATAGTTCTTCCTGCTCGTAAAGTAAAAGGCAGCACAAGAGAACATTCCCTACCCCCACTCTCTGCCAGAAAAAAAAGCCACCAAAAAAGTTAATTTCTTTTCTCCCTACACTTCCTATTCTTTCTCCCCAGGGCCCACTTCCCTGCTCAGGTCAGTGTGAGACCTCTCTCAGACTTCCCTGAAAGCTTCAGAATTTGTAAAGTAATTTTTATAGTTACTATGAAGCATGCATACAGCAAGCTGGAAATCTGCCTCCAGTATTTTTATATGACACTAATGTTGCTTGAGAAACTTACACTGTGGTTTCTAAAGTGATTTTAATTGACAGCAGAGCTGATATTACCCTTTTTGTTTCTGATCCACTCCCTCTGCTCATCCATATTTTCACAATTTCCCTTTTTGGCTTATTCTGGTGACTGTACAGAGAAGCAGAACAGATCTAACTCAGATCAGTTCCGTCTTCTGGGTTTTCTTCCTGGATGCTGATGGTCCAAACAGTCAGAGCATGGCAGCAGTGATAGGGAGGCAGGACTGTTTGTACCAGAGCATACTGTATGGAGTGGAAATAGCTTCAAAACAGTGTCTATTCATACTGAAGTGCAGACAGAGGCAGAAACATCACCAATGTGCAAACTGTGCAAAGCCCACAGTTGTTTGGGTGCTAGAGGCAAGGCAGTACCTCTGCATTAGCTGAAGTCTAACCAGTTTTCACAAAATTTCTTTTGTAGTCCAGCATTATTTTATCAGCTATTACTCTGACAGTGGCCATACACTCAGAAAGGGATAGTGGATGGAGCATGGACTACAAGATGTTGCTGGATGGAGGAGGAGACTGCAAACACAGAGCAGGCATCACAGTACCAAAGGCAGCACTGGCAGCTGCCAACTGCACCTAAGCTTGCAATAACCCATGTTGGGCAGCGTACAAAGGAGTATCAAATTATATCAGGATGCAAACTCACAACAAATAACTGATATAGCAACTTCACCTCAGCCCTTGACAGAGATGTCAGCAAAACAGGTACCCCTGTCTGAGTCCAGTTTTTATTTCACTAAGCGAAACCACAGATGATTGTTAATAGCAGCAGCTGATGCTATTCAGGTGTCTGGCACTAGGCAAGCAAAACCTGTGTGGAAAGACAACTAAAATCCCTCTCAAACGGGCAGTGAAAGGACAAAGGTGAGCTTACATTTACTAGAGGGAAAAATTCAAGCTCTCCTACCCTGACAATCAAAAAGCAGGAGTTGGTGAAAAAGGTTTAGTGTAGCTGCAGGGGCCCAGCAGGACTCCAGTGAGAACAAAGTCTACTAAACTGGCACCAAGCTTTTTGAACAAAGACAGTCTTGAACTAGGGAGAGGTGAGGAATATATCGAACATAGTCCCTCTCCACCTGCACTTTGGGAAAGAGATGTTTAACACCACCACCTTCCTTTCCCCCCTGTAACACCAACACTGTTGCACCATATTTCATAATAGATTCAAAACTTGCTGGGGAACAATCCGTGGACTTGATTTTCAATTGCTGCTAGATAGAAAGAAACAGTACTTTATCAGAAGGGTTGAGATATTCATTAGAGGATTTAAGGTCTTCTGAAAATTTCAAACAGGCACAAACAGCTTTAAAAATCTACTCCGGTATCACTCTACGTACTGATACAGCACCCTGCACAGTAAGAAGGATGTTCCAATTGCTCTAAACTACTCTCTAGAAAATACAGAGGGCAAAAAAAGCAATAGACAAGAAATGAGAGAAATGGAAGACTATTTGTTGTAAAGTAAAGCAAGACGTTATCTCTGAAACAAACATCTAACAGCTTCAAAACTAGCCATGACTAACGATATACAGTAATCAAAATGTACTTCTATAAAGAGAGGAAATAAATACAAGAGACTCCCTTTTCAAACTGTGTTTTGCATGAAAACCTATTGTGTTGCAACAGAAAGGCATGAGGCTGGAATGTTCCAGGAAACAGAGATGATGGAACCACCTACTCTAAAAGGCATACAACCCACCCATGCAAAAGCTTGCTCGTTTTTTCAGGATGTAATCAAGTGTCTGAGTGACACGGAAATCTTATTTCCTATTCAATTACAATGGCAAACTGTATTTTAAAAAGCCCAAAATTTGGCATTTTGCAGCCTCATATCTCATTGAATTCATTTTGAAAACAGAATACTGCTCTCATATCTTTAACACTGTGTGGATAGATTTTAAAGCCACTTTAATTTCACAGAATGTAGCACATTTAAATAAAAATGATTTGTTATCCCTCAGCTGTAGGGAAATGGGGCCACAACATACAATTATTGCATCAGAACATTTCTTGTGTGCCCTCAGCTGTTTGGATACAGCAGCTGGGTGGGCAGTTTAGAAAGAGAACAGGAATCATCCAACAGAGTTACAGTAAGCAGGCTCAGGCAGTACTGGGGAAAATCAAGTACACAATAGCTAAAATAAGGCATGATTAGGGTGGACTGTCTGGCTTTTAGGAATGTGAAAGGATTTAGTTTCACAGTAAGCCATGGGTAGACTGTTTCAGGAATATTTTTTTGTTCAAAGTTCATACTGAGGTTTTATGCTTCAAAAAAACTTTTTTGAACACCTCCATTTAGCACTTACCCAGTCTGCTTTGATCTGAATGTCATCATTCCTTTGAAGAAGCTAAAACATGCTGAAGACTTACAGAAAATACTGTTTGATTTTCCTAGAAATTGCATAATTCATACAGAAGTTATTCCCAAAAACCACATGATTTTGGGATGTAACATTTCTTCCCTTGCACTCATGAGTAGATTCTAAAATTGAAAACTTTCATAGATTTCCAAAATAATGAAGGACATCATTATCAGTAACTCTTCACAGCTACCCTAATACCACAACTTAACAAAACTGAAATTATTTCAGTATACTTTTCAGGCTTGTGACTAATTAAAGAGAAACTTGACTCATTATATTCATCATCTATTTGTATAGCAGAAAACTATACAAATAGCTAAAAGAAGAGGGGGAGGGATAAAAAGGTTAACCAATCATCTTAAATACTTATTCTAAAACTCTGGTTCTCCATACTGATTTCTTACTTATATATACATGCAGCAAAAAAAACCCCAGGATTTCTGAATAAACTTATAAGGTATTTCCATGAAATAAAGACCAAATCAAGAGGCAACTTACATCACATTTACAGTAAAATTATGTGACAGCTTTATTAAGCTTTGCACACTTTACATTGCAAATACATCCAGAGTAACAAAGATTAAACCCTCCAAATAATCTCTTCTTAATTAAAGATTACAACAAAGTAATTTATTCTAGAACATGATGCCCATCTAACTCCTATTCCAGACAAGTGAATTTAACTTTCTATTCCTTTATTAAGTAATTATAAACTTCAGGCAGCTTGCTTATTGAGAAGGTATGAATTTATGAATTCTGGGGGGAAAAAAATCCAAACAAACCAACCACATGAAAAATACCCAACCTCAGCAAACAAATAAAAACCAGAATAAGCCAGTATTCCAATTACAATTATCAATTTATTTCATGGCCTGAAAGAATGCACAAGTAATTGGTGTACTTCTACTAACAGTAAGCCATATTACAGGAAAGAACCCTTAACATACAACACTCTGGGGAAAAAAAATCTCATTAAGGATTAGTCTATTTCATGACAAACACATGAAAATTCAAAGCATTAAACTGATTACTTAAAATCTTTGCCTGTGTAGAAGTCAGGTTAAAAAACAAGGTTTGAGCCTATAGTACAGTTTATTGAACAGTCTTCTTTTCTACAGTACTCCACAGCTCTCTGGGCCAAACACATCAGGTGGGTCAGAACCAGCTGTATGCAGAGGAGAGAGAAAACAGTCGTGCAACCATATCATGAGATATGGAGCAAGCACTTATTTACATTAGAAGCAACCTCTGGAGGTCAACAGCTTCTATCATTTACTCAAGACAGTCTTCAGAGCTTCAAAGACTGCTCAATGCCATTCTCAATTAAGGTCAGAGCATCTCCAAGTATGGAGATGCCACAGCCTCCTCAGACTACTTATCCCAACATCGGACCACCCCAATGATGATAATTTTTCCTAATGTCTAATTGAAACATCCCTTGCTTGACCTTTTTCTGTTGTCTCTAGCCCTATCACCCAGCTTCTCCACGAAGAGTCTGGTTCTGTCTTTCCTGTACCCTTCCATTAACTGAAAACAAGATCCACCGCCCTTGTCTTCTTTGAACGGAGGACACCCAGCTCTTCCAGCTTCTGGTTTTACATTATGTGCTTCTGTACCCTAATTATCCTGGCAGTCTTCCTCTAGGCCTGCTTCAGAGCATCAGCTCCTCTCCTACACTAAGAAGCACAAAACTAGGCAGCGTTTTTGATGCCGTCACACAAATGTCAGGCTGACAGAAATACTCACTCTCAGCGACTGGCTTCATTCTTGCTCAAAGGTACCTTGCTGACTCACACGCAGCTCGGTGTCCAGCAGCAAAGCGACGTCCTTTGCTGCGATGCTGCTCTCCAGCCGTGGGCTCCCAGCCTGTCCCACGGCACAGAGTTATCCTGTTCCTGTGTTCGCATCCTGCTGAAGGCCAGCCACGAGGCTCTGGTCACCCATCTCTCCAGCCTGTCAAGGTCTCTCGGAGGAGCAGCCCTGCCCTCCAGCCCACACAGCCCGGTGTCATCAGCAAGCTTGCTGACGGTGCATTCCACCACCTCAGCCAGGTAGTTAATTAAGATTATAAATGCAAAGCTGCACTATTTAATTTTACTGAATACTAATTATCATGTCCTGAAAAGGATAAAGGACTTCCATGCAGTTTAATTTTAACTAATTAACAGGTTGGTAAATGGGATGTTACAAAGAACTTGTACTTCAACACACAAGTAAGTCACCAAATAAAGCCTCTTCAGTATTTTTTTAATGGGCAGTTTGCACTTGGTGACTCACTGAAGTAGCTCTGATGAAAGATTTCTCTTCAACACATCCTTCTAAATATGGAGAACTAAATACACAAAGTATCTGTGTCAGTGACTCTCAAGAAGTCTCGGAAAAGAGCCTAAATTAAGAGCCATTGTATATTTATACTGCAATAAGCTACAGAGCTCTTACTAATGTCTCAGTACTGCAGGCTGTGTACTTCCATATACAAACTTTCAGAGAATGCAAGTACCAGAATTTTTTTCATAAAGAACAACTGCTTTGTCTTAGAATATTTAACTCACAGTGCTGAGATTAATTGCTAGTACCATTTAGCAGTAGATCTGTTTCTACAGAATAAATGTGCCACAGTTCTCTCATTGCTGGAGAACTGTGTTCTGCTATCATGAAGTCTGCTACACAGTTGGGTCTCAAGCTTTGAGCTTTCAAATATCAAAGCCCTCAACCTATGGGTATACAGATAACTTCATCAGTCAATGAAGTTCTTAGGATGTTAAAACGTACTAATAATGCAGGTTATACATCTGGAACTTTGGTCTTCATAGCTTAGTAGGTACACATTTCTGCAGTTTATTCACAACACTGATGAAATTCACCATTTTTCATTCAAGTGATTAACAAGAAATTTTCTGGGCTCTACTCTGCCAAAACATTTCTACACGTCTGTCTGTAGTCTTTCAACATAGTAAAGATAACCGGAGATAATATATTCACCTCAGCTGCTTAGAGATCTAGAAGACAACAGAGCCACCTGGATTAAAAAATAAAAAATGCAAAAAAAAAAGACAATTCTGCAAGTAATTTACTGAGGCAAGTATTTTTTTCTTAATAAGAAAAAAAATACTTATGGGGGAAAATTCTATTGCAACAGCATTTACAGGTTGCTACTTTCAAAAATTAGTCCTGATGTGTTGTCCTAGGTTACAATGTAAAGATATGTCAGAAGGTATGTATTCTATCTCCATCTCCAGGAGCTGTTGAAACCAGGAGGGGCAGTGTTTTTCTTGTCTCCTCCCACGGACTATCTCCTGTTCATGGGCCATCA
>VXBQ01008662.1:0-21986 GCA_013400175.1 Phainopepla nitens | reverse complement strand
CTGCGGGAGGTGGGAAGTGTCGGCGGTGCTGGGAGAAGCCGGGGGTGAGGCGTGTGCCTTACACCGGCAGCCTTTGGAATGGGGCCGCTTTGTTAGCACCTGGGTTCGGTCAGAATCGGTTCGTGGTGGTGTCTTCTGAAGCTGGTTGTGTTTATTGTCGCGTCCTTACAGCCCCACCTTCTTCGGTTTCTCACTTTTTGTTTTCTGGAGTCATATTGCAAGTCTCAGCGCTGTCGGTTTCAGAGACGTGCTCATTCTGCGCTGGATTTAGTGCAGAGCAGCGGCAGAGGGAGTTCACCCGCTGCTTATTCACCTGTCATCCAGGTGACCCGGCCGTGCCAGTGCAGGTTCCGCTCCACACAAGCCTGTGACCCAAACCTGTGTATCCAAGCACGTGTAAGGAAACCCAAGGAGCAGGCCTTTCCCAGCTGTGCATAAGGGATGGTTGTTTTTTCCTTTTAAAATTCTTAATATCCTAAAGTAGGAGTTCTCGTAAGTCACCATGTTGCTTACTTAATGTCTTTAGATGCTACTGTAAAGCACATCATTAGCTGTTTCTCTTCAGATATTATACTGTTCACATACCATCATTAAATCCTCAAACTAATGTATTAATTCATAGTGAAAATATAGATGCTGTTATTTATGTTGAGGTTTTTTTCGATATCTTTTCAGGTAGTCTTGATCCCAGGAAAAGGGCATAGGAATCTGAAGACCTCTGTTTCCTCTAGAAGAGGTGGAGAAGCTAGAAACACTAACATTTAAAATATGTGGAAGAATTAATCTGCAAAAAGCATGTGCTTACTGATGCTATGGAGTGAAAGGGTCTTCATTTGCAGATGAAGAAAATGATCAGCTGGAAGGTGGAAATGGTCAGACATAACCTTCTTTCTGGAAGCTGATACGTGATTTAGCTTTAGGAGGTTTTCCATATAATTTCCATACAATTTTGTGATTTTAGGAATTGGCACCTTGGTTTAACAGAAGGGTAAGCAAAGCTTTTTCTTAAATCTAAATGCTTCTATTCACTTTTTTTTCAGAATTTTTCAGAATTTCATATTCTTTTTAGAAGCTCTGTTTAAATGAATTGTGCACCAGTTTGCAGCCCCACTGAAATAAAACTAAGTAAATTAATCTGTATTATAGTTTATTTTTATTAGGTTTGTTACTTGGCTGTAGGCAAGACTGTGTTCTACTTTGTGGGAGGGAGATGAAAACCAAGTATTTACTTGAAATCCATGTGGAACTCATAGAATTGCAATACTTCTTACAGCACAATTTATGAATTACAGTGCTTGTCACTTTGAAATGGCTTTCTTTTTCAATGTCATATCTTTTCCAGAGTTCAAAATTTCTTTGGTCTTTTGTCTGGTTTGCAGAATGGGGAAGATAGTTACAAAGCAGAAAAAGAATTATATTGCTTTTATTTTAAAGATGGGTTAGAGAACAGGCTTATTTGCATCAAATCTATATGATATTCTATTTTCCCCTTTCATGAAAAGGAAGCAGAATTCTATCAGCCATTGGCATTTCTCCAGCTAAAGAACAATAAATGAGTGATGCAAAGCATCAGTGGATATGAGCACTGCATCCTGAAGTTTAGTGTGGTGTTGGGTGTGTTTTTCAGCTGAACCTTTTCTTCCTGTTTATTCGTTATTTCCAGTGATGAAGAAAGAAGGAGAGATGGGGAACCCAGAAAACATTGGAGATGCATATGTTGCAGTGATTCGTCCAAAAAATACTGCTAGCCTCAATTCTCGGGAATATCGAGCTAAATCCTATGAGGTAAAGCTATTTCTCTTCTTTATGTATTGGTTGTTTGGCTTTTTAAGTAGTATAGTAAATATGTAATAATATAATAGAAGAGAATGTAGCCTAGTCTTTTTCTCTTTACTCTGCTGCAGAGGTCATTCTGATTTCAGTATTCTGCTCCTCAACATTTAGTACTTCTTGAATTTTGTTACTACTTTTAAAGTGGCATAATAAATAATAATAATTTTTAAAGTTCTGTGCTTCTTTCAGCTGTGTTAAACTTGGGTTTCATTATTGTTTGAAAGATTTTGCTGCTTGAAGTTCCCATTGAAGGCCAAAAGAAAAAAAGAAAGAAAGTTTTGCTGGAAACTAAACTTCAAGGAGGCACTGAGATAACCCAGAGCATCTTGGATTATGTATTAGAAGCCACCAAACCAATTTCACCAGCCAATCAGGGTATTAAAGGTAAAACCATTTTAATCTAATATACTATTGATAGCACCATAAAAATGTTTTTTAAATTGACATGGCAAGCTTGTGCAAAAGCATGAAATTCATATTAAAAAAAGAAGATATATTTTGAGGTTCATCAAAAAAACCTAAGCCAACTATACAGCTAAAACCTTTCATTTACCTTTATTTCTCTTTACCTTCCAACCCTATAAAACACTTACTAAAAGATTGATAATAAACAAATCTTTGTCTGTGCTGCTTGTTCACCTCAAATTTAGATTTATAGCTAAACTTCCAGTAAACCAGATCAATGTGGCTTTTGTATCTATAACTTCAGCTAATACTTGACTTGGGCTAGAGAACTGATAGATTATATAGTCAGTTCTTCAGAAGACAGTATCTGTATGAAAATATTTTGAACATAACAGATGGAATTTGATGAGTACATTTTTTTCCTTGTTGTTACATAGCTGATGTAGCAAAGAACCTCACCCTTGTGCTGACAAATTTGTTTTAGCTAGCCTATTGCATTTCCAGGTTGGTATAAAGTATAATGACTAAAGGACTTCTGTTCCTTGCTGTTGTTTACCTGATAAAATGTTACAGGTGGCAATAACTGCAGCTGAGTGGATGTAACAGAGCTTGTCATGCAGCAAACACAGAATAACAGAATTAATACACATACAGGAATGCCTTCTAAAAGCAAAAACTGTTTCTTGCATAGTTTGGAGAGATTTAATTTGACTCACTCAGATGGCCCAAGTATTAATTATGCCCAGCTTAGTTTGTGTACTGCTAAAATATGCAGCTGAGGTTGGAAAAGGTAAAAAGGGCTACAGTAATATAATTTTTTCATGTTAATGGCTATATACATACTTATGTTCTTTAGTTTGTCATATGTATTAATATTTCTTCGCTTTCTTTAGATTATAGCTCATAATCATAGTTTTTTCTTTGTAGAAAGTAGGAAGATTGAGTCTGGTAAGCTTCCAGATAGCCAACTCCAGATTTGTTTCTTTGTTTTGATAATTAATTAATTGGTTTGTGGTTTGCCTGTTTTTTGTTTTTAAATAATGTGCTAGGAAAGCGTGTGGTGTTAATGAAGAAGTTTCCTCTAGATGGAGAGAAGGCAGGCCAGGAGGCATCTCTTTACATTGTTCCAACTGTTGTGAAAGGTAACACTGAGCATGATTGTGAAGCTGCACCCATTTTAGCAGAAGTTCACTTGAGGGTTTATTTTTTTTATGATATATTTACCTTGTATATATTTATCTCATTGATATATGACTGTAAGTATAATTGTATTTATAATATGTGACATATTTATATGATGTATTTTAATATGATATATGGCTTTTTCTGTATTTAATCATTAAAAGTTGCAGGCAGGTACAAAACTCCCTGAATATTTTAAACTTTGAAGAAGTTACTTAAAATCAAGGAAGAAGACTTTGGTTTAATGTATTGCCTTTGTTTTTGTAACAATAGCACACTTCTGGTTTAAGCAGTATTTGTGCACTTGGTTATATTTCAAAACAACAGGTCTTAGCTTTTGTAGAATTTGCTAAATGCAACTCTAAGGCATCCTACTGGGTTCAGTGTTCTTTACTCAGAGAAGAATGCTTAGTAAGTCTCTAAACAGTAAATAAATTCTTTTGAAAGCTAAGTAAATTGCTTGTCAGAAAAGTATTTTTAAAAATGTTGACGTTAAATGTCTGTGTGCTTTTGGGGAAAGTTCTTCATTTTTGCCTTACTGATGAGATTTGATAAAACCTATCACAAAGATACCATTGTGGAGTTACCAGTACCAATACATACCCCTCCTAGTCCTGAGCCATCTTCCTTTTTTTTCTGGGTAACAGGATGCATTTGACATTTATTCCTCAAATTAACCTGATCACACTTATGGAATAGTGGCAGAATATGTAGGGGTTTTTGAGGCTAACCTGTTGGGTTGTGAATGGCTATGTTAGGATTGTATATAGTTGCTCTCAATTATTATTTGGAGAAAATTAAGTCACCCTAGTCTAAAGTTAGAATATAGTCTTAATTAGGGATGTGTAACTAAAAATGATGTAGATGGGGAAATAAGATTCTTCTCACTGATGTGTCTTCAGAGCATGTTTCTTTTGTAGATAATACAAAATACACATACAGTCCTGGATGCCCTGTGTTCTACTGTTTACAAGACATCATGAGAGTCTGCAGTGAATCCAGCACACACTTTGCTACGCTTACTGCAAAAATGTTAATTGCCTTGGATAAGTAAGAGACAACATCAGTATAAATACATTAAAATGAAAAGTTTGATACTTTATATCTGTATATGTATATATTCAAAAGATAATATGTCAGTGTAACAACATAGTTTTTACAACATTCTTGTGGTTAAAAAGGAAATCATCATGATATTTTCTTCAGGTTTATCAGAAATGGAAACCTTGACAACATATTTCTAAAAGTCATTTTGCAAACTCAAGAATCGTGTGTTTACTGAAATCAGGTAGCTTTTTGGAAGTTCATGCTCACAGTGAATGTTTTCTAAAATCATAATGTTTAATCTTCTGTAAAGGACATAATTGCCATTTGAGTAAGAGCATTTGCCAGAGTGTAGTAAAAATATCCTATAATTGTGTACCATTAAGATTTGCGTTTGAATTAAATCTCCCTGTAGAAAGGGAGTGCATCTTCCCCAGGCACACAAATTTATTTGCAGAAGGGAATTAACCTTCAGAAAGGTGATTAGTTGTTTAGCCAGATTTATAGTCATGTGAAATTTGAATACATGAACAGGTTTTTTGTTGTTTCGGTTTTTTTGTTTTGGTTTGGGTTTTTTGTTTGTTTTTTAATGTACTCTTAACCAAGAAGTAGCAGACACACTTGTGTATGAACTTACTTGCAGTAATTAATGTAAAAAATCATCCTACAGGATATTACCTAAAAGGTTCTTTGTGTAGGGTTTTTACAGTTTATTGGTAGAGTTGTAGTATTTCCCTATATACCATCATTCCAGTTAAATTTGTTTGCTGCTTGCTGAATGCCTTCAGGCTCTAAGTTCTGCTTAGAAGTGTTTCAAGCCTCACAAGAAGCCTTGGAGATATAATAGAAAATAGTTTATATTTTTTATTCTCATGTACATAATCTGAAACAATACTTCTCAAAGATTCAAACTGCCATAACTAACTTGTTTACCAAATATTTAGAGAAAATGCCTGAAAATACCTTAGATGATGTTTATAGCACCATGACTACAGTTCTACTGTTCTTTCTGCCAGGACCATGAGTAAGTGAAGAGAATGCTGTTTTTGCAGGACATTATAGCTTGGATCTAGGACTTAAAAATAGGCCAAAGCCTATGCACTGAACTGCAGGTTACCTTCTGCCATCCTTACACATGATTCTGGGACAGACAAGATCCAAGTGGTCTGTCAGCAGATGTCCAAAGCATGTACTTACTTCTCTTTCTTCTATATTTCCAGGCTCAATCACTAAACAGAATTTGTTGTATTCTAGCAAAGCACATTTTTACCTCAAGCTTGTGAGAAAGCATGTGCAGAACCCTAAATGCAGCCTTGGCTTTAGACCTTCAATGCACCACTTAATGAAACGCTAAAACAATTTATCAGTTCGGTAGAAATATATTTATCCAAAACTTGAGATGAACAAGTTGTCCTGAGCCCTGTGTTATATTGGGTATGTGGTAGGAAAACATGCAGCAGGTGTACAGTGCTGACTTGCCCTGGTAGCACAGAATAAGAGAGCTCTAAAGCTCTTTATTACTGTCAGTAGGAGTGCATTGAGAAGAGAATGAACTTCAGCAGAGCTTTATAGAAAGGCAGGTGGTAGCCTATGTGAAAGAGACTTAGCAGTTTGGAAACTGGACCTTCTGGTTTGTTGCCTTTTCCTGTCTTTCCCTAATGAAACACTTAAGTTGAAAAGCTTAAGTCAGTACAGATATTGGAACTGACCCTTAAAAAAACTGCTTTAAGTTTCAAACTTTGTTCAGAGTAGTAATGCTAATAAACTGGAAGTAAATGAAACGGTGACGTGTTGGTGTGGTTAAGTTTTGTGGTTATAACCAGTGTTACTCTTAGTGTGTAATTTCCTTCTCTTTGAGAGGCTTGCATCCACACAAAATTGAGCAAATACAACTGTTTACTGGAATGTGGTTAACAAATTTCACGTTCAGGGAGTCATTTAGTCTTATAAAATTGGCTGTACACATTATAATTCTTTTTTTTAAATTCAAATGTGTGATTATCGTATATGCAATCCCTAATCAAACAAAATAATGGACAGCATGACTGAAATGATCATTTTCCACCTGATAATTAATTATTTGCCCATTCTCTCCTGCAGGTGGTTGGATGAACGGCACACCCAGTCTCACTCCATCCCAGCTTTATTCAGACCATCTCCTCTTGAGAGAATTAAAACAAATGTAATAAACCCTGCCTATGCTATAGAACCTGGTCAAACAGAGAGCTCATTGCACATGGGTTATACTGCCCTGGAAATAAAGAGTAAAATGCTGGCATTGGAGAAAGCAGATATGTGTATCTATAATCCTTTGTTTGGATCTGACCTTCAGTATACCAATAGGGTAAGAACTATAGTTTCATTTTGTATTTGTGAAACATACATACACTTTCATTTTAGAGTTCATTCATTTATTTGAGTGTGTGCTCACATCAGAGTTGTTTATTTAGCAGTAAGTGTGCTCTAGTTTTTCAAATCCTCATATTTGATCATCTTTCATTATAAAATGTTACTATCGTAACTTTGGTTTCAAGAGAATACCTGAGCAGAATGGGGGATTGTGTAGCCAAATCTCAGTAAGATATTTTTTCAGTCATGTTTAAATTATGTCTTCACAGGTTGACAAGGTGGTAATAAATCCATACTTTGGCCTTGGAGCCCCAGACTATTCAAAGATTCAAATTCCTAAAAGAGAAAAGTGGCGACGTAGCATGAGCAGTGTCACAGAGGACAAGTATTATGTTACATTCCTTTTTCATTAATGGAAATTTTGTTTTATTTCAGTAGCACTTGGTAGACTTAGAATGAGATTTTTATTGCTGTAGGCTTCACTGTATAAATGCATATTTTAAATGCAATTCTGTTTGAAATCTCTAAGTATTGAAACACAACAGTTAAAGGATGAATCAAGACAGGTGTAAATTATAAACATTAGAGAAGCATTTCTTATATCTAATAAATACAGCTGAGGCTTGATTGCTGCATGACAAAAAACCTCTTTGTATGAATACTGGCACATTTTAGCTGCATGAACTTCTCTTTTATTCTTAATGTAGATCTATGGTTAGTGCTATGTTAGTAATTTTTTAAAAGTTGATGTTCTCAACAATTGTAATATTTCTGAATGGTGTTTTTCCTGTTTCCCCTTTTAATTCATAGGGAACACCAGTGGGTAGATGATTTCCCTCTTCACCGTAGTGCTTGTGAAGGCGACTCTGATCTACTGAGCCACCTTCTGGATAAAAAGTTTTCTGTTAATCAGTTGGATAGTGACCACTGGGCACCAATCCATTACGCATGCTGGTAAGTCAAGGATGGCTTTGCCAGTCAAGTGCATTCTAGCTATCATGATTCTTTAGCACTATCTTTTATGTAATCTGTCAGCCTCCAGAAGAAATAAAAAAAAACTTCTAGACTTTTTATGCTTTGATTATAATCTATGTCAGTGTTAACCTTCTGAAGAGAAACATTTCTTCAGATTTTGAGATAATTTTAATTTGAATGATTTTTGGGGAAACCAGTTTTGGAAATCATGTCATCACTTACTTATTTCCTCTTGTATCTCTCCTGACTATCTATTCTAATTCCTGCTGGAGGCACTGGGTCTGCTTTGGCATGGTAACTTCCACAGTCTGTGTTGGCTTAAGCCTGTGAGCAGTTTTACAGCACAGCAGTAGCTGAGCTGAGCATGTTTTGGTGCTGGTCACGCTTTGAGTGGGAAGCTGGACTAGGGGATTTACAGAGGTCAGCATGTCTGACTAGAACTCTGTGATTTAATCTGTTAGTGCTTGAAAGCTTTCCTCAGTCATAAAAATGCCTTTGTTTTATCTTTATGGAAGTTAGTCTTTTGTATATACAGTGATCAGTATGTCTGATGATAGGAATAACATGAAAATTAAACTTGGTTATAAAAAGCCCACAATCTTACTTGCTTTTTAGTGTTTGTCAGAAAGTTTGTAAATAATTTATACATCAAGTATATGCAAGAGTGACCAGTTATAAGCATGGGGGTTAAGAATCCTCAGGATCCATCTGTATGACAGTCAGAAGCTGAACTCTGATTCTCACACTGATTATCTTTTTCCAGACAAAGCTGGACTCTGTTCTGCCATGACTGAATTGCTGCAACTACCCAAACTTAGCTAGCTTGAAGCAAGGTTCAGTTTGTCTATAATGAATCCAATCAATGGTTACTAGACCAGTGATTACTAAAGTAGTATAGAATTGATATTAATTTCTACAAACTTAATTATGTTCCGTTGTATCTGGTGTAATTTGAAAGCTAAAAACCCTTCAGTGTGGAAAAAACCCACTTTTTCATAATTAGGACCATCTGAAAAAAAATATTATCATTAAAAAAAATCATTAAAAAATGATTTGCTGTGTCTGTTCTGATTTAAACATGTCTGCAGGTATGGAAAAGTTGAAGCCACTCGAATGTTATTGGAGAAAGGGAAATGCAATCCAAATCTTTTGAATGGTCAACTTAGCTCTCCTCTTCATTTTGCTGCTGGAGGTGGGCATGCAGAAATAGTACAAATTCTACTAAGTCATCCAGAAATTGACAGAGTAAGTTCTGTTTGTGTATAGAAATAGGAGTTTTAGCAACAGTTTCTAGCTTGTGTATGAAAAACATTTTGGTGTCCAGATCACAATGTATAAACACAATGATCTTGTTAAGGGATTACTAAAAAATGGTTAAATATTTTTCATTACCTTTACTTTTCCCATTGTGTATCAATTAAATGTTTGAACTCTGGTATCAAGGATTATAATTTTCTCAAAAATGTGTAAATGTGTACCTGTCTCCAGTGAAATCAATGTAGAATCAGTGTTTCTGTTTGTTTGTAGCACATTACTGATCAACAAGGAAGATCTCCTCTGGAAGTCTGTGAAGAGAACAAACAAAATGAGTGGGAAGAAGCTGCAAAACTACTGAAGGAAGCCATAACTAAGCCTGTATGAATTTATTTTCTAAATGGTTTTAAGTTTATATTTAATTTACACTTAATCTTGTAGAAGAGCTAGAGTCACTTCTGGCTGTTACTGGAAATGTGCAGCACATTGGAATTGTTAGTGTAAACATTGGCAAACTGACATTTTGTTTCTTTAAATGTTTCTATTCTGTTTCATGGCTCAAGAAATACATGTAAGACATGTAAACACCATGCTCCAATTTATTTGTCGGAGTATCACATCAGCTACTGATTTTATGTCTATTTTTGATCATGCAACTATCAGATTTCTTTATGCATTCTTATTTTATATGTTGATAAACAGGAGCATTCAGCTGGCTAAATGTAGGCTTCTATGAAATAGGCTTTTCATCAATTAGTCAGTGTAGGCTTCCTTGGCAGCCAGTGGAGATTTAGCCAGGATAGGAAACAAAATTTACAATGCAATTCCTCTTATCTTGAAGTAGATTTAAAATTAGCCAAATGATATAAACCCACTTGTTTCTTTTATTTGACTTCACATGCAACCTATATCCCTGTAAGTAAGTGGTACAAAACCTGTCAGTTTTTCAAGATATTTTAAATTATCTTCATTTCACTCTGCATGAAGGATCTTCCAAAATAATTAAGGAAGGATCTGACCTTTGTTTTAAGTGTCTTATTATGCAGTAGATCATGTGAAGGTGTGTGTGTCTAATGACTCTAAAGACTAATGGACATATTTTAAGTAGATTTCAGAGTGTAATGCGTGATGCTGTGTTGTCACTTATTACTATTTAATTAATACAACATGTAAACTTCCCCTATAAACTACTACAGTAGGAATGACAGTGACTACTGCAGCACAAATAGACAGATGTTTTCCTTTTCAACCTCATTTTCAATCAGTTGTCATTTTCCCAGTCATCCATCTTTTTTTTCCAGAAGTTCTTGAGGACTTAGTTGATTTGAGGAAGAGAAATTACAAATTCCTGAAATGTTTTGATTCAAGCAGCTGAAACATCTAACCTGTTACAGAAATGAAAACAGGACATTTCATTGGTGCATGGCTTGTATATATATGCTTTAAGCACCTGATTCATGTTTATGCATGTTTTTCAGGAGGCATACTGTGGGCTCACATGCAATTCAGTGAAAGCTATGGGGAGAGAAAATTCATAACATGCCAGTAATAGCAAAGTGAACATTCTGGGATATGCATAGGCAGCTGAGCCCAGATCCTCTAGGGAACTTTTAAATAACTGCTTGTCTTTGAGTTCAGCAGAAGTCCTCAAAATACCCGCAAGATCTTTCTTGGAATTACTGTTGTAAAAAGCACAATACAAGAACTTGTACAGAACATGACACAAGCAATTTGGGTAAATAAATATGTAGGAGTTGTGCAGTGTTCTTTTCCCCAACATTATTGATGTTACTGATATATGTAAAACTACTTTCCTCTCTAGAAACACCAACAGAAAGGATTTTAAGAAATTGTTAGTTAAATATGTTCCTGTTTTTATGTAGTATGAAAAGGCACGAATTTATCGCATGGATGGGTCGTACCGCTCTGTCGAGCTGAAACACGGAAACAACACAACTGTCCAGCAGATAATGGAGGGCATGCGCCTGTCCCAGGAAACTCAGCAGTACTTCACCATCTGGATCTGTTCTGAGAACCTCAGTACGTAAGAGGGACATTATACTTGAGAGTTTACCATAGTTTATTTCTGTTTGCCTTCAGGAAAAAGTAATGCTGTCATAGGAGAGTAGGAGACATGCTCTTTGACAGGATTTACAGCCTGATGCCTCCAAACTTCTTTCAGAGCTGTGGAGAGCTTCTCTGGTTTAGCTTTCACTTTGGGTACCCTCAATAGGTCTGACTGTATCACTCTGGCACCTGTCATGTATTTCATCCAGGAAGATGAGGCTGTCCCAGGTTGCCTTTTACAGGGCACCTTGGCTGTCACAGGCCTTACTAGGAGCTTATCCTGGTTTAATCCGTATTTTTCTTCCCAGAGTATCTGAATTTGGATGCATGTAGTTTGCTTTTTACCAATATTTAGTTTTTACTTTCTTTTACTAATGTTTATTCTTTTTAAAACTATGAATTAAAGTAAGATGATTAATGTTTTTTCATTAAGTCATTAATCATATGAATTTTCTCATGTTTTGCACCAAAATAATTTTTGATAAACAAGTTTTCAAATATATTTGATGGGAGAGAATTCTGATGTAAAATGTCACGTTTATATTTGTGGTATTTTTTGGTATTTTGAATCTAAATAAAAAAGATATTATAGTTTTTATTTGAGATCTATAACAAAAGATAAATAGAAGCCCAAAAGAGTCAACGAGTGTGGTTGGGTATTTTCAGATAATGTGGTCAACAGTACTGCTGCTGTGGGACACGTTGTGAATTACAAAGCTCAGTTCAGGTCTGGTAGGATACTGTGTTGACAGTGTCATTAACACAGAAGCCTTGCATTTAAAATTTATTTACTGTTGTCAATGCTCCACTACAGTGGTATTGTTACTTTTTTTTTTTTTAAGTAGCTCTAATTATTGCAGGAAATATTTTCTTTATTTTTCTTTAATCTTTTTCTTCCAGTGTCATACCATTGACCTTACTTTGCTGTATGCCACATAACTACTGTAACCCTCAGCTAAATATAGATGTTAACGTGAAGAAAAGGAAGTGTTTGAGGGTTAAAGTCTTGCTGCTTTTGCCTTTTCTAAATATGTATGTAATGTTTTCATAGAATCATTGAGGTATTACCCTTGCATTTTGGGGGTCAGAGCTCACTGATAAATTGTTTGTGTGAAAGCAAGTAATTCTCTAGATATTTAGCCTAGATTTGAAAATGAGCTCCTGGTTTGTGGCTTCAAACAACTAATGGACAAGTTTCATTATAAAGTATGTTGCAGTTTGTGTACAGCTGGAAGGACTGGAGGTTTCTTTCGTGTAGGGCAGATGATGCTTTTCTGTGTTTGAATGTAAGATGGCTAAGTTAAATGAACAGATTGTTCTCAGTCAGAGATGTTGCACTATAATATATCCATTTAAGATTTTCATATAATGTGAAATGCCATGGTGTGAAAGCCTGAGCAGTGACGATGAGGCAGATAGAGCCTCCTAGAACCTCACTCCTAGAACAAGCCAAGCCATAATCCAAGGACAGGCAGGGCGAGTGAGGAGGCCAAAGGCACAGACTCTAGTACAGAGTAGGACAGTAGTTGTAAGCTCTGTATTAATTTCTCAGCTCTCATTTACACAGGAGAACATGAAACATTGATTGACTGTAGCTTGTTAAGAATCAAGACATTTTACAGATTAAAAAGAAGAATGTCTGTTCTGAAAAATTTATGGTTTTTATATATATACAAAAAGGGCAAATTCATTTATAAGATAAATTGTATCTTTATTTTTTCTGTCAGAAATAAGATTATTGGACTTTTTATTTCTGCCATAATAATAGAGACAACAAGTGTCTCATGTTTTATTATTGTGTTTTCAAGGTCAGTCTTGGTACTCCATTAAATTTTTAAATAGCACTTTGCTTCTGCAAAGCTGAAAATAATGAAGTTTCAACACTATTGCATTTAGCAAATTGATGCTGAGAGTTTTGTCAATAAATCCATATTTTCAAAACCTTTTCTATATAGCAGTTTAGACAACATAGGGAAAATGTTTCTTCATGAGTCCTCAATTTCAGTACTCTAGCTTTGGTGCAGCATTTCATCATTTATGTATATGTGTGTGTGTATGTGCTGGGTTATTTTGTTTGTTTATTTAGAAACAAACCTGTTGTTTTTCAGGTCTCCAGCTGAAGCCATATCACAAGCCTTTGCAGCACATTCGAGATTGGCCTGAAATATTCACTGAACTGACAAACTTGGATCCTCAAAGGGAAACTTCACAGCTTTTCCTGAGAAGGGATGTGAGACTTCCACTGGAAATAGAAAAAAAGGTCAGCACTGGGAAGTTAATGAAATTATGGTCAGACTCAGAACACTTTGACTGTCAACACTCAGTGTGTATAGTGACTGTAGTGATTTCCAAACTTATTTAAACCTGACATCTCCTTTTTCGGTAATGGTTTGAGTCTTCACGTTCTTCCCTCCCTCTCTCTTGCCTTCCTGCCATCTCTTTGTTTTCTCTTTCTTAAAAACCCCTCTCAGGTGGGTTTATCCAATGCTTCCATGTGTCAGTCTCTGTCTGTCATACAGCTGAAGACAACCTGCCTGATTTTCTTCCTTGTGCTGTTGTTTTTCATTTACTGAATTGGTCGATTTCAATGGGATTATTCAAACATATTATCAAAAATGAATTCATGGGGGGAAAAAATCAGATACCAGTATTTCTGTGAACTTTTTGATTGGGCATGGTGTGCTAGTTGCCTTTCATTTGTGTGTTAGATCAGTGAAGTGTTGAAGTCAATGAAAAGCAATGCTTCTATCACAAAGCACCACTAAAATGTACACTTCAGTCAGGATCACACCTTTGTCTTCTGTCTCTGAATCGGTGAAAAATAGTATTTATATTTTCTAAGCTTATTTTCCTTTTTAACAAAGAAATCATATTATTTAAATCTTTTAAACAGATTGAGGATCCATTGGCTATTCTTATACTTTTTGACGAGGCCAGATATAATTTACTGAAGGGTTTTTATACATCACCTGATGCAAAGCTGATTACACTGGCAAGTCTGCTTCTACAAATAGTCTATGGAAATTATGAGAGCAAGAAACATAAACAGGGCTTTCTAAAGTAAGTATGTGTTTAAAACTTAAAATTATGGGTTAGATTAAATATTCTTAGGTAGCACATACTATGGAACCCTCAAACTTTAGGTATGATGTATTTGTTGGTTTTCTTCATCACTGAGTTATAGTTCAGAGTAAGCACGTAACCCTTGTAGCATTAATAGAAGTTGGACATAGTCTGTGAAAATGTATTAATTATTGCAGTCCTAGACAGAGGGGTGGAGGTTCTGTAGTGTGTAAAATCTGTCCTGAGGCACAGTAATACCAAAAATAAACAGCAGTGTTCATTTGGAGGGTTCTGGCAGGACTGAGGCTTCAAGCAATGTTGAAGAAGCATCTTACTGTGGCAGTTAGACCAATGTCTGGGATTGACTTCCCCTCTTTGGACAGACCTTGCAGTGATATTGATTCTCTTCTGTCATTTGTAGGAGAAATGCTGTACTGAATTGGTCAAACCCATAGCACCAGTAGGGCTCAGCCAGATGGTATTTTTCTCTCCCCTTCTCTCTGCATGCCAGCACAACAGTAGCTGAGCTATTTTGGGATAGCTTGTTCTTCCCACATACATTTCTGCAGCAGTATCTGAGCCCATGAAGATTCCAGTTCTCTACCGTGTGCACCTTCACCCTCTGCCATTTCCACCTCACTTCATTCATGGAACAGCAGCTGTGCTGTTCTGGAATGCTGCTGTGCTTCTCATCTTCTCTTACTCACAGCACCAGCTGAGCTGCCTTGTCCTGGTGGATTTTTGCACGTGTTGTCCTGCAGTTACACAGCCGGTGCATGGGGCGGAAGCAGAACGGGGTTTAAGTGGGACTGCCCTCCCGTACGAGTGTGCAGTTCAGTGCAGCTGAGTTTTGTATGAAACTACTCCCTGCTAACTCCCAGCAGCTGCAGGGTGGTGCTCCTCTCCTCACTGAGGCATATCAGTACTGGGGTTCCGAGTTCATCCTGCTCAGTGGAAGTGTTTGGCTCTACAGACAGGACTACCTGCAGAGATAGTTTGGGCTAGATAAAAAGCCATTTGGACATGCTTCCATCCATATTCCCACAGTTCTTCATGTAGATGAGGAGTTTCATAATCTGTTTTTCTTTTTGTAGTTGGCATTAATGTTCATTAAAAGACTGGTAATTCCAAAAGTATATCCAGGCTGTTGTTTGTATGAGAGTATCCTCGACCTTAAAGATCTGATGCACTGTCCTGTGCAGGGTTTTTGCTTGGCAGATCATATACACTGCCAAAGATATTATAGATAGGTTACATCTAAATAGGTTACATCACTAGGTCTTGAGACTGTCTTAACTGTACATAAAAGCAAACTAGTAAAGGCTTGCATTCTTCCTTTGAGTGTTTTTTGTTTCCTGCATTTTGGGTTTTTTAGAAAAGGCAGTTGATATAAGTAGCTTCTCTTTCATGTCATGTAATATATAACTTTAATGTAGAAATTAATTGGGCTGAGTCCTTGATAGTGCTGACTACAGGAGTGGAAGGAAGAGTATCTACAGTCTGTCATATTTTCTGACTATGTGATATTCTGATGTAAATGGCATTTTGTATATAATTTTGGCTCCCAACGTGAAATTCACCAAAATGCTCTCTAACCAAGTATGAGTTGTGTGTTCTGCTGGCATTTCCTCTCCATGCCATGTCCATGATGTGTGACAGAGTGTATAATATAAAGCTGGATCTTCATTAAGTGAGTATTGCACTGTATCTTAGGAAACCATCTCATCTGATGAGGCAAGATAGAGTAGGAGCTGACTGTCTAGCTCAGGTTGTGACTTGAAGGTACACTGTGGCAGACATTGTTCTTTTTTCTTACTTTGTTTAGTGAAGAAAAACTTTGTTCCTCTTTGTTTTTCTCTTAGTGAAGAAAATCTTAAATCTATTGTACCAATAACTAAACTAAAAAGCAAAGCTCCTCATTGGACAAACAGGATCCTTCATGAATACAAGGTAAGATAAATAAGCAGGTAGTAGAAAATCCTGTTCTTAATCATTTTTTACTGTTTGGTTGTCAATCAGTGAACAGAAATACTGCTATAAAAAGCTAAAAATTTGTATGTTCTGAATTTCTGGATTTTTGGGATGGGTTGTTGGAATAAATTTCTTGTACAGTTACAGATCTCTTATCTGCATTTACCTTCAGTGTTAGCTGTGTATTGGGCACACTTCCAGTTCAGGAATACATGTGAAAAAATCTACTCTGATTTAAATTTCCATGTCTGCTTGTAGCAATAGGTCCCCGAAGTCCTTTTTGTCAGTGTAACTTGTGTCTTAGGGATCTGGTAGTGCTGCTGATGTGTGCATATGCTCATACACACACATAAACTCCTTTCATCAGAGCAGTTAATTGAGCAAAAATTTTAATTTTTTTGCACTTGGGCTGCTTGTGTAAAAATGCATCTAACTGAAGGCTGTTGGTCCCCAGCGAGGTCAGATTAAACTTGTGGTCTTCACAAGTAATTGTGGAAAAAGTGAGGTGTGTCAGAAAGAGAACTGTACCCCCTGATGTTCATCACTAAAGGTAGCTGCCAGGAAACGCTGCAGAGGCACCTAGGGAATGTCTTCAAATCTCGCCCCTCTTTTTGAGATGAGATTACTCAGTTATAAACTTCCTTTTGGTGCCCATACCTTTTTTGTCAGAAATTAGCAGATCATTCCTGTTCTTTCTAATAGAGATGAAGGAGAGGGTGTTGTTGATCTAAGACTATGGTGCAGCAATGTCATCTGTATTCTGTCATCAAATTATATGTAAGGATGAGCATTGCTTTCTTGACTTCTGCTTTTGGGACATTATTTTGGGGTGTGGGGCATGGGGGGCAGGGGAAAGCAGTTGCCATCTTCTGTTCTGAAGATTTTACATGTTAGAAATGGCTGGAGAATTCAGGTAAGCTGTAAGGCAGGGTGTGGATCCAGAGAGTCTGATCCTGTCTACCACACCCAGAGTCATGGCCCCCTAAACTCTTGAAGCTTTGTGTTCTCCCTCTTGTCTCTGCCTCCTGATCTTGTCCACAGCCCAACCAGTTTTTTATTTGTTAGAGTGGTTGTTATCATTCTGGTTTGAGGAGCACTCCAACAGTAGTTTGTTCTGACTGCTGCACGCTACTGAACAGGAAGGAGCAGAAACCTGTCTCATTCTGAATGAAGGCTCCACTAATGAAAAGAGATCTGTGCCTCTTTTTTGCTTAGAAAAGAAAAAAAAAAAATCCATGTTTTTGGAAGGAGGTACTTGCTCATCTTACCGTGTCTCACTGGATTGGACCCCTTAAAGGAGAGGATGAACACTTAGTTTTAAGGATTGTGATGCATTTAGTATCAGATGGGTGCATAGCTGCTGATCCCAAGTCCCAGTTACTTCTGAGAGAGGCAAAGCTGTGGGACCCTTCAGAGGTTGCATGTCTGTGCTCAGATTTCCAAGGCTCATACAGATATCTGGGTTTTGCCTCAGTCTCTTCTAGCACTTGAGCCTTTCCATGGCTCTAAGGTTTAATTTAGCTTTAGTAGGAAGATGGTTGATGGGAAGGCACTTTGGAAATACGCATTTATTAGGGATTGCACTGAACAGTGGATTTTCTTCAAACA
Source organism: Phainopepla nitens (assembly GCA_013400175.1). Lineage (NCBI taxonomy): Eukaryota > Metazoa > Chordata > Aves > Passeriformes > Bombycillidae > Phainopepla > Phainopepla nitens. The sequence continues at coordinate 4,235 of VXBQ01008662.1, read as the reverse complement.
ATCACAGCTGTTTGGAAGGACTTGTTGATTGCCATCATTTCTTTATTTTTAGAATCTCAGCACCAGTGAAGGTGTCAGTAAGGAGATGCATCACCTTCAGCGCATGTTCTTGCAGAATTGCTGGGAAATTCCTACTTATGGAGCGGCTTTTTTCACAGGACAGATATTCACCAAAGCAAGTTCAAGTAGCCATAAAGTCATCAAAGTGTATGTAGGAGTAAATGTAAAAGGGCTGCACCTCCTCAACATGGAAACAAAGGTCAGCTTAAGTGAACTGCCAGTGATAACTATAAAACTTAATTCTCTTTTCTTAAAATCTTTGTACTAGAAGTAATTTCACATCCAACTGTTTAGTTAAACTTGACTGAAAATTTCCAAGATTTTAAGGTCTTTATAAGTCACTAACAAAGTCTTGTATTTTTTCACTTTACTACTTCATGAACTACAACTGCGTTGTGGAACGTAGTGGTTTAAGTCTGAATCCTGTCTGTGTGAATGAAGGGAAGTTCAGTTGGCAAGTATGGAGGATATTTTCTGAGTGACAGTTTCCTACATTTGATCATAGGCTTTACTCCTCAGCCTAAAGTACGGTTGCTTTATGTGGCAGTTGGGAGATGGAGATACGTGTTTTCAAATCCACAGTCTGGAAAACAAAATGAGCTTTATTGTGCATACCAAACAGGTAAGCACTATCATTTTGCATCCTTTACGTTCAGGTTTTTTTTTTCCTAAATTACATACACAAGCCTCTTTTTTTCTTAGATTGACCACCCTTGCACAGTATAAAAGCAGCCTAAGCCAAGCCCCAACAAAAATTATTTCAAAACATTAATATTTCAGAAAGTTTGCTTGTTTTCTTAGCATGTGAAGCCTTCAGAATTCAAAATAACTAAAATGCATCTATAATCATTAGGATAAACCTTTTGTTTAATTGAAATTGTTTCTTGCATATGCCCAATCCCTCATTCTCTTAGATTAATTCCAAATATAATGAGATTCAGAGAGCTGGAGCCAGTAACTTTATGATCGAAAGTAATGGAGTCTGAGACTGGATAAAGCTGAGAATTGCTTTTGTCATGTACTTGATTGTCATAGTTCTGAAATGCTGATAGAATTTAATTGCATCCCTTTACATAGGCAGGACTCGTTGTCAAACTCCTGATGAAATTAAATGGCCAGCTAATGCCAACTGAAAGGAACGAATGATGGAAGTGAACAACAGTTATGACATGGCATCTGGTGGCTGAGCAAAAAACAACTTGTTCCTCCTTGTAACAGGACTTCCATGTACATGAATTTTACACAATAGAAAAGTCAATTTGTACAGTTTTTTTAACTTTGTACAGAAGCTGCATGGTTTATTTTTTTAAAAAAAACCTATACAACATATCTATTATTTTTATAAATATTTTTGTGTTTCATATATTAACTATTGTAGGGCTTGAGCTTAACCAGTAAAGCTGATGAAATCTAAATGGTTGACCGAGTTCGACGAGCATGAATCCAGTAAAGCTTTTGTTCCCAGAGAAATATGGGACTACCAGTGCCATTAAGCAAGTTTCAATTAACCTATTTACCTTCCGTGTCATTGCGTGGAACATCAAGGAGGTGGTATATGTTGCAGACATATTTTGTAGACACCCTGTATTTTTAAGATACTATTGATAGATATGCTTAAAAGACCAGTTAGACCAGTTAGACCTTTGAGCAACTACTTTTGATAAACTCTTTTTTTAAATTTGGTTTCTGACAAACATTTTAGCTTGCTTTATTTTTACTCGTAACTTTCTCATACTTTGTATTCATATTTATTCTAAAACACTGCATGAGGATGCCAAAAGGGAAATACTTTAAATCATTCAGAAGCCATATTGAATGTTTAGCATGCTTGTTTTGTAAAATGGATTTTTACTTTTGCTGTGCAATATAAAATATATGTATGGAGTAGAGGGAGACAGGGATTTACAGATGAACCTTACTCAGAGGACTTCAGAAAGTTTTATAAATCCTACCCTGGATTGCAAAACATATGCAGTAACAAAAGCTCAAACAGGAGGTACTAAGTTATTTCTCTTAAATTAATTTTCCTACTGATTAATTCAGTTTCTTCAGGCTAAAAGCAGTGCAGGATGCAAGAATGAAGATGACAAGAAAGTTAGATACAGTCTGTAAGCATTCTGCCTGCTCTTTGTAGAGTCAGGGCTGGGGCTCAACAAGTTGGGTCCCAAGTGTAAAGTGGGATCCTATGCAGTCTGAAACATATCCTTGTACATTAAAATAGTATCTGTAACACAAATCTTTGAAGTTTCTGGTTGTATTTCAGGGTTTTAAGTGCACTTGACTATTTCTTCCGTGTAAACTGCATGCTAAAACAGTGTGCAATATTTTGTAAAAAAAAAAAGCTTTTATAAAAAAATAAAAACTAGCACTTGCCTCTAAGTTTTCAAAGAAAAGCTAAAATGAATGTGAAGAACTGTGCTGTTGTATAGTAACTTTACTCATACCTTACTAGTAACTACAGTTTAAGAAATTAAAGTAGTAAGCCGTTAAAAATGTGAACAGGAGACTTGTATTTTGTATTCTTCTTAGCAAGCTGTACTTTTCTACTTAAACTTCACAGGCCTAAATAACAGTAAATTTTCATGGATTGTTACACTTTATTTAAAGTAAATAATGCAACAGTCAGGTCCTTCATCATGGATCCCTGCTATCACTTGGCACTGGTATCAGAAATAAATTTCTCTAGATAGCACTTTCTTAGAGGAAAATGTTAGGAAGGTGTGTCAGTTGCCTATATAACTATACTATCAATATGCCTTATTGCTGTGTAGTCCTTTCTGCTAAATTCTTATTTATTACCACCTAATAAATTGTTTGCAAAAAGTCATATTTGGTGTTTCTATTTTTGTAGCCAGCATGAAGGTGCCATCAAATGTTACACCAAGCAGGTGTTATCACCAAAGGGCAGTAGTGTGGTTCATCTGTGTAGGGTATGTAAGAAGAGCATCAGAGAGGATCAGAGAGAGAGTCCCATGATGACTCTGAATTAAGGTAGTGCACCTTGGAAACTGCTCAGGAATTTACCAGGTAAACTGGAAACTGTTCATCGTGGTAAGGCAGAGGTTTGCAGATGTTCCACATCAGTGGAGCCGCTGAGCAGCAAGAGCCCAGCTGCGGTCCCAGAGGCTTCTGGCACCTAGGTACGTAGGAGCTCACACTGCCCTGCTGGGGCAAGGCAGCTGTGTGCTCTCCTTTTCATCTGGAAGCAGGGAAATAGAAAATGGGAACAGAGAGAAATCTGACGCCACTGAGACAGACCATTAGTAGCAACCCTCATATCCCTACCAAACAAAAAAACCAATGAAAATGAGGTGCAAGATGGGCAAAGCTGACTCTTGTGCCTTTGCAAACATGAGATGCTGAGCTCACCACCTGTAGTCTATCTAATAAGCACTTTCTTAAAAAGCAAGAACCTGTACAGCTGCCAAAAGCAAAGATTTGAGTAGAACACTCAGCCAGGCCCTGCAAGGCAAAAGAGTAACTGAGAACTTAAAACTCTGAAGTACGGATTTTACCAAGCGGAATAACTGAACCCCCTGACCCCAGTGAGCAGCTTGCTCAAGAGGGAAGCCTTGCTCCTGGGCCATCGCCCTGCTGCTGCTTGGTGCAGGGAACAATTGCTACAGGGAGGTGGGAGCTTACACCTGGATGCAGTTTAAAGCTGGGCTGTTGACTGAAAAAAGAAATATGGGTTCACCAGAAACCACATACATGGTTTGCAAAAGCTCTGCTTTAGCTTAATTGTTATTACTGTAGGGTAAAGATATAAAAATAATGTACTAAATCAGTATTCCATATAAATTTAAATATAATTAGTAATTACATAAAAATTAAATAAACCCCTTCATATTGTCTTAGGTTGAAAGACAGGTATCTGCTAGGGAAGGCAGGAGCCTCCCTTGGAAACCCCTCCCTCCGAATTACTATCATTTTGAAATTAAGCGGCTCTCAGGCAACTATAGGGGGTAGGAATAACAGCTCTTTACTAGTGCGTATAACAAGGTACACAAAACAACAATAACTGGAGTATTAGCAACAAAGAAACAGAGTCAGGGACCCTGTGGCAGCGATGGGAAGAGGATGGGGGCGGGGGGAAGCTTGCTTCACCAACCCCCTGTGCTGTTGATTCTGGGTGCCCCAGCTGGGCTCTGAGAAAAGGCCCCGAGCTGGAACGC
>VXBQ01008661.1:247-27219 GCA_013400175.1 Phainopepla nitens | reverse complement strand
ACCCAACCCCCGACAGTATCTCAGACTAATAACTGTCTGAAGCGGCAGAAAACTGAGTTGGGGTCCTCTAATCAAATTTTACACTGAAAATTTAATCGGAAAATCATTTGAGTAAGAGGAGAAAAACCCATTAAGTAAGAAAATGGGGGGATTCGTCCCTCCATAAAATGTAAATTATCTATTAAACTATGATTACGTGAAACTGCAACAGCTGCTGGGAAAGATAATCATCATCAGACCCCAACTTACACAGAAAGTAACAGATCAAGCAGCACACAGCAACACACACAGAATACCTGCCATAACCCAGATCATTTTGCAAATATCCTTAAAAATAAAGTCACATGAAGAACCCCAGCGCCTGCAAGCCTGGATAAGCCAGCAAAATCTGCAGGCACAAGCATTTATTTAGATAATTCAAATCACACTATCCACTTGCATTTGCAAGATATTTTACACTGTCGTTAATTTTGGTATTTTTCATATGCACTGATGGTTTCTCTGTTTCATACGTGCTCATCAAGGTTCTCATCCAAACTATGAAGGAAACACAATTTTTTTAAGAAAGCCACATGAAGAGAACACAGAAAAAGGAGGAAACCATTCACACCCATATACCAGCCTTACTCATTAAGGCATATTAAAAAATAGAAATTGCAGCAGAGGTGTTTCCTACTGATCGCTTTATAAAAGCATTTTGCTTAAATAATCTGAATACAGAAAAATAGCAGCAATCTGTCAAACATTATTGTACCTGCCATGGAAATCATACAGGCATGAAGGGGAAAATGAAATAAATACCCAAAATATTTAAAAAGAAAGTAGGTAAACAAGAAGCTCCCCATCATAAAATACGAATTAACCATCTCTTTTCTCACACTTCTTAATTACTAACAAATACTCAGTGTGACTCCTATTGCAAATAACGACTCACAAATCCAAAATACTTCTTTTATTAATGAGACCATTATAAATCTTCCACTTCAACCATAATTAGCAATTACAGCTGACGTAAGTTAGAAGAAGACAACTGAATATTCACCAATAAAGTGAGCAACTCAGAGAAAAGCGATGCATTTACCCTGTTCATCGTTATTTGGGAATTTTTCCTCAACTGTCAAGCTATTCTGTATTTTAATCTTAAAAATATTCCCTGCAGATGAGGGTAAAAGACGTAGTTCAACCAGTCAGCTGAATTTCATTAGTGAGGTGATATGAGGTGATATGAGCACACTGGAAATCCGCAAAGGGAAATCTGAAAATCTGACCTCTGAAAACCAAGTCAGCTAATTCCAATGGCAGAAAACCAGAATATATGGAAATCTGGATTTAAAGACAAATAATTTCAAATGACAAGCAGACTTCTGCCGTCTCACATGCAACCTACTCTAAAAGAAATGATCGCAAATTTACAAATTAAAAACTCGAGGAAAGAGCAGCGAGAAGGCTTGTCTCCATCCTTCCAAGCTCTGAGAAGGCCAGGATAATGGCAGACACACTTTTGGTATTTGCATACACTTGCAGCACAGCAAGGAACAAACGCAGCTTTGAGCCTGTTCCGCTTTGATCGGCACAGTAAGGTCACAAATGCTCATCAGATGACTTTCCAGTAACTTCTGTGAAATGGGGCACCATGAATGGAACTATTTGTAGTGCAAGAAAGGATCATTCATCTACCCCACGACCTCTACTCCGGACATACCACTAGATTCTTTCTCATAAAGTACAAGTGAACAAGTAATGAGCAACAAGTTGCTCCAAGACTCTGAAATTACGTGTTTGAAAGCTCCCTTACAACAAATCCCTCCATAGCCAAACAGCGAAAATTACAGCAAGCCTGCCCTCACCCTGCAGAGCTCCCAGTCTGCTCAGGAAGATGCTCCTTCGGTCACAAATATGTTCTTTTCATAAAGGACAAATAAATAACAAATACTGTTAAGAGCTGAAATGTCAACATGCATGATTCATCATTCTCTTCATTAGTGATGCCAGTTCAAGACAACAGCACTCTCCCAGATTACTTCCCTGCCATGAGCTCACACAACATCACTCCTCAGCAGCACCAGGGCTCCAGCAGCATGCAGAGACCTGCCCACATAGGAATAGTAGCATGAACTCACTGGGATCCTGTATGTTCCTCAAGTACCTACATGTGCCTTGACCAAACTGGCTCTTAAGGATTCCTACCTCAGGTTACTCCTTCAGTAAAGCTAAATAATCCTCATCTTTACAATGCAACAGAATGGATGGGAGAGGAAGGGGAAAAGAAAGCTACTCAAATTATAAGTTCAAAAAAAGCATCATTTTTAGTAAATGATCCTCTCTCCACTCAGAGCAGAAAAAAAGGTCACCAAAATTTTATGAAAATTATTGAGGAAGCAAAACTTAGACCAAAGTTGGCTTTATGCAGAATACATAGAAACCCAGCTATTACATACATTTTACAAAAGCCATGAATAAGTAACGATTCCTTTGAAATTAAATAATGACGCAACACGGCACAAACTCAAAGGTGAGTCAAGTAAGCACACGGTACTTTTTATATTTTATCATTACTAATTAATGTTCTCTCACAGAGTATTTTTCAAGATAGAGTTTCTCATGCCACAGTATGAACTCTGTTATTTGATGAATTTTGGAAAGATAGGGAATAAATGCTACCCAGGGAGAAAGTCAAGGCTGCTCAGGGAACTCAACAGATTATTCAAAGATTTCCCTTCCTGAGGAGCTGAAACACCACATTCCCATTACCACAGCACCCAGAACATACAGCATTTTTATTCCCAACCTAGTAAAGTAACTTCTGCTCTCTCATCACAATCCCACCGGCAATTCCATGCTAAATTCCTCTCCAATGTGTCCAGCATCCTTGCTAAACTAGATCCTTTCATCACAGGCTGCTGGAGTAGAAACCTGAGGAACCCGGACACGGGCCAGCTTCACAAGGGATAATTCCAAGGCCAGGCTCTGAATTCCCAGTTTCTCCCTTTCTAACACAAAACAACTGCTATTTCCGCTAAGTAACGTAGAGTTTGTATTGAAAGTAATTACTTTTTAAATTAATATAAAACAAACAACTGCATTTTAGCCCCATATCATAATGGGACTGGAACCATTCTAAGTAACACAATGAGAATTTGGTTTTTCCAAGCTGACAAAATCCAGCTGGCAAATAAGCCAGAGACAAATGACCCGGTTCACTGGATCAAGTATTTGCAGGCGCAGTGAGATCCAAAAACTAATTTATCTCCAGTAAGTGCAACAGGCATGTTCTCCACCTTCAAGTTAAAATGAAGGTGCCGTTCTGGGCTGGGCTGAAGCTAATTTTCTTCGCAGTAGCTCACACAGAGCCATGTTCTGGCTGAAGATATGAACTAAGGGGAGTCAAAAACAACCAGTGGGCTCAGTTCTGCTACCACTGACGACCATGCTAACCTCCCAAAGCCCTTACCGGCCATGTCACCATGTCCTGTGTCACCAAGAGCTTCACATGTCCTATGGATGCTGAAAGAATTCCTAGAGGTGGGCACATATTTATCACATTGGAAACAAAGCACAAGACAACCATGAAATTACTGAGCAGGCTGACTGCAAGGGTTATAACCAATGACGTAACAAAGGCCGCAAGACTGTGAGTACTTGTGGAGTACTAAACATAAACCATCCATTTCCCGTACACCAAAAGGTGCCATTTTAAGGCTTTGTGCAATACTCCAGACACAAGTTCCCAACTGGCATCAACCACTCAGAGACCTCACAGCTGTCATAAAGGATAAACCCAGCCACTCTATTTCCTACTCCTGCATCCTCCTCCTGCCACTTTCATGTTCCACAGGTCAAGTTGATCCAGCAAGAAATGAACTCCTCAAAATGATAGTTGTAGCTGTCATTCACACAACAGCTGCTCAAAAGTTCAACGCAGCACATGACAGAGCATCCACAATACTGCGGGTGGGAGAACAGGGATGAGAGGTTACTGATTCAGCACCCTGTCTTAAAATCTGCCTAACCTCATCAAGAAACAACAGCCAGAGCCATTTGCTTATCTGGATGTCAAAGGAAATTACCTTGACAAAGGAAATAACCATTGTGCTCTAAAGAGAATTCATCCTAAACAGATGAAAGAATCGATGAGTATACATCAAAGAGATAAGAAATAAGGATTTTATTTTTGAAAAAGTTTCAAAGCAGAGGACTTTCTTAACAGCGCAAAACACAGGATTACAGGTGTTACCAGGCTGTCAGCTGATCTCATGTTTAGAAAAGGCAAATCTTGATAAAACATAAGGAAGGACATAATCCTTCTCTTTTTACAATGAGAAAAACCATGCACAAATTTGGGAGGGTGACAGGTCCATTTCTTTGTTTTTAATGTACCAAGGGGTTGTTTTAGTTCTCTGGCTTCCTTCTTACTGTTTTTCTTTTGCAGTCTAACAAAAAAAGTATGATATACTACTATGAATTTTAACAAGCATCCTGAAATTAAACAAAATACAAGATTATAAACTAATGAACACATAGTACAAGTAACTTAAATGTGTCACAAGCAGGCCTGGCATCAAAGCGTTCTTCTGGAAATATATATAAACCCACACCTGCAAAACTCAGTGTGCATAATGCTGTGCACGATGCATATTTGGGCCTTAAACGATTTGCATTTATCATCATTAATATTAATAAGTGAGAGTTTGCAAGCAGGAAGCTAGGGATGCTTGTCTGTAACGTATTAAAAAATTCATCTTGTAAAAATTCCCTGCACATAACAGGTATCCTCATGGATTTCTCAACATCAACATACATATCACTGGTATTTCTAAAGGTTTAACTGAAAGCAAATCTAGTGTATGCAACGTGAAACTTAAAACAACCCACCCAGAAGCTCACACAGGACCATGGGAAAACCAGTGAAAAGACAAAAAGATGAGAACAAGAGAGGAATTTCTACAAGGCAATCAATACTGATAAGCAGTTTATTTTATAAAATTATATTAGTCATCCAGTTACCCTGAATATGTAACCAGTAATTCACACAGTAATTACAAGTCTACATTGCAGGCCAGTATGCTCCAATATTCTATGGCCACCGCAGAGATCCAAACAGGATGCAACCCTGCCACTCCAACAAAACTGGGGTAAGTTTGGACTACACAGTCTTTCACAGTGTGTAGGATGCCCTTAGGACAAGTCACTACAAAAAAGAATCACAACTCAAAGTCGTTTGTTTATTTTCTTGGAAGCCCAAGAGTCATAAAAGCCATAGACCTCAAACTGGCTAAGACAGTCTTTGCCTAAGCATCACCACTCTCCACCAACGGTTTGTTCACAAAGCCAAAAAAAAAGAGATTTGGACTATGGCAGGTGGCAAAATATTGTATTTTCTTCATTCAACCATAGGTCTATCATGCATTTCCTAGGTAAACATTCCTCCACACCAACTGCCCATAATCTAAGGTGTCTCTCAGCACACTGTAAAAAGCCTCAGCAAATTCTCTTCAAAACATTCTCACCAAAAGGCACTTATTACATCAGCTCCTTTTTCCTTTTTCATTCACGCCTTAGGAATGGATGTTTCCAGGCGCAGGTGTGGAAATTAAGTTCGGAGGATTAAATAAAGAAAATAGACAACACCCAACCTTTAGCATTTTGCAGGAATCATTCCACACTCCAGCCTGAGCAATGCTGCTGGCAGGGTCTCCCGGCCATGCTGTTGCCCTCCACAGCACGTTTTCCGTATTTCTTCTTCTCCTCCCAATCCAACATTGATTTGCTTTCGTTCCCATACCGTAGCTACGTTGCACTCCCCGGCAATGCTAATTAGCCTCCGTAATTTATTTAAGTTCTCCAGATATTTCAATTTCCTTGCACTATTGTCACCTTTATAAAAGCCTAAAACCCACATTGGTCCATCATTGTCTAAACCAGCTCACCAACACCAGCTCCGGAACTTCCCAACACAAATGGGTATGAGAATCTGCGTTTTTCTTCCAGAACACACATCTGAGCGCCGTCTGCCTCATCATCTCGCATTGCTTTTTTGCATTTTAGCCCCCACCAACCAACCCACGCCTGTAACGGAGAGATACAGTGTGTCATTAGACTCCACACGCCTTACTCACCTCTCCGAGGGCGCAGAGGGAGGGGGTTTAACCCTCCCTGTCCCCGCAGCAGCGGGGGCGAGGGCAGTGCGTGTTCGCATCACGTGTGCGGTACCTGCGGCACCTCCCGCTAAACACGGTGCGAGAAAAACGGCCTCCCTACAGCCTCCCCCGGGCCCGAGGGGATGGATCAGCATTCCGCAGGGCGGAATAAACACCGATCGCTTACCCCCGCACGCCGCTTTCTATTTAAACAAAGCAGTCCATTTCTTTTTAAACAAAACAGTCCATTTCTCATTGAATAAATAAGAATTTTGGGAAACTCGCTGCTCGCGTCGACCCCGCCTTTCGCGGTGCTCGCCGCCGCATCCCAGTCGAATGAGCGAGGCACCGACAGCGCCGGCTCCCCCGGCCCGGGTATCGCGAGGAGAACTCCCCACACCAGCCCTGCTGTTGCGGTCCCCTCGGCCCCGTCCTCCGCCCGCGGGAAGGGCGTGGCGGNCCCGACACACCGCCGGGCGTTGCCCCCTCACGGCGTCACGTCCCTGTCATGTCCCACCCCCATCTGCGGCCGCGGGAGTTCACTCGCACCCTCGCGCCCGACGCTCTGCTGGTCCTTACCTGGCGCGGGAGGCTCCCGGCGGCCCCTTACAGAGCGCGGCTGCGCCTCCCTCTCACCGCATCGCCGGGAACCGCCGCCGCCGCGGCGAGCGCGCGCCCGAAGGGGAGGGGCCGGAGGGCAGCCGGGCTCGCCTCTCCTCGGCGGCTCCTTCACCGCCCGCCCGCCACAGCGCCCCCTCTGCCCGTTCGTCCGTGCCCGCCGCGGCCTCCCCGGGGAGCCGCCGCTCCTCTCCTGCCCCGGCTCCCTCGCTCGGGCGCTCCGAGCTCGCCGCCGCCTTCACTGGAGCCCGCGGAGGGCGGGGATGGGAAGCGGCGCAAGGGCGCGCGCGCTCCCGGGGCTACCTACCCACCACCCCCCATGAGCGCACGGAGGGGCGCGGCCAAGCGCGGATTCATGACGAGGGCACGGCTATACACATCAGGCGCGCCACGGTCCTCTAGAGCGCAGCCTGCGCTGGGGCCGGCTGTTGTCGGGTCCGCGCTACGCCCGTTGCTTTTCCTTCCCTTCCTTTCCTTTTCCTCCCCACCCCTTCCTCTCCGGCCGTACCTGGCGCGGCTGCGGAAGGCGGCGGGGAATACGCCTCGCTGACACCCAGCCGCCTGTACTCAGCGGGCAGTGCAGTGGCGGCGGGTGCGGGCGGGGGCAGTCGTGCGGCATCCGCCGGGGAGGGGGCAACGCGGCGGTGGCTGTGGGTGAGAAACGGGACGTGCCCCAGCCATGTGCGCTGGCAGCCCGGAAAGCCGATCGTGTCCTGGGTTTCCTCCCCACCCCTGTGGGCAGCAGGTCCAGGGCCCCTCTGCCGCGCTCAGGAGAGACTCCACCTGCAGAGCGGCCTCTGGCCCTGGGGTCCCAGCGTAGGAAGGACATGGACTTGTTGGAGGGAGTCCAGAGGAGGCACCAAGATGATTAGAGGAGTGGAGCAGCCCTGCTCTGAGGAAAAGCTGAGAGAATTGAGATTGTTCAGCCTGGAGAAGAAACCAGGGGTGACCTAATTGCCCCTTCCACTACCTGAAGGCAGCCTACAAGAAAGATGGAGAGAGATTATTTAGAAGGGCCTGGAGTGACAGGACAGGGAGAAATGGCTTCAGACTGGATGGTCTTCAAGTTCTCATCCAACCCAAACCATTGTATGCTTCTGTGAGCTGCAGGGAGGGTCGCCCACAAAGGAAGGAGCAAGAAACACTTTCCAGGGCAGCTCCACGGGCCAGGAATGGGCCTCTGTCAGCTCCAGGCTCTGTCAGCACCTGCGCAGGGCCAAGGCACCAAAGCCATCTCTGAGGGTTGAACCTGTTCCTGCAGGTGCTACTCGGCCAGGGCTGCCAGAGGGATGTTCGGGCGCTGACATGTCATGATGTGATGGAACACGATGACCCCGGTGCCCATGTGCTCTTCCAGGTACCTCTGCATGTGTGGCAACACCCTCACTGACTTCACTTAACAAATGAGACTTCTGGGAATAATACCTGGAAACCAAAATGCTTTACTGATCATCACATACAATTGAAGACGAGAGGCACAAGGAACACACAGGAAATGCTCTATTACCTGTTAAAGCTAATATCATTCATTTAAATTACCTGAACAGTGTAAGGTACTCACTGCAACCAGCAATCCAATCAGCATCTTGGCATTGCTTAATTGTCCATGTGAATGAAATGTAACTGACAGAAATTTGGGGTTCTCATCAAACTGAGAAACATTATTCTTGCACAATAAAAATATATGGTAAACAGAATATTGGGGTTTCACTGGTTATTTCCCTTTAAGAAAACTAATATTTATGTCTTAGTCAAGAAAATAATCTTTTTAGTCCAGTACAAAATGTTCCCTTTAATTAAATTATCTCCACTCCCTTGGGATGGATGCCTCATTAAACCTCCCGAGTGCAGATTGCTTGCCTCCATCTCACCCTGGAATGGTTAAGAGCTTTACATCACATCTGCCCACAGAGCCAAATTAATCACCAAATAAATTAAGCAACAGGGTGATCTTCATTTGTGAGTCAAGAAAATCACTTGTACAAGAAATAAGCTGCAATAGAAAGAATCCTACCTGGGAAGTGTTAATGAAACCCAGAGAGAGCTCTGGTTTTGGTTTTATGCATATTTGTAGCAGAACTGATGAACCAGATGCCAAGTTTCTGTAATGAAGCTGGGATCAGAGCGAATGCAGACTTGTCATCCACATCATCTGTCAGTGCAGTCGCTGGGTTTTGCCTTCACAGGAGAGCAGCATCGCAGGAGACAGTGCAACAAGCACTTAAACAACAAATTACGGTAGGGAAATCTTCCAGGAATGTTTTCCTCTGAATCTATACCCTCCTGCCTCCCTCGTTACTTCCTGCACAAGCACTTTCCAGAATTACTTATCTTCTGCTGCCCTTTAGTCTTTTTTAACCACATGTACTGAGGGGAACACAAAGCCAGAATAATTCCCATCTTTCCTTCAGCAACTTATTAGCATAGCAAATCACTGACTGTGCACAGTTACACTTCCAAGGAGGAATAATAGTTCCACCTACGAGAAAATACTCCCAGAACTGATGTCAGCTGCTTATGTCTGTATCCATACCATTCCAAAGAAAACCAATTTCAAGGCACCGGTTTGTGAAAGAGAAGGGAGGATCTGATGCTTCCAGCACAGAGCTGAGAATATGAGAATCACTGAGAATGAAAAACAGTCCAGCCTGTGACCAATCACCACCTGTCAATCAGACCAGAGCACTGAGTGCCACATCCAGTCGTCCTTTGGACACCTCCAGGGATGGGAACTCCACCACCTCCCTGAGCAGCTCTTTCCGATGCCTGACCACCCTTTCCGTGAAGAAATTCCTCCTGATGTCCAACCTGAAAGATGTCAAAGGGAATTAAATAACAGCAAAAGACCAGCTTCCACATGGCAACAGAGGAGTCAGTGTCTAAATATTTAGTTATTTGTTTCTAAACCTTGTGTTAGTCCCAGGCGAGAATTCCAGTGAAACTATGCTGTGCCCATTTCCTACGCGCCCTGTCTGGCCATGGCAAATACACACGGGCAGGTGCGTACGAAGGTTGCCCCAAGCATCCCCGGACAATGTTTGGAGCTGTAGGAGCTCCCGAGGCACACAGGACCCCTGGGTATTGAGGCGGCACACGCTGGCTCCACGTACCAGTGTAAGCTGGGTACTTCAGAGGGAGAACTCAAGGAGGCTTCCAGGAGCTTTGTCGAGTCGGGTTTGAAGTTCCTGAGGCAGAGGACTGAGAAGAAGGCATCCATATTCTCTGCTGCTGACAGCCTCCCTTGCATTTACAAAGGAGCCAGATCCCTCTGGAACACAGAGGGTTTTCTCTGGGACACACAGCATGCTGAGCCCCGGGATCTGGCTTTCCACACTTCCTGAGAAATACAGCACCAACCTGATCAGATCCTGAAAAAGAGAATTTGGTGGCTGAGTACTGAAGTGGAAGAGATGTACTAGAGATGCTCTGTTGTTTTGTCCCTAGGAAGGATTTCTATGAGTAAGTCACTAGGGGAATAGTATTGCTTTACTCAGCATCCCATCCTCGTTGCTTTTGAAGTCCACAGAGGACAGGAAGTGACAGGAACTGGTGACAGTGTGGCTGTGTGGCTTGTGCCTCTCCAGAGCCTTTTGCGGGGCTTCTTCCCTGAAAGAGGGTGATGTGATAGACCAAACCACTCTGTACACAAACAGAGACAGCCTGGAACTCTAGAAGGAGTTCAAGCCAGAATTATTCCGACCACCACTGGAACCTTTCAGCTCATTGCCGTGCCATTTTTTTATCATTATTATCTGTTGTGTAACAGCAGTTACTTTGCAGCTAATTTTTTTAAGGTAAATCATATATGAACAGAATCAAAAATAAGCAGGAGCTAAAATATCTGCAGTGCTGGGGCTGTGCCAAACACCCACAGATTCTGTACCCTGTACTCAAGGCTTGTCAAGTAGCTCAGCACATCTTTATTCTAATAATTTACTTTCATTTTATGCCTAACAGAGAATTGTCATGATTATTCAAGCAAAGCACAGCAAGAAAAGCACAGAAAACATTTGATCAGCTCTGGGTCCTTGGTGCTCTTGGCATAGCTCAAGCCTCCACAGCCCCTTACCATGAAAGATTTCACTGTATGTGCAATGATCACACAGTTCTTGAGTCTTCCACTAAATCTTTTCAATAAGTGATTGGATCACTCTAAGCAGAGAGGCAGCAGGAGCTGCTGGAGGTTATAGAGTGACTTGAACAGCTGAAAAAGGCCAGGGGTTTGTAACTCTTTGGGCCGTGCAATTCCGAGCAGGAGTTTACTGTTGCACTCCTGACCACGGACACCCCGATACAGCAGGGGATGGACTGAGCAAGTGTTTTTCACTTGCACAGACAGCTCTGCATCTCTGCACAGAGACTGTTCGGTTAGGTGATAAAACCGCAGAGCCAGGGAATCATTAAGGTTGGAAAAGACCTCTCAGATCATTTGATGATCGTGGAGGTCTTTTCCAACTTTAATGATTCTAGGATCATTGAATCCCCGGAAATGTCCAAGGCCAGGTTGGATGGGGCTTGGAGCGCCTGGTCTAGTGGAAGATGTTCCTGCCCGTGGCAGGAGTGTGGGACCGGATATTCTTTAAGGTCCCTTCCAAGTCAAACCATTTTGATTCTATGATCAGCAACAACACAGGTGAAAATCTTGGATTCTGGATCAGAGTGCTGAGCTGTCGGGACACTTGCTGAGGGCAGGAGCTGCCAATCTAGGAGATGTTTGCCTTTCAGCCAACACTTTTATTCTCACACAGTGAAGGTTTTTCCCTTTTTCATTGATTCCCACTGGCTGTCCAGATGCTATTTGACTGAGTGTTTGCCACGGATCTGTTCAGAACTGTAAAAAAGCCAAAGGTTTTTACACCAGCCATTCAGCCACGTCTGCCACAACTCCACTGGAAATATCCCAGCTTCATGCTGGGGCTTTGACAGCTCAGTGTAAGCACACAATTGCAGGCATGCAGGTTAAAGGAATAAAGAACAGAGAACCGCTGGAGACATGAGTGCAGCGCAGCATTACCTCTGCTTTACACACTGAGTTATTCCTGTGCAGTCAGGCTACGGAATTCCTACAGCAGTAACATGCATGTGGTTGGTGCATACTTGGCCCTATGTCAATAACAAACCAACAGGTGATGGAAAACAAAATGAGGACTGTAGCAAGAACAGCTCAGGCCTAAATGATGAATAAAATCAAACAGGAGCCTCAATTCCCTCATTTACTAAGCTTAAATCTTTGGCTTTGCAATTCTAACATCATTTTCATTTCATGCTTAATATTATTTCAAAGAGTCTCTTGGTTTATTATTTAGAGGAATAGGAAAAGCAAATGCTCCATCCCCCATAGGAGAATTTGAACATGTCATAAAATTTTGACAAAAGTATTATTATTATTAGGAAAACAGGATTCAATTTAACTGCAGCTTCTTTAGAAAAGTAAGATTTCAATAATTTAATTATTTAATTTCATTTCATTTCAACTGTACTTGGAAAAAGATTGCTTCCAAACATATTTCCAGGCTTTTGCAGAGTGAGCTTTCCCTCCTGACATACACGCACACTTCTCTACTATTTTCCAAATTTTTTTTTTTTTTACTGTTGGAAGACAGTAGGAATATGTGGGAAATGCTGTCAAGCTGTGGAACACTTTTCAAATTAAAATAACCTTCAGTTTTGGAAATAACACTTACCAGGTGTGAAGTGTTCGATGGGTTCATTTTTAAAAGGACTGCATAACCCTGAGGTGGTTTTTAGGCTATTTGGGTACAAAATGTCAGGTTCGTGCTCCAAAGAAGCTCCAGAGCTTTTCAAGACAAACAGCCGCATTTCTAGAAATGGAAAAGAGGAGACTGTTTACCAGAGAGGACATCAACACCGTCCAGTGTCAGCTGGACCACAGGGCTGGAGAACACCCACTCCTGCAACGCACAGATATGGGTTGTGCTGCTCCAGGGGAGGTAGATCAGGTCACTCAAATCATCGAGGAGCCTTCTTGTTGTTTCCAAACAAATTCTCACATGCTGCTAAAAAATCCTCCAAACTCAATAGAAGCTGTGCAACCAAAAATAGTGTTTACATCTGCCTTAAGAAACACAAGCCCAAAGTAATCTCAGGCTTTGGGATACACAAATTCCATGGCCAAAGTTAAGCGCTTGTCCTTGAATTCAGCATATCTGTTAAACGGATCAGCACCATCTTTGTGATTTCCTATACTTTACTAATTCACATCCTTCTCCACAAGCGGATTGTTATCAAAACCCCTCTAAGTACCGGGGGGATAAAACAGAAGGAATGAGAATCAGAGCAGAAACTAGGAGAAACTTCCAAAGGGCATTTCAACACCCACATTTTGAGAGGCTTGTCCTCGAACACGACATCGGATTGGGTGCAGACCTAGGAAGCAAAGGATGTGGCTCTTTCTACCCAGGCAGATGGTCTGCCTTTAATTATTCTTCAGCAGCATGTGTTGAATAAAACTTTTTTTCTTTTTTTTTTTTTTTAATAAAGAAATGGATGGTTGCCTTTGCCTTCTTATGAATGTCCCCACACTGAACCTTCATATGAGAGAAACCATGGAGGAGGAGGTCCCCTCAAAACAGGGATCTTTCTGTAGTACTCCACAGCAATTATTTTGCATGAAAAAGATCAAAGTTGACAAAATGAACATACGATCAAAATCTTGGGCAATATTAAAAAGCACTGGCTGCATTTCCTAGTTACGAGAGCATAGGAGTGGGTTGCTTGGTAACAGCTCCTACCACGATCTGCTCGGAAATCAGCCATAAAAGCAACTCCCATGCCATTGCAGCGTTGCTACAGCAACATGCGCAAGTGATGGATCCCAAGTTAGAGACACACCTTAAGCAAAAATATGTTTCCTGTCATTTTAAACACTTTCCAACCCATAAATACGTGGTGTCTGCCATTCTGAGCAGCTCCCAGCAAGGCTGGCTCCCGGGGGCTTTGTCAGCATTCGCATTGGTTGAGAATTTGTACATGTAGGAAAGCAATTAGCAAGGGAAAAAAACCAAACCACCATGTCTGCAGCCCTGGATTGCAGCACTTAATCAAACACTGAAGTGCTGGCATAGCAGCCCCACAGGGCATTCAGAAACAGAGGAGAGGCTTCTCCCTGTAGGGGTGAGCTGCACTGAGGCTGCAGCAGGGACTTTGTGCCAGTGGGGCTGTGGCTTCGAAAACCCTTCAGGGGCTCAGCAGAGATGCTGCAGGTCCACCCATGCATCGTGTGGGTGGGATCTTTGGCCCGCAAGAGACATCTGCAGCAGACACGTGTCTGCTGCCTCTCAGCCTATAGGTAGAGTCCTCATGGGCTAGAGCTGGTGAAGCCTGAGACAACTGACCAAGCAGGGAGGACCTATTTTGCAGGGGGGCAAAACACACCTTTGGATGATTGACCATGAACTTGCTCTTCAGGACACCTGAATGACACAGGATGAACAGCTCAGATGGAGATACCTGTGGACGAGATACCCACTTTGATCTGAGAACCTGTCCTGCTGCTCTCCCAGTGCCCGTCCGTGCCCAGCTGTAACAGTTATATAGAATCATGGAATGGTTAGAGTTGGAAGCACCTTAAAGCCCATCTCATTTCACCTTCCACAAGACCAGGCTAATCCAAGCCCTATCCAACCTGGCCTGGAACACTTCCGGGGACAGGGCAGCCGCAGCTTCTCTGGACAACCGGTGCCAAGGCCTCACCGCCTTAACCTAACTCCACCCCCTGGTAGTGGAAAGCCATTCTCCCTTGTCCTGTCACTCCAGGCTCTTCTCAAAAGTCCCTCTCCAGTTCTCTCAGAGCCCCTGTAGGCACTGGAGGGGCCTCTAAGGTCTCTCGAACCATTCTCTGCTCCAGGCTGAATACTTCCAGCTCCCCATCTCTCTCCATAACAACCCTCTGGTCCAGCCCTCTGATCACAAAAACTAACTAAAGAGCTGCCATGTCCTAAAAAACAGCCTGATGGGGAAAACTTTATTACAACCATGTAGTAGAGTAAGTTTATTGACTCTCAGAAGTAAATCTTTGCCCTGCAGTGAAAGAGTTCGGTCACTTTTCAGCACGTCAGCCTTAACCCAAAGTGCGCTTTCTTGGCTCCAGCAGCTGCTGTCCACGACCTCTCCTCCACACAGAGATCCCACCACTAAACTGGACACTTACTTTGACAGGGAGCTTCACTTTTCAAAGTCAGTCAGTGCCAGGGTATAACAATGTCAAGTCCATGTTCATCTCTCCGGTGGTGCCAGATTCTCGGGCAAGTACTAAGTGCAAATGATGAGCACAGACACAGAGCTCCTCTGTCTGTGCTGCGACACTCCAGTCACTGGCAGCCAAGTATGAAGGGGGTTAACAAAAGCCGAATTCTTTTTCTCTGAAAATGTCATAAATGGCCCCACAAACCAAAATTATCAAATAATTACACTCTGCCTTAAGCCAAACACAAAAAGGTTATTCACTACAAAGCCCTAGCAACCATCTTAACCTTAAAGGAAAAGAAAGCAGACTGCCAAAGCAGTAATGAAATGACACAAAACTGCTAATTTCATGTCTGTTTTTCAGAGGTCTGTAATAATAACCAGTAATTCCTTACAAAGCATCCATTCTTGCTCCCTAATTCCCACCTAAGGATATTAAAAGGCTTAACCATTCCTTGGCTGTATCTTTTAGGAAGATATTAATGCCCACTTCATGCCTTAATTATAGGTAGGCTTATTATTTCTTAAGGGAAATAAATCAAATTTATAAGGTTTTATTAAGTGGTCAAGTGAGTCCGAAGGGCTAAGCAGGACCAGCAGTGACACCTGGGCAGGCAGGTTTATTTATTCCGTGGCCCAGCATGTGGCAGTTCGGTGGCCTCAGCACAGTGCTCCAGGGCAGAAGGTCACCTTGCAGAACCTTGACGGCTCTGGGCAGGAAAGAATGAGATCTGCACCAAAAAAAGCTGCACAGGTTTTGTTGTAATTAGCTGAAAATACACGATTTCATCGTCACCATTTGTGTGTCTTCCGAGGGGCCATGTAATTATTACCGAGTGAACAGAGATCTGAAAATAATAGCAAAGGCAAGCAGGATTAGGAAGAACTCCTCTAATTGTGCCTCGACACAATGTTGCCGCATAGTCACAAAGAACTCAGTTCCAGAAGCGGTAATCTTTGCGCGGCTCCTGTGATCAGCCGCTTGAGAGAAGGAACTGCCTCGAAGCATTGATCCTGCTGTCTGACTCAGAATTGACATTAATAGATCTGCTGGTCTCCCCCCAGCTGCTCTGATGAACATAGGAATAAACCGGACTACAAAGATTCTTGCAGTGTCAGAAAAACACCAAACGTATTCACATAAGATCCCTACTCGACATAAACAGATGCAGGCACACAAATGCTGTGAGATTAAACAGGAGGAATTTCAGTGAGCAGCTACCAACAGATGGCTGCCACTCCTTGAGAATTCATCCAACACTCATTCAACTCCTCAGCATCCAGTGCAGGGTCTGCTCTTGTTTGAGTACCTCCCAGGGTACTCGGGCAAGGCAGTGGCTGCGCAGGCTCAGTCGCTGTTTGAATTCCCGGGGCTCCAGGACTGAGCTCCCGGTTCTCTCTCCAAAGGACAAGTTGCGCTCTTCATCAACGGGATGCAACGATCCAACCCTCTGCCTCAGCATCAGGTCAAACAGCATCATGAGAGCACCTCATCATCTTTAAGGTGCTTCCAACACTAACCAGCCCTCGAATGTATGGGTTTGGTCCCTAGGGCCAATTTCTGCCTGATGTTCCCTAGGAATTCCGAAAGGCAGCCTATGGCACAACGCCGCAACCGCTCTCTATTCAGTCGATGCTGGCTAAAAAGCAATTCAGTGAGCACTATATTTTTATTTACATCTGAAAGAGCTGAAGTAAAATATTCTGTGCAGGCTATTCATAAATACATGACATTTCTCCTTCTTTGCTAATGAACTATTGTGTGTGATAAAATTAATCTCATTTCACCCAAGATAGATCTGGTTTAATTTTTGAAGCACGGAAATTTATACATGTAATTTGTAGAAGGGGGGAACCAAAATTCAAGAGATTAATTTTAAACTAATCAGGAAGTTGTTTCATTTATGTAGCATCCTTCAGAAGAATTATCTGAAGGCACTTGACAATGCAAAAAATGACTCCACTTGGCAAACATCCAGGAGGGTGGTTGCTGCTGATGATGCTGACCGTGACTTCAGATGCTGCTTCTATGGCAAACAGATTCCTTAAGGCTGGCTTCTTCTACCCAACTTTGTATCCTAAAGTTACAACTCAGGTTACTGCACGTGGGTATTTGTTGAGAGCTCAGGCACACAGCTTGTCTGTTGGCCAACCCCAGCTAGTCTGTGAGTTGAAGACTCACCTTCCTCCCCCATCTTCTGGGACAACGGTATTCCCTCCTATGCTCCAGGCAGGGCTCTGTTTTATTTCTGCATTTGAGGAGGAGATGGGAGGGGACAGGAAGCTAGCTGAGCCCTTTCTGCATGCACCGGTGTAACACAGGGCTGCGTGTCCTGTAACAGAGGAACTGCAGAACAGAAGCTCTCCTGAAGCTCTATAAAAAATACTCACACAACAGCCTCAAAAGCAAAGCTGAGCTCCCGGAAACACGGCACAGCCTCAGGAAATGCTGCGCTGACTTGTGCCAGCAAGCCCTGCATGTTTTCATTATTTATAGAGAGCTGGAGCTGAGCACAGCAATGTGCACTTGGTACAATGCACTGTACAAACAAGAGGCAGTTCCAAAAATGTGCGGTCTGACAGCACCAAAGGAGCTAAAAAAATCAACACAAAACACACAGGGACGCAGGGCAGCATTTTGAGTTGGAAAGTGCCTGGGAGCAGGGTCAGCCTTAAGAACCATTTTCAGAAAAAACAGGTCTTTGTGAACCCTGGATTAGAACAAAGGGAAAAGCACAAAGCCGGTAACAGTGAGAAAAGAGGGAGGGAGAGAAGGATCGTGAACTATGTAGGACTCAGGATGCCAAAGGCACTATGGGTACGCATCAGAAGAGAGCACTCAACAGAACCTTGGTGAACTGGATCATGGAACGGAATGGATCAAGAACCTGAACCGACTGAACGAAGTAGCGCAGGATATTTTAAACAAGGTGAGGTGATCTCTGGCACGGCTGGTAGGTGCTTCACTGTTATTTTTAATTTAGAGAGACCCAACAGTGAATCTGGAGTTTAAAGCTGTGCTATCGAATGGCATTCCAAAATAAAAACAGTAGCACTGGCATTCACATTTCTGCATCATCATACAGGATTAGTTTCAAATGTTTTTTTGCTATGTGGCTTTGTCTCCTCCGCATAGCTTTCTGAAGGCACTGCCGGGATTAGGTTCAAGCTAAAATTCAGCTTCAGATGTCATAATCTTCAGTACAAGAATATCTAAAGGATCACAACGAGTTGGAGAGAAAGAGCCTCAACAGGTACAATGCAACAAGTACATTTATTCTGCAAAGATTGAAGCAAAGGATTTTTTTTCAAGTATTTCAACACATTCTGGATGAAACCTTGTGTGCACCACAGACAGACTTGATAAACGAAGGCCTCCCATGCAAAACCATTTAATTCAGTCCCTTCACTAACCGGGGGAGGTGCCCCTGCCCCAGAGTGCTACATACAATTGATGACTGGACCCCAAACCCTCTCCACGGGGCACGACATCCCTACAGTCGTTAAGACCTTGATTACAGCATTGTCTTTGCTGCCTGAAAACATTAACCTTCCCTTACCTCCGCTCTGCATAAAATCCTTTGTGAAACGCTAATGTCCCAATAGTTTCTGTGCTGAGCGAACAGAGCTCCTGGTCCTGGCTAAGTAAAACACACTCCAGCAATAACTGTGTTCAGAAGGTCAAAGGCACAGATTTGAGCCTCTGGTGTACGCTGTGTGTACAGCATTTGTGTTTATACAATAAGGTGTGCATTTAAAGGTGAAAAGTGGGATCTGTTAAGTAATTACCTCTTCAGTTCCCCGCTGGTATCGCTGGGTGTACAGATTATACTAAAGGCTCCTCAATATTTTCTCCTGATCACAATCTATGAAAATATGTGCTTCAGTGGTGAAAAAAATTTGGCAATTGTTGGCATTGACCCAAAAGGCATCAAAGGACAGATCCTGAATGGCAGACAGTAAAGTCAGTGCAGAATCAAGTCCTGCAGCATTCCAAGAGAAGCATTGGAACAGGTTGGCCAGAACAGCTGTGGCAACCCCATCCCTGGCTGAGGACAGGCCAGGTCGGATGTGGCTTGGAGCAAACTGGGACAGCAGAAGGTGTCCCCGCCCGTGGCAGGCAGGGGAACTGGATGTTCTGCAAGGTCTCTTCTAATGCAAACCTTTCTGTGATTCTACGATTGTATGATCACTGAAGGGCAATAGTTCCTCTCTTATCATTGAATTCTAGCAGCAACAGGGACACTCTGCTTTTCCCAAAAATTCAAACACCACCAGTGAACTGACCAGTACCATTTTCCCTCTGTGAAAAATGCTGTCTCCAAGTTCCTGGTAAGTTTCTCCCAACATATTTAACACCTAATTTGGGACAGGAAAAAATGTTTAGAGCCCATTCTTTTCCCTAGGAAAGTCTGCCAATCCCTCCTTCCTTCTATAGGAGGGGTTAGTCCCAATATTTTTGAGGGAATGATGCTCAGCAGGTCGGAACAGGAATGTGCCACACCAGGGGAAGGGAGAACTCGGTCCGTGCTCTCACCTGAGTTACCAGGTTGCCAATACATGCAACACTTTGTCAGACAGACTTGAAAACTCATTCAAGCAATTCAGAATTCCCCTTTCTCTTCCCAAGTGAGGCGGCCAGAACAGGAGAGGTGACGCAGCTCAGAACAGTCAGCACAGAAAAGCTTGTCCACGCTGAGGGCTCCTGTTCTTGATGGGACAGACAGTGCCTAGTGCAAGCTGAGGGCTTTTCCTGCACTCTACAGATTTCCCAGTGTTTTTTGCACACTGGTTTTGTTGGGGTTTTCTGGGGATTTTTTTTATCGGCTTAAGACACGTTGTTCAACAGAGCTTTTTCCATTCTTTTCTGGGAAGAACACGCTATTTTGAGGAATTTTCATCCAGTGACCGCTAAAAGAAAGGAAAGCACAGGAAAGAAAATCAAGAGGCTCGATCACCTCAGCAGCACTGGCTTTATTTTCAGAATACTGGATAAATAGACTCCTGTGGGGATTTCCCCCCTTCCCCCAAAAGTGCACATTTTTGCATATTTACACATACACGTACATACTTGAGTATCTACAAGACTCAAGCCGGTAACAGACCCTCTGCTTGCAAAAACATCGCCTAAAAATGTTTAATGGGCTTGAAAACACTTTGGGAATCACTTTCAGAGGCACGCAAGCAAGACACAGAATATAAACTCCTCAACATGCACAGGGGTTTTAACATTTGTTTGTCTCTCCTTATAACCTTCCTGAAAACACATGAGGTGTGAGGGGGAAAATATATTGCATTGGAGTCAGAAGGATGCAACATATCTTCCTGCTCTTAATGAAGTTAAGGCAGAGTTTATAATTGAGCAAACCCAGAATTTATTCAATGATTGATTCAACCCAGGTTGCAGACAAAGCCACAGAATATCCTGTTTATTGTTTTTAAAGTATATTTTCTCCACTCACTGGAGAAGCTCCATTAAAATTCTTGAGGCCATACCGAAAGAAAATTCTGCCAAAAGCTGCCCATTAACAAGCAATTAATATAAAGCTTTAAAGTACAAGGTTGCTCATGGCATCCCACAGAAAATATTCTTTGCCTGCTATTTCTCACTGGAGATATTTTCTGACAGAACATTCTAACTCTGCCTGGGATTTCAAAAAGTAGACTGTAATTCTCGAGAAGAATAAGGTCTATACTTGCTCACTCTCAAAATACTCGATTAAACTTTAATCTTAAAGGCTGTTCTCTGGCCCAGTTAACAACTGATGTAGTAATAGAAAGGACACCATTAGCTCTGCATCATCTGCCGGGTATGGGACCAGGGAAAAAAGGCCATTCAAATATACATCCTGAATATGTAATTTGTAACATGAGGATTTGGGGGAAGAGCAGGGGGACTATCACTTTGGGTTAGCACCATCAGCATTTATAATGTGGTTTCACTATAACCACCAGGCAATAAAGCTCTGGCTAACATACCAGCATTTCTTCAGATTGAGGATTCTCAGTATGGGAAACTGCAGAGATGAAGCAGCAGCCTTTACAGAAGTTCTGCTTCACATCTGATCCCTATGAGGACAAGGGCGGCTGTAAGAAACAGAAGCGGTTTTGCATTTTAGTTCCTAGTCATAATAACTACTTTCAGCGACTGACCATAGCTATTTATTCTTTAACCAGGATACGCTGAAAGTCTGAACTGGAATCCTCATCTGCTTGGGGCTTACGCCAACATGGTGTCCGTGCCCAAGCTCCTCCGTCCTTACCCAGCAGCTGTGAACCTGCATGGCCAACCCAAGAACAAAGGCAGAAGCAGAAAACTGATGCTGGCTAGGTCCAGGGGGTCAGTCAGAGCTCCTGCTGCCGCAGATGTTCCCAGATAGCGAAGGTCCCGGGAGGGACTGCTTGTCCTGCAGATCTCCAGCAGGGTCCCAGCCACAGGCTATCTTCCTAGCAAGCTCAACCTGAGTTAATCAGGCGGTTCAGCTCTTTTAGTAATTCTCAGCTCTCTTAGGATTTCAGCTCTTAGCCTGCTAGGAATTTGCCTTGACCGACTCAGGGAAGAAGAGATGAGAAGCGTTGTATGGAGGTTCCAAAGAATGGTTTAATGCCGGTTCCGCAAAGGGGTGTCCAGTGACAATGTCTTCCCCCGAACTGGGAAGAAGCAGGGGTTTTTATAGGGTTAGTGAGGATTGGGAATCTATCCAATGGTTTTAGGGTCAGGGTGAGATACCCTATAGTCTTAGGATATCTGGAATGTAGCCAATAGTATTACAAAGAGATAAGAGAGGGTCTTGAGGCAGGAAGCAGAGCCTAGTCCATGACTAGGCATTTCCTATCTCCAGGGAGGCCTAGAAGCGGGCTCTGCGACTGCAACAGAAAAACCCCATCAAAAGGGCACAAATGCAACTCCACATTCCTCAGAGGACAAGAGATTGTCGTGGTTTTCTAAGTAAAATACAGCTTATGACAAAAACCACCAAATTGTGCGGTTTGCCTGGTAAGAAATAGGCTGAGGCCAGCAGCAATTACTGGCCCATATCCCAGAGTCCAACGGTGCCGGAGTTTCTCCGGCCGCATCATTCAGACCTGCCAAGCGTCACTCATTGAAACTGAAGCATGTAAGTTTTTTGGTTTCAATCAGCAAAACGCAAGAGGCCTCATTGCCTCAATTCTGCAATACCAGAGCTCTTACCAAGCTTAACCCAATGACCTTTATCATGTTAAGGGGCACAGACCTGACAAATAAAGGCTTTTTTACGACAACGTGAGGATTTGGGGTGAGCTGCTGCACACACGCCTTGCCCACTGCCCTGCTCACATTGACAGTGACAGACAACAGCTCCTACAGCACACAAAGGGATTTTCTCACTCCTCTGCCATTCTTGCTCCTGCCAACAACCAGTCACAGGTTTCTTGAGCCACATGTTGCATTAAGACCATTGCAATATTCAGCAGTAACTGATGGACCCAGTCTTTGTTCATGTGGAGAATCCCTACCTCCACCTATTTATAGTTCTATCCTCCAGGGGACCACTTCCATCTTTTAATTACACAGCATTTCATTAGTTTATTCATCAAAATGAACAAAAACCCTTGGGATAAAATTCAGTGCATCAAACAGCGATTAATTTTAGTTACCTTGAGACATGCATTAATTAAATGTATTTATTCTTATTCTAACCACTATGTCTTGCCTTATAATGAATTGTTTTAAAAGCATCTTACTCTCATTCCTTCTTTTCTGAACTTTAAGTGTAGCGTCATTAAAGTACTAAGATGGTTTTAGCCAGCAAGATCGCGTTGTAAAAACATCCTACCGTGAAGTGCTACTATTCTTTCTTGTATTCATCTCCAGCTTTTCTCGACTCATTTACGTTTGCATGCCAGTTTCACACAAGAAATTACAGCTTTAGAGCACGATAAACAAGTTGTGATCCTCTAAGAACATATCAATTCCCAGGTGGTAAAAAAAAATAAACTAAACCAGATCTTCATGTTAAGGTTCAACTCTTAAAAGCTTCCCCCTAGACAGCAGGGAGGCTTGCAGAAAGCATGAACACAAGTGTCATGATGTTCTGGTTTTCCCAAATACTACTGGTTTCAGCTTCATTCAAGTTCCTGCTGCGGCCACACTGTAATTTTGAACAAAATTACAGACTAGTCAACTTCAGCAACAAACTGAATGCAAACGGGACTGTTCTGTGAGTCAGGCGAGGTTTGTTGCTGTTAAGGAAGATTTTATATCCCTGTGATAACACTTCAAAATTTGCACCCATGTCTGCAGCACTGTTGGTTCTTGGTTTAGGCCACCTTTGCAAACGAGGTCATGAATCTCATACCCATTAGCCTGATGTGACATTCTAAATGCACATCAATTCTAAAGGGCTTGACAAGGCTAAGACCTTCCCATTTTTGTTAGCTCTTAGCTGGATTTTGCAGTGTTTATTCCTAAAATAAAACTGCACAAAGCAGAAACCTGGGCTTTGAAAACCCTTTGCTACAGCTCACTCAGGGGCATGCTGGAGATATTTTGCCACACAAGAATTCTAAAAGCATCTTCGAGAAGTCAAAATTTCCTCTCAGGGCATATTGCTGATTACATGCACCACAGGACAGCAATTTTACGACGGTATCTCTGACTTGTGTGTGCACACTAGAGATCCTCTCTACGACGATAAACTCTGTGATGACAGACACACGGACAAAAAGGAAAAAGACACGACGCATAACACAGACCGACACAATGCGATGAAGCGACTGCATCAGTGACCTCAGTCATGTTGGTTGTATAAAGAAAAAGCAACTTTAAACCACGCAGGCAACACCAGTAAGTTTTCATCTGGTAGCTCTTCGCCTTTGTCATTTGCCCAGCACAACTCCATGCGTGAGATGGGCAGCAGTGAAAACTCACTCCCGAAAAAAGCAGAGAGAGGGAAGCAAGGGGTGGGGGGGAAAGAAAATAAAAGAAAAAAGAAGAAAGGAAAAAAAATAAGCACTTCAGGAACTTAAAGATTTAATTTTGAAAAAAAGGCTGATGGTTAAACGGTCAGTTCTACATCCATGATGGCACCAAGTCCGTAGCAATTGTTAATAAAATCAGCCTAATTTCAGTGGGAAAAGAGAGCAGGGCCCTCATTTGGCACCGTAATGTTTAGTAACTGTAGCTGACGCGCACAGACTGAGCAGATATTGTTCACACATCCACTGGCCCTTCCCTTCCCTACCTGGAGCCTGAGCTGCGGTTTGAGAGTTTAACCCTCGTCACCTCCTGCTCCCCAGGGGCAGCAAAAGGGCTGGGAGCATCCACAGACTGACCAAGATACCCTTTGCGGGGCCCAGCGCCTCCTCCTGCAGCTTCTTCTTCCTGCAGGTATTGCCCAGTCCGGTCTGATCAGACCCTCATTGAGCTCCACCTGCCTCTCCCAGGGGCCGGGGACTGTCCCATGCCAGGCCACGGTAACAGATGGCCACAAACACTGTATTAATGCAGAGCAACCTCTGCAGGGACTTGGCAGTGGAACAGGTAATGGTGTTCCCGGCTACATAAAGGGAGGCGAACAGAAGCGTCTTTGTTTCCCGTGCGTACAGCGTGACAGCACATTTCACTTGTAGCCCTCTATTTACATGGACCCACGGTCATTGAGGCATCACAGAAGAGTTTGTGTTGGAAGGCACCTTAAAGCCCATCTCATTCCACACCCCTACCATGGGCAGGGGCCTTTTCCACTAGACTAGGGTCTATCATACCTCATACAGCTGCAGCAACCCTGCCACTCATTGCCAGGCCTCTAACAAGTGCTGGCTAAAGAGAAAACTATTTCTATGGTATGAAAGCCTCTAACAAGTCTCTAATGGGTGCTGGCTAAAGAGAAAACTATTTCTATGGTATGAAAGCTTTCTACAAAAGAAATTTGTAAGAAGAAGAAAATTTGAAAGATTTTCTACAAAACCAAGCTTGGAAACACTGTGCAACCAGGTGCTTTGACTTCCTAAAGAACACAAACATTTTATAATTATACGTATTCAAAAAAGCCTATGTATAGGCCTTATGGTTCTATTCTGCACTTCTCGTTTTAGTCCCCTCCAATAAAAAAAAAGGAGAAAGAATTTAAGGGAAATATCTCACACATTTTTCACTTACAACACATAGAAGTAACTCTGCAATTCAAGACGCCTTGCTCCAAATATTACTCATTTTATTACATGACAAATCAATACAGAGTCTCGAGGGAGATTAAAAATACAGCTAAAAATCAAAAAGTCATCAAAAACCATACAAAAACAGATGAAACCAAATTAGGATATAACATTTAGGAATATAAAATTTATTATTATGCAATACAGAGAATTGGCTCGTCAATGAGTTATCATGTACTGTGAATAAGGCTGTTCAGAATCAAAGAAATAAGATGTTGCTGGAAGCAATTATAAGAAAATTTAGTGGACGTGAACATATACGTGCATAATGAAACGTAATTGAATGTGTAAAATTCTCTCAACCAATGGAGATGAGAAAATGTCTCTTTTTCTTTTCTTTTCTCATTTAAATCAGAAGCCTCTCCATTAGCCTACAGGAAAACAGAACAGCCGCTTCTTTACATTCCACAAGTAAACGGCTCACACGACGTCAAGTCTGCCACCTTTCTAACACTGTAGTTGCCACAACAGTCGACGTATGGAGGACAGCCCCGGCTCCAGACTCAAACGTGAGACTTTCTCTATTCCTGCTCTCCACGATCACGCCGAAGGGAAGTGGATCCAGCTTCGCCGAAGGGAAGTGGATCCAGCTTGCAATAGACACTGTATCCTTTACTGAAAACCATTTTGCCTCAGACACAGGCAGCCCTGTCCAACACAAGATGATGTTAGTGAAACCCTCCTGTGCTAACAGACACCTCCCACAAAGCAGGTTTGACCCACGTGCTTTCCTGGGGATTCTATATGTTCTGCAAAAACAAACAACAAAACCCCCTGCTCCCTCCTTCTAGCTCGTGAGAC
Source organism: Phainopepla nitens (assembly GCA_013400175.1). NCBI lineage: Eukaryota > Metazoa > Chordata > Aves > Passeriformes > Bombycillidae > Phainopepla > Phainopepla nitens. The sequence goes on along the minus strand of VXBQ01008661.1, from coordinate 1,261 downwards.
TCAGTTTATCTGTGTTCCAAAATAAATATAGGGGTTATCTAAAGATGACTTAACAATGTTTCAAAATCAGAACTAGCCAGAGAAACACCTTTCAAACTATGGAATTTTTTTAAAAGCTTCTTGGAGACAACTAGAATTTTACAGAATCCCAGACTGCTTTGTGTTGGAAGGGATCTTAAAATTCAGCCAGTTCCACCCCCTGCCACGGACAGGGACACCTTCCACTATCCCAGCTGTCCAGCCAGGCCTTGGACAGTTGCAGGGATCCAGGGGCACTCACAGCTTCTCTGGGCAGCCTGTGCCAGGGCCTCCTCTGCACTCTCACAGGGAACAGACCTAAAGCCAATCCTACTCTCTTTTAGTTTAAAGCAATTTCTTTCCCAATACTTAATTAGCAGGATTTCTTCTTAGGGAAAGAAAAAAAGAAAAGAAGGTTTTCCCGTTGCCAGCAACACGGAAGAGCAGTAACGACCTTAACGATAAAGTAGTGCCAAAAGCAGAGGAGCAGCCTTCAATTTTTAGATCTATTTTTCCGATTCTCACCTTGTACAGAAAGACAGTATATTTTAAACACTGAAGCCGTTAAGACATTTAAAAGGATCGTACAAAAATGTCAAGTTATTTTCGGCTTTTTTCCCCCTCCCTTTTTTAAACGAAAGCAGGGTTTGATTTGGATTTAAGCCCTGCCCTGCGGCGGCTGAAACATCGCAGTGTCGTACCGGTGACGCTGCCCGCCGGCCACACACGAGTGAGATCTTAAAAACAATCCCACAAAACTCGCACACTACAGCAAACCGTAAACACATGCGAGAGCAGCCAAGTTTTCCGTGTTTAGGCTCGGGGAAATGCAGCGAAGGAGGACTGCTCCGGAGCGAGCGCCCGGAGCGGGGCTTTCCGCCCTCCCTTCCCGGCAGCTCCTTGCCCTCCGGAGCGAACACGCACTGCCCGCTCCGGCCTCTGCCCGACCCCTCCGTGCCCGGGCGGGCTCAGGGCACGGCCCAGCCGCGGAGCCTC
>VXBQ01008660.1:118508-149160 GCA_013400175.1 Phainopepla nitens | reverse complement strand
CGGAGGCGGGGGAGCTCCGTGTCCCGCCCCTGGCGCTGCCCGGCCCCGCCCGGCCCCGCCCGGCCCCGCAGCTGCCTCTGCCCGCGGGTGCCAGCAGCAGGTAGGGCCGGGGCCGCTGCCGGCGCTTTCCCGGCTGCTCGCCGCGGCCGGCCGGAGGGAACGGGGGCTCGGAGGGACGGAGGGAGGGGGCCGCGGTCCCGGTTCCCGTGCCCGGTTCTGTCCCGGGGCGTTTCCTGCGGCATCTGCGAGGCTGTGCCGGGCTGTGCCGGGCTCCGCGGGAGCGCTGCTCCCGTGAACGCCGTGGGAGCGATGGGAGCAGTGGGGGCTTGTTTGTTTTGTTCTTTGTCTGGGGGAAGAATGTTGGAAAGCTCTGTTTGAATAGAAATTCAAAAAATGTAGGCACTGAAAACATATTTAAAATGTTTCCTAGGAAGAGTGTTAAAAAAAAAAGTTATGGGGATGACTTGTTTCAAGGAGGCCTCATTAGTAAGTAGATCCCTCTTGGAATAAAACTGCTTTGAATGTTATTTGCTCTTGGATGTAAAAAATCCGACTTTGCTAACAAGGATTATACTAGCATTGTTTCCCCTTAAGTCTCTTATTTTTTCTTACTGATCATTACGATTTCCATTTTCCACTACCAACTCTGCATGATGCAAGTTTATCGGAAAAAAAAAAAAAATCCTTTATTTCCTTTGTGGGAGTAGAGCATGGCTCAGCTCACGGTGTCCTGCTCTGGAGTCAGAGGGGGTGGGGGTTCCTAAAGTGCCTCTCCTCCTTTGGGTTTCTCAAACTGTTTTACAGAATCCCTTATAACATCCATCTGGAAAAATGGAGCGAAACCCGAGTGCTGAGGAACGGTCCCTCACAGCTATTGCAGCTGGTTTCTCTTGGCCACGAGACGGTTTATTGCATAGTTTCTACCACGGAGAGGTGGGAGATGGAAGCTTAGGCTGTGCAGGAGCAGAGAGAAGCAGAAGTCAGCCCCGTTTAAGATCTGCTCCGTGGGAGGGGTGCTGCTGGCACTGCCGCCGCCCCACCGCCGGGCTCGCTGTGCCTTCAGGCTCTCTGAGCCTCCCCAGAGCGGATGATGGGAACGCTGGGCCCTGCTCAGGCACCGCCCGGGCTGCCAGTGTCCATCTGTGCCATCCCCTGCCTGGCTGGAGGGCTGGGGAGCCCAGCTCCGTGGCTTTCACTGCGGTTCAGCATGGAGACAGGCTGGGAATTTTAGTTACTCTCCTTAGTGACACGGGTGGATGGCGAAATGTTCGATGTTTAAAGACAGGGAGAGATTTTCCAGCGGTTGCTTGAGAGTTTAGCTGAGTTCTGGTGAGAGCTGAGTACCTGCAGTGTCCCCAGAGGAATGACTCTGGCTTTTGGCAGAGGGGAGGCTTTCTCTGGCTGGATGAAATTCCAGTGCTCTGGGGAAAACAGTGCAGAAATTGAACCAGCCATCAATCTCTGGCTGCTTCTGAATGTCCAAAGGGTGACAAAGCAGAAATGCCACTGCTGCTGCTCGTTGAACTTGGATTTTACAGGCACAAATCCAACATGTAGTGAATTTGTTCCTTTCATCACCGAAGCAGGGATGAGAGCACTCTGCAGTCCAGGTTCATGGCTCTGATAATGTTACTGGGGGGATTGCTGCCAGCTCTGGCTAAAAGGCTGCCTGATGTGTTCCGGTGCAGTTTTGTAATTTATATAATTTTGGGAGTGCTGCAGCCACGTCCAGCGTTGGTGGTGTGGGCAGCAGTGTCACTGAGCCTCTGTGCCAGGGAAGGGCTCGGGACCTTCCTCGGGGACAAGGAGCAGCAGGCTCAGCTCTGGCCCAGACTGAGCCCATGCTTTTCCCCATCCCATTTTCAGAGAAAATAACTTTTTGTTGTAGCTTGGGTGTTTTACAGAATTCTGGTGGGAACCAAACCGTTTTTAAAATAGCCCTGTGACGTATTCAGTGCTCAGGATTTAGATCTGCTTTCAGCTCACTTAAAAATACAAGCTTTCCATTTTATCCAGTCCCAGACATTAGTGTGGCTGCTGAGTGGCATGCATGGGAAAGAGCATTTTGGACAGAAAAGTGCAGCTTCTCAAAACAACAAATTTCCCTGTTTTACTTTGAAACCTGGAGACCTAAAGAAACTTTTTTTTTGTTCTTTAAGCTGAGGTGATCAAGTGTTGCAGCTTGGCTGCAGTAAAGCAGAACATGGTTAAACACAGATATGAAGTAGTTTGGGTACAATAACTCCTGCCTGGAGAGTAGCAGCTGCTCTTGTTTTCTGTTCCCTTCCACAGCACTCGGGAATTATCATGTGAATAATCAAGTTCTGAGTGTGTCTCTGCCTCTGCTTGATTGCTATCAAATGTTTTTCCTGAAAAGGCAGAATGATATGGACAATTTGTCTGTAACAAGCTGTGTATTATTTCTGCTGGTTAGTGATAGTCTGGTTCTCTGAACCAGGTATTTGATATCCCTTCTAACAATTTCAGCTGAAAAGAGAATTGTATATATTGATATTTCATATGTTTACTTCTAATCTCTTTCGGATCTTTTTAAACTCAATACTCAAAGGATGTCTTATGCAGTGGCTTTCAGAGCTCACTGAATTTTGCATTAGGAAAAAAACTTCATTTTATCTTTTCTGTGAAGCTTTTGTGCAGCTCTTCATGTACCTCTGTCACTTCATTTGTTCTGCTTCTCACAGCATTAGTTCAAGTGTGTGTCCTTTCAGTCTCTTAATCATTAATTAATCACTTCAGACACTAAGAAGCCTAAGGGAATCGGAAAGAAATGCTCTGGATGATTAATTCCTTTCCCATAAAAGCACTAAACTTGCCGGAGCTCTCAGCTCTGAGCCATGCTGGAACTATTTCTCCTGTGTCAGACACAAGCTCCCTAGGTGGGGATCGTGCACAGCTATTGGGCTTTGGCAGTGTGGGAAGGGTTTTTCTGCAGGAGGCTCCCCGAAGCCATGGAGAAGGGAATGCAGCCAGAGACAGCCCCGGGGCACGGCAGAGCCGGCTCAGCACTGGCTCCCAGCAGATCTTTGCACAGGGATGGGAATGGAAAAGTGCTCAGGCACTTTCCCCCCAGCTCTGCCCTTGTGACTTTGGCACTTGGGAACTGCCTGGATCAGGGATTTCTGATTCTTTGGCTATTTCAGCGAGGAGGAGAGAGGTGAACGCACCGGTGCTGGGACTGTCTGAGCACCGTGTGTGCACCAGGCCTGCAGTTCTGAGATTTTGCCTCTGCCTCCTCTCTGCTTCCCAGCCAGTCAGAGACTGTCAGTGTTTACCCTGTGTCCCACACCCTGATAGCGAGCTGCACCAACGGCCGGGGCAGATTCGTCAGGCCCCGGCTGTCAGACACTGCTGGTGCCTCTGCTGGCACTGCAGCAGGGAGCTCCTGCCCTGCAGGCCCAGCTGCTCTGCTCAGCGTGCCCGGGGCAGCAGGCAAATGCTGGGAATGCTTCCCCTGCACAGCACAGGAGAAGGTTTGTGTCCGTCAGGGTGAGCACCCTGCCGCTCCAGGGGTGCTCCGGGAGCTGCCCGTTAGTGTGGCACTGATAAAACCCATCAGAGATGAAACCAGGCAAGACAGTGTCCTCTAAATGTCAGCCCAGTACTTCTGACCTGCTCAGGGAGGGAAAGTGTGGTCAGAGAGGTCAGGAAGGGCAGTAGCAGCCTGTCTCAGAGGACACCCAGGGGTTTATCTGTGATTATCCACTGATGATGCCTTTGCAAGGTTAAATAGAGCTGTGACATGAGTGGAGTTACAAGAGCTCTGGGTTGCTTTGCAGTGCTGGGCTGGCTGGAAATGCCAGCTGGGACTGGCCGTGCCTGGCAGTGCCACTGGCATGGGAGTGGTTGGTATTCTGGGGATGCCACAGTGCCCTCTGGAGAACAATCTTTGTTTTACTTCCTTCAGTTTCCCCAGATTGGGACTTGGTGAGCAGCTGTGTTCCCAGTCAGGATATTCCAGGTAGTCAAGCTTTTGTGATCAGTATTTGGGATGTGGTGGTGTCTGGATGGAAGTGTTAGATGGTATGGACTCTGAAGATTTGTATATTTTTTCCTTTTGCCTGTTTCAAAGTGTTCTTTTCTTACTTTAGGCTGTGGTTTTGGTCTTTCTTTTTTCTCTTTTTTTTGTTCCTCATTCACCTCCCACTGAGAACCTGGAGAGCTGGAACCGATCTGAGCTGCGGTGCCAGCACAACTGGAGTGGGAGAAACAACAGTTTGGCTGTATTAGGGCAGTCAGGCAGAGGGACACTGTCCAAACCCAAAGTTTAGACATGTGTTATTTACTCAGTGTTTCCACATGCAGTTAAAGTACAGCTACGATTCAAAGCAGCATCTTTCAAACACGGGAGGAAATGAATCATCCCGGGATCTCTGGAGATGGACGGAGGCTGCTGCAGCGGGCACTCAAACCGTGAGGCCTTTCCCCTCTTTCGGGCTGCCTGCTCAGACAATCCTTGTGGCTCTTCCTCAGCGAGGCCTGAATCCTGCTTGAAAGGCAGTAAAATGAACCCCTGTCGTGTCAATGGCGAAGCTCGGAGGAAGAGGGGATGGTTTTTTGTGCGTGTTTCCAGCATTGCCCTCTGGTAGCTGTGCCCGGCGGGACGGGAGCTCCGGGCGTTCCTGCGCTGCCGCGCTCCGGAGCTGGAACAGCCTTGCTGAGGGGCTCGGAATCTTCAGCCGCTGCCATTAACTCCCGGCCACACCTGCCTGTGTCAGGAGAGCTGGGACAAAATGGAGAGGGGAGCTCTGAGGGCTCACTTGCCACAGTGATTTACCTGGAAGTTGGTGTTTGTGAGGGAAGGCACTTCATGGGGAGTGGGGCAGTGAGTCCTGTCTCTCCCTGAGGAGGAGCGTGGTGGAGATGTGCTGCCAGCATCTTTGTGTGCTGGGACAGGGCTGGAGGAAGCTTTCAGTCCCAGGTCTGTGACTGTTCCCTGCCAGCAGGTGACAGGATCCTGGGACCCTCAGCCTCACATTCTGCTCCTTGTCTGACCTAGAAGCAGCACCTTGATTTTTAATGTGTTTAAAGTAAGCTAATTTTTGTTAATCCTGAGTTGCTTCCTGTGGGGGTTTTTGATGTGGAAAGTCGAATTATTTGTGGAGCTGATGTGGAGTCAGGAGCTAATGGAGCTGGCCCTGGGGTGACACCAGACCTGTTGTGCCCTGTCACTGTGGCATCAGCAAAATTCATTTATGTGCTTTTTACTCACTTATACTCAACACTGGCATCTGCCTGCACCTCTCCTGCCCTTGTCCCACGGGTAGCAATGACTGCTAAGTGCTTTCACCCCATTCCCTGGGCCTGCTGCTGCACGAGGAGTGCAGGGCCATGCCCTGTGCTTCCCTTTTGGACTTGTTTTAGGCCATCTCTCCTGCTTTCCAGCCTTCCTCTGCAAGCATATGTTGCTCTGTTCCTCTTTGGGTTATGGATCACAGATTGAACAACTTCTGTGCTGCAGAGGAATGTATCAGCTTGTTCTCTGGGGAAGAGGAGTTTGCATAAAGTTGCAGATGATTTCCCCTGAAGAGGCAAGACCTGGAGCCTGGAGGAAGAACATCTGTGTCATTTCCCTGCAGCTGACCACAGGCATGTCTTCACTGCCTCCCTCAATGTGTTCTGGCTGTCACCAGCAGCTCTCTCTCTGGAACACAATTTGGGGAGGTAGTCATATTTTAATGTGCTGGTTTATGTCTTATGTGTTACATAAGCACTCCTTAAATATTTTTTTCAGCACTGAACAATAATTTGTGTTGGAGTGTAATTCAGGATTTATTTTTGCTCCCCAGTGAATGAAAGGGGTCAGTGGTTTCCACTGATCCAGCTTTCCCTGTGCTGTTTGAGCACATGATTTGTGTGTGTTTAAGTGCATGATTCAGCTCTCACTTATGCTCAAGGCAGGGCTCTGAACCAGCTGATTGTATCAGCAGATTTCCCTGGGTGTGTTTCACATGGCAGACCTGTCTAATCTCCAAAGCTTTCTCCTGTGCAAGTTATATTCTCCCCAATTTACATCACTGCAACTGGGAGCAAACTCAAGTTTTTGTGTTGAAGTTTTCTGCCTGGGTGCATCGGGCTGGAAGCTCAGTGTTTACTAAGTGGGCTGTATTCAAAAGGTACAGAGCCCAGAATAGAGCTGATGTGACTCATAGTGCAAACAAACAGCTGGAAAAAGTGAACAATACCCAAATCTTCCGGGCCTTCTAACTTGCTCAAGTGGTTTAGTAGGAATCTTAACAAATGCAAAAAACCTTCTTGCCAGTTGCACAGCTAATGCTGGGCTTGGTGTCCTGGGCTGAATCTGAGTTAGGCAACTCAGTTTGAATTTTTTTTGGATCTGTGGCTTTTCTGTTAAGATGTAGCTGCAGGGAAAGCCATTAACTGTGCTGATCCTCAGTCAGGGAGCTGAAATAGTTTATGGAGTCACCGTGGCTGGGAGAGGAGGAGGTTCTCCCATGCCAGGTTTTTTCTTATCCCAAATAACTTTTGTTTACTGGCTTCTTCAAGGGATGGAAGGAAAGGGGTTGGATTTAGTTTTGTGTATATATGAATTTAGGGCAGTCTGGAGACTGAAAACTGAGCTAATCCATCACTTTAGCTATTTTTCAATGCCTGTCCCCTTGGTAACAAAGCTGAAGTACTGCCAGAGTTATTTTCAATGGTTTACTGAAGAATTATTGATATTCTATACTGGTTTGGCAGGGAGGCTGGAGGAATAAACAAGCATTTCCATTTTCAGGGTGTGCTGTCATCGCTGTGGATCCTGTGCTGAACTTTCCCTGTGTTCAGCAGCATCATGTCCTGAGTTTTGGACTCTCAGAACTCAAGTGATCCTGTGCTGCTCACTCTCACAAGCTCTGTAAATTCATCAGAGTTTTTAGGTGTCAGCAGCAGACCAGAGAGTAAAGAAATGGCTACGTGGGTAGGCAGACAGTGGAGATTGTGTTCAAAGTGCACAAAGAGCTGAACCTGAAGCAAGCAAACAACTTTACTGAGGTTTTTGTTCGTGTTGTGGTTTTTGATCTCTTCTGTGTCGCTGTTTCAGACCTGGGGAATGCAGCCCTTGCTCTGGGGTGTTACTGTGGCAAGCACAACCTGTAGATTTCCAGGAGGATTATACCCCTTTGCCTCTTGCAAAACAAGGATTTAGGGTTTTCCTGTTGTTGCAGCAGAAATACAGTGGGGATTTACCTCTTCTGACGCTTGGTATAGACAGTCTGGAATGCTGTGAGATAAGGGAAGCTTTCTTTTTTGAGGACATATATTGTTTATTTGGAGCAGTTCATATTCTCCAGGCAATAAATAAAAGGAAAAGAGAGTTAGTTGGGTGGAAATGCAAATGTTTGCCCCCGAGGTACAATAAAGACTGGTGCACAAGGGGCATTTTTGCAGCATGACTGTAGTGTGGATACAGACTCTACTCAGATTTACTGTTCTTCTCACAGTTAAGAACTCAGTCTGTATTTGCAAGTTATTTTGATGTTCTGCAAGTGTCATCCATTAAAATCAAAAATACAGCCTTTGCCACATAGAAAGGCAAGAATTGGTCCAGCAGTGAGCAGCAGGTGGTTTGGATGCTCTGTGGTGAAGTGTTTATTGGCTGCAGCCCTTCCTGTGTGGGGTTTATTTGTGCAGCAAATTTAGACAAATGATCTGAACCCATCATGAGTCGACGCCAGAGCTGCAAATGAGCACAGCCACATGGGGATGTGGCCTGCCCTTGTTTCTGTCTCATTTCATTCAGCCAAGCTTTCCTGGGCAGCCCTGTGCAGGTAAGCCCTGACTATATTTGTGGATATATTCAGGTGTGAATTGCCAGAAATTATTACAAGCTAACCGGGCCTCACAAAAAGTGTTGTGCTAATTTTTCTCTTGTTAGTGGCCAGTTAGTGAATGAAATAAAGATTTTCTTTCTTTCCCTGCTGTGAGTACTGGATGATATCATCTTGTATAAAGTTACTTTAGCTATATCAAGCTTTAGATGGTGGTAGGTGTGAAGATGTGAGAGTGTATTTGATGTGGAGGAACCACACATTAATTATTCCCTGTAATGGATTTTGCAGTGTGATGAGTTAGAGATTCCAGGCTCAGCGTCCACAGGTTTTTCCTGAAGGGAACAGGACATTCCTCTCAGGGGGGTTGTGCTGGGTGGTGCAGAACTGGGCAGCTCCTTGGCAGAAATTCAGAGGAGAGTGAAGCTGGTGTCAGTCTGTGAGGGCAGAGGTGACTGTGACAGATGAGGGGGAGTGAGCAGAGCCACGGGGATGAATGAGCAGAGCAGAAATGAAGAATTTAGAGAGGGAGACAAAGAGAGCTGTTTGTTACAAGCTGCAGGGTGGAAATAGAAAAGGGGGATTGGGTTGGATACCAGGAGAGGCAGGAGCTGAGTCCCGTGGTGGGAGCTGCAGCAGCAGTCAGGGCTTGCACAGCGGGGTCAGCATTGCTGAGCACAGGGACTGGGGGCCTCTCTGCCTTTTCTGGCTTCCCCCTGGAGCAAACAGCTTCCAGCTTGGGGAGATCATTCCTCAGTTCCCTGGAGCAGCAGCTCCAGGCTGCTGTTGGTCTGTGGGCCAGACAGACTTTGATCTGTGTGCGCCGAGTGTCGCCTCTCGTGTTGGGCGCCCCGGAGAGAATCCCTGGGATTGTTCCTGCAGGCCAGACTCCATCCCAGGGCATTCCTGGACTGGCCTGTCCTGCTGTGTGACATCTGGAGACCATAATGAACTTGTTGTCTTCCAGTGGTTGCTCAAATCATTTGACTAATTTGCCCAAGTTCTTGTTTTCATCACTGTGCAGCCAAGTGTCATTTAGCTGATCCATCTGCACTGAATTCCTGTACTCCAAGCCCTTTCCTTGTTTTCCTTAAACAACTTTCCTTTGCATAAGATGTTGGCTGTGCTTAGCACCCTTTCTGGGACCAAACTGGACCCTGTTATTAACAGCAGCTTGAAAAGTGTCTGTTTTCCATGTCTCCAGCAGGACACCCTTTTTAGTCGGGCCCTGGCGATCTCAGCTGGCAAGTGCCCTCAGAAGAGTGGCCAGAGCAAACATTTATGGGGATTCATTTAACAGTGCAACACTTGCTGCCAGCAGTGATAACCCAAATCAGCTGTTGGAGTAGATTTACACCTATTCTCTCCAGGAATGGCTCAGATTAATTAATTTTATGAAAGAACACTATAATATACAATTTATGCACTGTAGCCCTCTTTCCATTTTTTGCCTGTATTTACGTATTGCAGCTCGTTGGCAATGCAAGCTTGGACTTACAAGAAGCCAAATGAATTAGACTAAATAAATGGTTTTTCAAAAATATTTTATCTGCACATATCTGCAGATTACAATATCCTGCAGTGGGATGTTAACAAAGAAGACTGGGTCTTTTTGCCTTCAGTCTCTGAGGTTTGCCCAGGTATGGCGCTATACAGGTATTTAATTTAGTAATAAAAAAGTCCAGAGTATTTTTCCATTTGGAAAGGACCCGTCTCTTTCTAATGTTATGTAACCCAGTCATTTTGGTTTGGTTTTGTTGCAGCTGCCAAAGCCTTTCACAGCTGCCTTCCTTGGAGTCAAGGTTCCAACATGTTTTTCACTGAGAGTTGGACCTCTGACACTCTGAACTTCCTTCACAGAGACCAGAAATACCAGCAGGACTAGCACATTGTTTTTATTGTCTGTTTCAGTTTGAGACTTTCCAGTGAACTTTTCAAAGGTGCATTGCCAAGGTGACATTTCAAATTAAAATGCATCAGCTTGGACAAGAGAGCAGCAGAATGTTCTGGGGAGAGAGAGAAAGAAAATATCCTCATGGAGAGTGGAGAAAGCACAAAGCAGGGTCTGCTCTTGCCTTCGTGGAAGTTTTGTTGTAGAGTTTTATGGCTGGAGGGTTTGGCCCCTTATTTAGGAATCTTTTGAGAGATTCTGACCGTGGGAAGCTCAGCCTGTCAGGAATTCTCGCCTGGGTGTGTTGAGAGCAGAAGTGCCCAGCAGCACAACTCCACATTTTGTGGCTGCTCCGTTCCTGAGGGCCACAGAGAAAGGTTCCTGCCCTGTTCACTCACTGCAAACACTTGGAAAATGTGATAGATGAACTTGCTGCAGTGTGAGAAGGTTGGAAGAATAATCTCTTTATTGGTGGCAGATTGTTGGGATGCTACAATCAGCCCTGTTGTAATTCCTTTGGGCTGAGTAGGTGTGATGGCTGTTGTGTTCCTGTCACAGGGTGTTGCTACACCCTCAGAAATACATGGTTGTGAAATTATTGAATTACTCAATGAGCTTTTGTTCTGTCACCGACCAGACTCTGAATGCTGTGTTGTGAAGGCGGGAGCTGAAATCCATCAGTGCATCCCCAAACCCTCCCGAGCTGTTCCTGCCAGTGCCGTGTGTGGAGGCTCTCTCAGGTGCAAAGCTGGGGCTGAACTCTGCTCCTGTGACAGGTTCAGGGAGCTCAGGCTGCATTCCCCCATGCTCACTTTGTTAAATCCTTGTCTTCCCCAAAGTCTCTTTCCCTGCATCCACTGCCAGCTGGAGCCGCCGTGCTGTTCCTCTGCGTCTCATCAACTCCCAAGCTGACAAAATGTTGCCTCTGTTGCTGAAGTCTCTGAGTTTCTGCCCGGGACGGGACGTTTGACCCGTGTGACCCTGGCTGCGCTGTCGGTAATGGATCGCACACTGTGCAGCGAGTGCCTGCCGGGCTCCGGGCTCTGCGATTCCAGCAGGGCTGTTTGCACAAACGCGTTACGCCCCTGTGCTGCCGAGGGGGTGGGTGTGTTTGTCCCCGATAAAAGATTGGCTTCTGCCCTTCATCCTCCCCAGCAGCCAGAGGAGCAGGGAGCTGGGACTCCCCGCAGCTCTGCAGAACAAGGGAGAAGCCTGTCTGCTCCTCGAGATGGGCAGAAAGGACTTCAGTTATCTTTTCCTCACCATTTCCTGCACTATGGCTCTGAAGCTGAACTGTGTCAGCTCCATGTCTGTGGCAGGGCTGGGATATGTTGTTACAGCAGCTCTTGTGCTTTCAGCTGTGGTAAGTGATGAACATCACAATTAAACACTGAAAAACTGCTGGTTCCAGCTACTTACAGGAGTCCCTCTCCTTTAACTCTTTGTCAGGGTTTTGTCCAGTTTTTAGTGGGAATTTGGGGGGATTCAGGCTGACTGGAATCCTGATAATAAAGTTCATTCTTTTCCATCTTTGATATCTGATTTCAGCTTGGGAATCACTTCGATACCTAACCTGCTCTTTTGCTTTCTAGTTTGTAACATTCTTTATTTCTGCCTTGAAAACTGAGCATATTTTACTTTTGTCCATCAGCTGCTGTGAAGCATCTTCTTTGTCAAAGTACTGAATGCTTCTAATGTGATATTGTAATGTTTTCTTCCCTGTTACCTGATAGCACTCAAAGGCACGATGTGATCTATGGATAGACTTCATTGCCAATACACCAGAAATGTTTTATTTCCTTTCAGAATTACCAAAGTGAAGTCTTTTATAAGAGAGGAAAGTGTTCATTATGTTTGTTAAAAAAAAAGGATATTGCACTGTGTTGATATATTGCATAAGTATGGCAATAAACATGTTTAACCAAAATTGCAATGTCCCTAGGACAGGATGTTGTGTAAATTAATGTAATTCCTACAAGGGAGCAGTTAACATGTCAGAACAGAAGAGCTTTAAGAAACTTGTTAATTAGCTAAATATTCAATGATCATCACAGCATTTTCCATTTGGTTTTAGGAAACCTGTAAATCACATTTGTGCAGGATGTACAACATGTGGAGTCAAAAGAGGTTTCTTTCTGACAGCCTGGAATGTCAAGTTTTGCTTATGTGCCATACTGAAGAGTTATAAATTAGTAAGGAAAATACAGAGATTAAATCCAGAGAGAGAACAGAGTCTAGAAGAGGATAAACCAGGAATAAATCAGGAAGTAGAGGTGATTGGAAGTGAAAATTAACAGGGATTAATCAAAAGGGATTCTTTCCACACACATCCTTATTTTTTCCCTCCCTTCAAAACTCCGTGCACGAAAAAAAAGGAAACTTTCCACTTTTTGCCTGGCACAAGAAGTTAAGAGATGAGAAGCAATTTAATTGTAAATACTTGCTTGTGTCCTGCACACTGAACAGCATCCTCTGTCTCGCCCCCAGCCTGTCAGCATGGTGGAACACGCCGAGTTTTTGAAGGCTGGGAAGGAACCCGGCCTTCAGATCTGGAGGGTCGAGAAATTTGATTTGGTCCCAGTGCCAAAAAACCTGTATGGAGACTTCTTCACCGGAGATTCCTACCTGGTGCTGAACACCATCAAGCAGCGCAGCGGGAACCTCCAGTACGACCTGCACTTCTGGTTGGGTGAGTGCTGGGAGTGTCCCTGCACAGCTGGGAGCCAGAGAGACCCCTCAGCCCCTCTGCTCCAGTAAATGTCACTCAAAGAGATAAAAAGCAGTACAGTGAGAATGCAGTTCTGGGTGTGAAGAGCTCTACTCATGACAAATATTTGCATGGTCTCTGTGATAGTGAGGACAGCCTCCTCTGATCCTAAAACCAGCTTTTCTCGGGCAGTAGGACAGGTAAGTCCCTGTTCTGCAGAGGTTCACAGGGAAGACAAGATCTCAGGTGAAAAGTCTGGCTGAAATCCTTTCTGCCTGAAAGGAGGGAGGTCAGGTGTGTTCCTCCTGATCAGGGAGTGGGATTTTTCCCCCTGCTATCTGCTCATGTCACAGAGCACCATGCCGAGGCTTTCCCCACAGCCTGCAAACCCCAGGCTCTGTGACAATATCACAGTTAAATCTGCTTTCTCCCCGTGTGTTTGCAGAGTTGAATGCAGAGGCAGACCCTGCATTCCCTCCCAGTGCCTCTCTCCATGTTTCAGGTGATGAAAGCTCTCAGGATGAGCGTGGGGCTGCTGCCATCTTCACTGTGCAGATGGATGAGCACCTGCAGGGAAGGGCTGTGCAGCACCGCGAGGTGCAGGGCCACGAGTCCCCCACATTCCTGGGCTACTTCAAGTCTGGCATCAAATACAAGGTGGGTGACAACTGTCTGCAAGAAATGGCATCCTGCCCAGTTCCCAGGAGAGTGACAATTGCCCTTTTTCCAGTTGCTTAAAACCCATTCTCAGCCAGATGTTTTCAATGAGTTGGAACTGCACAGGGTGGAGAACAGCAGATCCCAGTGGGAGAGATTTGGCTGAATTAATAATACACAAGGAAAGCCCCAGAAAATTTTAGGAATCAAGGTTTTGTTTTTCTTCAAGAGGCAGAGGAAAGAACAGTCCCAAGGCACCTGGAATGAATTTAAGAAGCAGCAAAGTTAATGGGAAACGCCCACCCAGGAGATTTGATTTCTCCCCACTTGCATAACAGTTTGACCTTGCAGTCTCTGTGCTTAGCCCACCCTCCCAGCATGTGCAATGTTTTGGTAAAGGAGATCAACAGTAGTGGGAGTTACTCCTCCCTGCCATCACAATAAAGTGGGATAGAAGTGAAAACATGCAGTCAAGCAGTTGTGTCTGTTAGGAACCCAAAAGCACAAGGAAAGTGATAGCAGGTCACATGCTTGCAAAGTGCTCACACTTCCTCATGTCTGAGACTTTCCTGATCTTTCTGTTTTGTTTATTTCCCACTCACTTGTTGTTACTTTCATTCATTTAAGCTTGGTTGTGCTTTTTTTGAGGGTAATTGATGTGGGTCCTGTTGCCTCATTGATAAATAATTCCTGGTGTCTATCAGCAGAGAAAGTGAATCCTGGGCTTGGGATAATTTCTGGTAGACAGGACATGTTATACACATGGGAATGCACCATTTCCCCCAGTCCTGGTGTGAATCCTTGCTCCTGTGTTTCCCCCCAGGCCGGTGGTGTGGCTTCTGGCTTCAGGCACGTGGTTCCCAACGAGGTCACTGTGCAGAGGCTGCTGCAGGTCAAAGGCAGGCGAACAGTCCGGGCCACGGAGGTCCCTGTGAGCTGGGACAGCTTCAACACAGGAGACTGTTTCATCCTGGACCTGGGCAGTGTGAGTACCACGTGAAGGGCAAGTGTGGCAGAATTCAAGGGGCAGGAGATGTCTGACACTTCACATAAGGTTTGTCCCCCAACACTGCTGAAGCCATCTCAGTGCTGAGCATCCCGAAACACTGACATTGTTCAGTCCCAGCTGAGTCCTGTCTCATCTAGAGAGGTGTTGTCACGTTCTGACACGACTTTCTCCTTCCCCCAGAACATCTTCCAGTGGTGTGGCTCCCAGAGCAACCGGCAGGAGCGGCTGAAGGCCACGGTGCTGGCCAAGGGCATCCGGGACAACGAGCGCAACGGGCGCGCCAAGGTCTACGTGTCAGAGGAGGGCTCCGAGCGTGAGGAAATGCTCCAGGTTACTCCCTTTGTCCCTGCTGGAGTGGGAAGTGTGGTGGAAGAAAGGTGGGCTGGCTGGTGTGTGTGGTATAAACACAGAGCTCAGTGCAGACCTGGTTCTTTGCACTGCTGGGACATCGGAGGAATTTACATGATTGATCTGGAATTCTCTTCTTCTCATTCTCTTGACTGGAGCACCTGGGAAGGAAGATCCTCTTGGACTGGCTGGCAATGATTTTTCTCTCCCTCACAGGTTCTGGGACCCAAGCCCAGTTTGCCAGCAGGAGCTTCTGATGAGACCAAAACCGACACAGCCAACAGGAAGCTGGCTAAGCTCTACAAGGTAATGAGGAACCCTGACAGAACTCTGGGGAGAACAGAGTGATCTTTGTGAAACTAGATGGAGGTGCAACAGCAGAGAGGAGCTGAGCTGCTCTGAGTCCTACTCCTGCCTCACTCTGCTTCTTAAAGCAACCTTGGTTGCTTACACTGCATGTCCATGCACTTTCTGTTTTGTTTGTCACCACTTATGGCTGCAGTGGACAGTTGGGACTTCCAGGAATTTTTGAGAGAAAGATGGAGTGTGAAACAAATGAGGGAAAAAGGGAGTTTTCCTCTGTGCTGTCAGGCATTGTGTTAGGAAGGTGACAGGAAAGGAACAGAAACAGTGAGTCTGAGAAGCAGGATCTGCCCCTTTCTTAACACCTGGGTGAAGCCACGACTTGGAAGGTGCCTTTGCCATCAGCTGTGTGAGTGGAGAAGAGTGTCTAAGACTTTTTGGGAGGAATCTTCTCTAAGCAGCCTCTGGTATCCATGGGGTGAATATCTGCTAAGATGGTTTGTTATGTGGCACTTTATGCATTAGTGAGTAGAGGAACTCAGATTTTAAACCCCACTTGATACAGGGAGGCTGTTCCCAGTTACCCTCCTCTGTGCAGGTGGTTTGCTTTAGAAGATATTTCCTTTGCACTGAGGGTATTTCCCATTTTGGACCAATCTCTCTGGGTCCTAGCAGTATCTGCTTTGCTAGAAGTAGTTGAAATCTTCAGAGTGTTATGTTTTTGCCATATTGTTGCTGTGTCAGAGGTATCCTGTGTGAAAACAATAGTGTCTGCAGCAGCCAGTGCATTCAAATGGATTTCCCTTTCCCTCCCTGAGCTCTGAGCTATGGCCATGGAGCAGGAGGGAGCAGAGGGTGCCTTATGTGACCTCTGTGCTGTGTTGTCACAGGTCTCCAATGGGGCTGGGAACATGGCAGTGTCCCTGGTGGCAGATGAGAACCCCTTCTCCCAGGCAGCCCTGAGTACAGATGACTGCTTCATCCTGGACCACGGCACAGATGGAAAGATCTTTGTTTGGAAAGGTACCTGAGAGAACCAGGGAGAAGTGAATTCATATCATAAAGAGAAAGGCAGCTGTTCTCTCTCAGCCATCACAACAGGCACAAAGAGAACAATGGTCATTTGTTATTTGGCATCATTTATCTGGAAGACTGGGCCCTTCCACTTTGGCAAAAGGTACCTGGGACAGTTTTTTCTCTGAGTAAAAAAACCTGACCCCCTTTCTTCTATTTTCATTAAAGGCAAAGGTGCCAACTCCGAAGAGAAGAAGGCAGCACTGAAAACAGCCTCAGAGTTCATTGACAAGATGGGTTATCCCAAACACACCCAGGTAAGGACCTGTGGCAGCCCCAGGCACTGGGTCCCTTTTGTGCCACATGGGCCAGGGACTGCAGAGCACGTTGGCTCAGGTGACATGTCCCTGTTGGCCTTTCATGTTGCTCCTGTTGTGGGAGATCTGCTCTGTTTTGGGACATCCTGCAGTGCTGCTCCTGGGCTAAAGCAGCATTTACCCCAGCACAGCTGGTAGCTGAAGTTTCCTCCTCTCAGATACTCTTGTTCCTTTTCCATGACCTCATCTAAGAGCGAAAAAGAGGAGTAGATAAACCTGCTGTTCTTAGGGAGATGGTTCTAAAGGCTCATTCCTTTCAGATCCAAGTCCTCCCTGAGAGTGGTGAGACACCTTTGTTCAAGCAATTCTTCAAGAACTGGCGGGACAAGGACCAGACAGAAGGGCTGGGGCAGCCTCACGTTTCTGGCCACGTTGCCAAGATCGAGCAGGTCCCTTTCGACGCAGCCACCCTGCACAGCTCCAAGGCCATGGCTGCCCAGCACGGCATGGAGGATGATGGCTCTGGCAAGAAACAGGTCAGTGCTGGCACAGTCCCTCTGGGAACATTTCCCAACTTTGCTACTTGACGGCATCGCTGCAGGAGCAGCAGGACAAATGGAGAGCAGAGAGCCATCAATGAGCTCTTGTAACTGCTGGGGAATTTCTGACACCAGAAATAGCAGCAGGGCCTTGAAAGCCCTGCAGAAAAGTGGGCTTGATTCTGACTCCACGATTTCCCAGCACTGTGGATTTATTCCTCCCCCTCCTGGTTATTCTCCCTGTTGCCATCGCATGTGTGAATGTCTTGGAGCACCTGGGGACATGGCTTTGAGCATAGAAGCAGGGGTGCAGTTGGGTCTGAACGGGCTGGGGGCTGTCCAGAAGCCCACAGCAGTCCCGGCCGAGGTTTGGCTGTTTAAAGACGCCCCGAAGAGGCTCGAAGCTCGGCTCGGAATTCTCCTGTCAGGTCCCGGCAGAGGGCGCGGCAGCACCGCCAGCTCCGGGATGCGGAGGTCGGGGTAGATAGCGCCGGCCGTGGGCTCGCTCTGCAGCGCCTCTGCTCCCCTCCCAACAGATCTGGAGAATAGAAGGCTCCGAGAAGGTGCCGGTGGACCCCGCCACGTACGGGCAGTTCTACGGCGGGGACAGCTACATCATCCTGTACGATTACCAGCACGACGGGAAGCGGGGACAGATCATCTACACCTGGTACGGGACTTACCCTGGGGCAAGTCAGGAAACGCTGGGGCTGCGTGGGGCTGCGAGTCCACTCGGAAAATCCATCACTGCTGGTTCCCGCTTTCAGAGGATCTCTGCGGGATAAAGTTTCACCCCGGATAACTTTCCCTTGCAAACAAAACAATACCAGAGGTCTGGGATTTTTCGTTTGAACTGGAACAATGGAGGGAATTACTGTGCAAGCTTTTTTTTTTTTCATTTCCCCCCCACCAGTTATTAGTCCCTTCTTTGGACCAAGTTCTGCTTATCTAGGAAATTGCTGCTTATCTAGGAAACGTTCTTATCTCCCTCTGTACTCACTGTGCTACAATAGAGGATAAGGAATTTCTCCTTTGTGTTGAATGAAGTGCTGCAGAGATTCGGTAACACAGGGCTTCCTTACCTCCTCTTGATCTCTGTGAGGTGTGTGTGTGTGTGGGAAAGGCTGAGAATAAAGCTGGTATTTGGCCTTGTTCTCCAGGCAGGGCACCGACTCCACGCAGGATGAGATTGCAACCTCTGCATTCCTCACAGTGCAGCTGGATGAGGAGCTGGGAGGCAGCCCTGTGCAGGTAAAGAGACCCAGCAGAAACCAGCCCTTATGCTGGGGAAATAGAGAATATATATATATATATAAATTAAATAAAAAAGAATATATATATATTTATATATTTATATTTATTTATTTATATTAAACACCTGGCCCAGCTGGGCGTTCTGTGATTATTCCAGCTCGACAGAGGGTTGTAAAAGCCATTCCTGGTTAGTCTTGTGCTCCTCAAAACTGACAGCAAGTTTCTTTTTCTTCAGAAACGAGTAGTGCAAGGGAAAGAGCCCCCTCACCTGATGGCCATGTTTGGTGGGAAGCCCTTGGTTGTTTACAAGGGTGGAACCTCGAGGGAAGGAGGCCAGACTGCACCTGCGGCAACGCGGCTCTTCCAGGTCCGCTCCAGCACCTCCGGAGCCACCCGAGCAGTGGAGGTACGTGGAGGGAGAGCCAGCCTTGGTGGTGTGTGTGCAGCCCATGATGGGAGCATGATCCCTTCAAGAGTTCAGTTCCCTCTGTGGAAAACGAACTTGGACCAGGTCACGGGTTCAGAGCCCCACTGCTCTGAGAGAAGATGCACATTAACCTCTCTGTGCAGCTACCAAGGGGTGAGGAGAGAGCGGTGGTTTATGGCTGCAGGAACTCCCCAAGTTTCCAGCTTCAAGAGGCCTGTCCTTATTGACACAGAGGAGTTGGTGTTAGTGACTGATCAGTGTTGGCAGCAGGGACTGCTCTGCCATGGGCACCCAGGTGAGCGCCTGCATCTCCTGCCACAACCACCAGGACCGGCACAATGCCAGCCAGGATTCCTGCTGTAGGTCAGGTGTACCTGTAATCACACACTGGAACAGTTATTTACTCTTCCCATGTGGAAAATCTAACTCACCACTTGGATACAGGGAATATACAACACATCTGACAGCTTTACATGCTCATATGGGAAATCTTGTTTGCAGTTTACTCAGCTGTGGGTTTGATTTTGAAGTAACAGGCTCTGTGTAGGGGATGATTACATCTGACACCTGCAGTGTTCTTTCTTTTCAGCTGGATGCTACAGCCAGTCAGCTGAACTCCAACGATGCCTTTGTCCTGAAAACTCCCTCTGCTGCCTACCTGTGGGTTGGCCAAGGAGCCAGCAACGCTGAGAAATCAGGAGCACAGGAGCTGCTGAAGATACTGGGAGCTCGCCCAGTACAGGTTGCTGAGGGCAAAGAGCCAGGTGAGGAGGTCACAGTGGAGTCTGTGATCATTTCTGAGTAGCTGCACATCCTCAGCAATTATTTCATGGATATTTGGCCTCCCAGAACAAGAAGATGTGGACGTGGGCAAGAGGGGCTTCTCCGGGGTATTTTCATTGTTTAACAGCACTCCCATGTACAGCTGCAGACCATTGGGACTTCCTGAGCCACAGGAATGCTTCAAATCCTGCCCAAACCATACCCCTGGTGTGGGTTCCATGAACAAGAGAAGCATCATTCTCTCTCTGTGCTTTCCAGACAATTTCTGGGCAGCCCTGGGTGGCAAAGCTCCGTACCGCACCTCGCCGCGCCTCAAGGACAAGAAGATGGACACTCACCCCCCGCGGCTCTTCGCCTGCTCCAACAAGAGCGGCCGCTTCACCGTGAGTGGCTGGGGGGATTCATCCAGCACCCACTTCACAGGGCTGGGAGCAGCTCAGTGCCAGCTGCTCTGAGCCCCCCACCAGCACTTACACCTGATCTTTCTTTGTGTGGTTTGTCCTGTACAGATAGAAGTGATGCTTGAAGCTTGTGCTCATCTTAACCCTCTGTTTTCCAGATTGAAGAAGTTCCTGGAGATCTGACTCAGGATGACCTGGCCACAGATGATGTGATGCTCCTGGACACGTGGGATCAGGTATGTCACGTTTACAGGGGGACAGGAGGAGCAAAGAATAAGCACAGATTTGCTCTAGATTGAGATCTGAACCACAATAGCCAGAGGTGCTGTTGTATTACAGATTCAGCACACATCAGCCACAAGGCAACTCAGAGGTGGATTTTCTGGTTTTATGAAAAAATGTTCAAACATCTGCTACTTTCCCCTGATGTTAAGCTCGTGTAGAATTTGTTCAAGGGTCCACAATTCATGTAGATTAAATGCAGGCAAAAAACTTCTCATTATTGACCAACAGAGCTTTGGTCATGTTGGTCAACAACCCAGGCACACCAACACGAGGATTTTCTGGTTTGTGTCACACTCTGTTCACTGAGCCTTCATCTAAATTACCCCTTCATAAAGAGAATGATTGTTGCTGAAGTAATTAATATTTTTTATCTTTAGGTCTTTGTATGGATTGGGAAAGATGCCCAAGAAGAAGAAAAGACTGAGGCACTGAAGTCTGGTAATGTCACATTTTCCTCTCTGAACTATCCCTTTCTCATTTTCCCACTGTGTGACCATGACTCAGGCACAGATAAAACCATAGTCTTTCAGAGGGTATTTTTGTTCAAATGGCCAACATGAAGCTGCCTCTGTGGCAGCCCTTTAGGCCCATTAAGCTGCTGCTCTGCAGGGCTGGTGCTCAGTGAGATCCCCTCCCTGTGTCCCCAGCCAAGCGCTACATTGACACCGACCCCTCCACGCGGGACAAGAGGACCCCGGTGACCATTGTCAAGCAGGGCTTCGAGCCCCCCACCTTCTCTGGCTGGTTCCTGGGCTGGGATGATGACTACTGGGCTGTGGATCCCCTGCAGAGAGCAATGGCAGATGTGGATGTGTGAGCAATGTTGGAAACAGAGCGAGTTCAGTGCCTTCAATGCCTTCAAGAGCTCCCTCCTCCTGCAGGATGTACGTTAACGAGGGAATGATGTTAATAGCCAATTAGCTGTGCAATAATTTCCGAGAACAATCACGACCAGTCATTGACCCTGCTCCTTGCTTTGATTATATTTAATACAATAAAGCTTGTATGAAATATGGGAAGAACAGAAATGGTGGGGTTTGTTATGAAGAAGAAAACATCAAAGAGCAGCTGTAGCTCCCATGTTTGAACACACTTTAGAAACCAAAACCTTCTTTGTGCCATCTTTTGCACATGGACTTTTTAGTAAAAGGTTACAGAAATTATTTTGAGGAGTTTGGGACTGCTTTGCTTTCCCCTCTTCAGAATTATGTGCATTTGAGACCCTGATAAACAGTAATTTACTCTTTCAGAAACTCACTCATTAGTAAACAGCATGTTTTTTATTCAGGATGAGAGCAAAAAGCATCTTGTGGTGTCAACAAGAATTCACAGGGGTGGCACCTGCAGGAGCAGCAGCGGGAGTTACAGAGTGACTCATCTTCCCTAAGGACTAACCTGGAGCTGTGCAGTTGCTCTGTTTCCCACTCCAAGTGCCTGAGCACAGCAATGCTAATTATTCCAGCTTTGTTAACTGAATCTCCTGCTCTCAGCCAGAAGTTAAGCTCAGCTTACATGAGCTGCCACCTTGACAAACAGAGAATATTGCTTGGGTGATGCAGAGGAAAACCTGCCCAGCAGACAGGCAGAAAAGCAACAGCACTTGGGCATCTCCTGCCAGTGACAAAGGCACAGCGTGTCGAGGCACAGGTACCCAGGCCTAAAACACCTGTAAATACAGAGCTGATTGGAGCAGAAAGGGCATAAGAAACAACTTATGGAGTTATGCTGGCCAGTGGGAGAAGGGCACTTACATCATTCTTGGCATTTCACTTCCATTGCCACGTCCCAGATTTTAAAGATGTCAGACTCAGTGCTGGTGGAAGCCTCCCCCAGGCGGATTCCAGGTCTTCTCTTATTATTCTGTACTACAGGGGTACAAAACAGGAAGTTTAACAGCTTGGGTTATGTGAGCTGAGGCCCAGCTACTTTGGGGATGAAGTGTAAGCCCTTATTGACACAATAACCACTCCAGTCTGCACAGAGCAGCACCAACAGGTAAAGCACCAGAGCAGCATCTTCTGTTAAACACCACTCCTGCTAGTTAAAGACATGTCATTTCCTAGAGAAATAAGGTTTTAGATCTGGATAAAATGCACTTTGGTTTTTAAAAAATATTTTTAGGAGAAACAGATACTGGCAGAGCCTTTTCAGTGCTTTAAAGCAGTGTAACTCTATGCAGACACAGCCTCATAACAACAGCAGCTCATCAGTGACCACAAGCACGTTGTATCCATAACTACGGCATGTTTGTGCCATTCCTGGGTGGCAGAGAGACAGAAAGTTCCACTAACAACTGTTTCTCATCAATGGGGACTGGTTTAGAGAGCACGAGCCTGATTTCCAGGAGTCCCCAGGACGCTATTGCACTGCCCTTGCAGGGCTACAGATCCATTTTGTAGAAGGAATAATTCCAAATGTTGGATCACCTCTACCACAACTGGTTTTCTATTTGAAAAGGAGTTTTTTGTTAGTCTATTTGAAAAGGAGGTTTTTGGAGTAGAGGTGTCCCATCCAGGACAATGTGGATAAAGCTCATTCAGGATAACAACCCGCTTGTACTCATTCTGAGAGGTTTTCAACTTCAAATATTGCGACTGTCCACATTCACAAACATTACATACAAGTTCCATAACACACTCAGTAAAACAACAAGGTTCCTCAGCAAACCCACTTTGCTAACACTGCCACAAGCTACACTACACAGGGAATTCAGTGCTGCAGAACGGGCCGACCCCGAGCTCGCCCCTCCCAGCCTCTCTACTCCTTCAAACCTAGGAGGCCCTGCAGGATGTTTATGGGCAGGGGGAAGACGATGGTGGAATTCTTCTCGGCAGCGATGGTGGTCAGGGTCTGCAGGTAGCGGAGCTGGAGAGCAGCAGGAGACTCCGTGATCACCATGGACGCCTCCTTCAGCGCCCGCGACGCGTTCATCTCGCCCTCGGCCGCGATCACCTGCGAGGAAACCAGCGACACCAGCTCATCCTGCACGGGAACAGCGGGGACCCCGCGGGCTGATCCCAGCCCCACAGCCCAGCACCCCGCTGAGTGACTGCCCTGGGCACCAGCCACTCCTGTTTGCTCTCCAGGCCCCAGGGCCTGGCGTCCTCCCATCGGGAATGCAGGGTCACAAGAGCTGGCATCAGGTCCTGAGAATGCAATGTAAGTATTTATTCTATCTTCAAAAGCTTTTGTGCTTCTTCCAGCACTGCCTCTCAAAACCATAGGCACTCCCCACAGATAGCTGAAAATACTTTCTCCCTCAAGCTGTACTTCTTTGTATCTACAAGGGCTTGAGAGGGAATGGTGTATTTCTTACTTGGGAAAAACCAAATCCAGCTCCCAGGCTGATGTCATTACCTTGGCTCTGGCCTCGCGGGCGGCCTCTGCCTCTGCAGCCATGGCTCTCTGCAGCTGGACAGGTAACTTCACATCCTTGATCTCCACACGTTCCACCTTAATGCCCCAGTCGTCTGTTGCCTCATCAAGTGTGACCTACAGAAGGCAGGACAGGTAAGTGAAGCCACACACCTGGCTCAAACTAATGCCCAAATTTGAAGAATGACCAATAAACCAAATGAATTCTCTTTAAATTCTCAGACTTTCAGGGCTTTAGTATTTGTAGTATGATTTGACAGCTATAAGAGCACAACTGTTTTAAACTAACAAAAACCCCCAGAGCTTGATTAATGTACTGAAGGAATTCTGAGGCACACTTTCCTTCAGCAATGAAGGACTGACCCAAGGATCCAGGGAAGCCCTCCTCTCCTGCATCTCTTGTTCCCACATGCTAGCCCCACTGGCCCTTAGTGCTTTAGTCCCTCATTGTCATTTTACAGAGTGCCCTCCCAAGAGATCTTGTCAGGGCTTTGCCTACAGCTCCAAATCACAACTTATCACTTAGAGATGAAATAAATCCACAACTTTAAGTTATCCATGGGATTGCTGCTTTACCTGCTGTTGGATGGATTGCTCCAAGCTGCTCATACCTGCATGCTGTGTGCAATTTCCTCCCGGTCAGAGAGGATCTCAGAGAGGTTTTTGGTGCCCAGGACATTCCTGAGGGTGGTCTGTGCCAGGAGGCGGGTGGCTGAGTCGGCGTTGGTGATGTTTGCCACGGCCAGGGTGGCGTTCTGCACCCTGTAATAAACCACTCCATCCACGTTAACTGTCACCGAGTCCTTGGTCAGGATCTGAAAAGCAGTGGGGAGAGCACAGAACATTCCATAAAAACAAGGTTAATTACTAGGACAATCACATATTGGTTTTAGTATGCCAAGTCCTGCTTTCCCACTGTCTTGAAAACAAAAGTCCTTATACACATATGCTGCATGTGAACGTGTCCCAGAGTTCATTAACCTCCCAGTACAGCTCTGCAAATCTGAGACTAAATATGGGATTAGAAACTTCTCAGTGAAAAATACATTCCATTCTTTGCCCTAATGTTATTTTTAACCCACTTCCTCGAATTCATGGAAGGATCTGCAAGTCATACCAGTGACAGGAAAAAAGAGAAAAGGCAGGAATTATTTACTCTGAAATTCTTCTTCACCTGAGAAGGTTTAACCAGCGATTCTGGTGAGGAATCACAGCCAGGCAGGTCCCTGGAGGGCAGGAGGTTTCAGTGAGGTTACACCAGGGCTGTGTGAGGCAACCTGCCAGCAGGGCCATGGGGACTGTGCTGCAGAGCTGCAGCCTCCTGGGACACCAGGGTGGCACTGCACAGGGAGCTCAGAGAGCCAGGGCCCTGCCCAGAGCTGCCCTCGTTCCATGATACACAATTACCTTCAAGATTTACCTGCTCTGTCCCTTCCCAAACTACCTCTTTTAGCAGGCTTTTTGTAACACAAAAGCTAAAGAATGGGTAGCACGCACAGAAATCATGTTGAACAAATAAAAATGGATTTCTGCCTCTATGTAAGGAACACAAACAAACCTAAATCCATAAGTGTAATTTAATCAAATCAAAATAAAAATCAGATTACTGATGGCCTCACCAATGGTACAGCAGCAGCTGCAAGCACATTCTGCCTGCCAGTGATTAGGTTTCTCCCAATTACCCTTCAGAGTGTACCAGGACAGCTGCCATTTGTCTCAATCTACAACTAACCACGAGCAACAAAGCCATGAGCAGATCTGACAGGAAACATGCACAACACAGGCTGCATCTCTGTCTCACAAAATGCACCTGATGCACCTGATCCAGTTATAACCATCAGGATACAATTGTTCACTAAATTATTTTTAGAGGGATGGTTGAGTTTTATTCTTTTGTTATCCATCAAGTTGGCAGCACTGAGTTCAGCTGGCTTAATGCTCTGGAGACATTTCTGCTACAAAGTTAGGATGTCCAAGGAAAAGCAGATAGAAATTAAAGTAATTTTTTTGTTCTTTAGGACCTGCCATGAGTGGCAGCACCCTCCTCATGTTCCTGTGCAGGGCAGGGCACAGGAGCCATGTGCACACAAACCCAGCTGAGGGAGCTGACCACTCATTCCCCCAGCTGCTATAAATAGCAATTGATGTATATCCCAATTTCATCCCATTACTTGAGCAGTTTATACATGTAGATAAACTGGCACAGGACAGATCCCTGCTGTGCCTGGACATCTTCCAGATTTCACAGAAGCAATTAGGGAATGTTGTTGTATGAAGCCCAGCAGCCTTCGTTCCAAACCCCTCCCATTCCAGCTTTCAGGCAGCATTCAATTATCTCATTTGGTCCTCAGAACATCATCTGTTTTCTCTCAGTGCTCTTCCCTTACTGGATGACATTTCTAAGGGATATATGTGTACTCTTCACAATACATTGCACGTGCACAAGGAATCTGTATTCAAACTGCACATTACCCAACCCTGAGAGGGGAGAAGGAAAAGCAAAGTGCACAAAATTCTGCAAGTACTTTAGTAGATGCAAAGGTAAATGCAAACTCACCTCCTGAGGAGGGATATCAAAAGAGATGGTTCTCATATCAACTTTGATGAAGCTGTCTGTGCAAGGCAGGACAAAAAACAAACCTGTGCCAAAAAAAATCATTCAAGAAGATGTGAAAATGGGTCATTAAAGCAGACAAAACCTGTTACTGCAACAAGCTGAAATCCAACTGTTGTGGCTGTGCAGCTCTTTGTGAGGAGCTCAGCAGCACAACACTTGTTAGTGGCTTCCAAACCAAGGTAAGACTTTCAAAAACGCATGCTGAGAAACTTCAATTTATCTGGGTATCACTTACTTAGAGATTTTTAACATTTGGAAATGAAACAGCCCCGGAACTATTAACAGCTACTTTTAAAAATGTCCCCCACACAGTTACTTGGGGCCTAATTCTGGCACACATCAGCCTCCTGCCTTCTGTTCTGGAGGCTCACTGAGACTGTTCAGCTTTACAGCAATGTGGAACATTGCAAAGCCTGGAGGAAAGAGAAAGAAGAAGCCCTTGCCCCTTTCTGTCACTCTGAGCAGCAGGAGCAACAGCTGAAAATAACATTCTTCCAGATCTCAGAGTTTCTAACATACACAGGCAATTTGTCAAAACTATCAATACTCTACTGGCTTTTGAAGGACATCAAGGCTTTTAGACTCATTGGGTTTAACTGATACATCAAACTTCTTTTTTCAAATAACCCATTTGATGCCATTATTCCTCCCTTTACATTTAGTGCTTTTGATTCTGCCTGCAGATCATACATTAACAAAGGAGAGCTGGGTGAAATTATGTTTGATGTCCTCTCAATCCAGAGTATGAATCAGAACTTTATGAGCTGGAAGAGACCCACGAGGTTCATAAAATCCAATTCCTCTAGTAACACATCCTCTTACTGGAAGTTACACAATTCTAGAGAAATCCATTTGCCACTTTACTGCAATGTCACTACAGCATAATTGTTTGGCTGATGACTAATTGGAACAAATTGCTCTCCAGGACATACCTGGTCCCTTTGCTCCCCCTTTTAGGATGCGTCCAAGTCTGAAGATGATGGCTCGCTCGTATTCCTTGATAATCTGCAACACATTGTTGGATGTCACACACGAGTTTCCAGAAGTCACATGATGGATTCCAAATTATGTACACACCAGGCTAAGGCAGTCTTGAGTCTCAAATTTAACACACATTTCTTTATTGGCTGCTTTTGAGAATTTTAGCTTAAACTTTATTAGCAAAGAGCAAAAGGAAAAAAAACAGGACAACAGTCCACACGAAATATTCCTCAGCCTCTCAACAGGATGGCACCTGGACAAGGTCCAGGCAGCAGCAGCAGCAGCCATCAGGAATATCCTGGCAACAACACAACAAAGTGCAGCATTTGTGACCCAGAAGGAATTTTTCCAGCTCCAATTCTGATGCCACATCAGCCAAGCCAGGAGGAAATAACTCCTCCTGTCTGGAAACTGCAAACATCAACCTCAGGGTGATAACAGACAACACTGTGTCTTCAAATGTGTCACGTGCAGCCACATCAATGCACATAATTACAGATTTCTATTTACATACTTCATATTTAGATGTGTGATATACAGGGAGACATCTCCTTAAAACATAAAATACCAGTTCTCTAAGAGTAGTTATTGGTTCTTGCAATTATTCTGATCCTTCAAATGATCTTATTTACTAATGACAATGGGCAAATGTAGCAAAGATGTCAATGCAGGAATTATTTTGACCAAATGTTGTAACACCACTTTTATTTTTGGTTTGAAGATGAATGCCCTGAAGTGTTTGGGTCTGTTATCTACTCAAGAAAGAACAGAGTTGGATTAGTTTGTGTTTAGGACAGGTAAATCCAATTGAGAACAATAATAGCCACTCTGCATTGCCTAAAGTTTTAATCCAACTTAGCAGTGAACCATTTTACCTTTATGCACATCCATATTGATATAGGAAATGTAAGAACAGTGAAAATAAGTGAGGTGATCACCAGGATCCATCCACACACACCGAAGCCAGGATCGACATCATCTATAAAAGAGCAGAAATATTCACTTTTTTAAACCCAGGAACGCCTGTTGAAGTGCCAAAATTGGATATTTATGTTGAATGTTCCTTGAAATAACTCACTGTTAGCACTACTCCTCTGACCAAATGCATTAGGTTTAGATCAGAAATCAAATTAAAAACCAAATTGATTTTCACCAGTCTCTAAGCTGTGCAAGATAGCTGAGGGCAGAACGCTGTCCAAGAGCATTTATGCAGAAGTGTACCAACATTTAAGTGTCAATTCTCAAATGCCTTTATCTCCCTCAGGTTCTCCTAGCAGAGTGACTCACAGGCAGCAGTTTTCTGACAAGTCAAGAGGAACCTCATGAAAGGAGTAAAACACAAATACCCCACAGCCTGCCAGCTCTGGGACGGCGTGTTAGAACTCGGGTTCTGTTCCTTAGAGCTGCACCCACGACAGCTGGAAACCACAACTCTGAGACTGTTGCATCTGGGAAGTTGGATAAGATGAGGTACAAGATTAGCTGGATGTGAAATAAAGCCACCATAAGGAATTTCTTGGCCAGCAACTCCTCATGCCTTATTTTTCTGTCAGAGAAGACATCAGCTGAAGTAACTCTGGGATCAAATAACGAGCTGATGGTTTCAAAAGATACCCAGCTAAAGCCATGACAAAATGTGGGCTGGGTGGCAGTCACAGGGCTACAGGAAGTTTCTTATCCTGCCAGCTAAGACTCCTAATGTGCTGCCAGGAGCTGCTGCCAAGCAGGGATGTCCCAGGGGGACACCCAGCACTCACAAACATCACCTTCCTGGCTCTGGAGATTTGGAATTCCATGTAGAAATCCCACCTCAAATGATGTCAAATTTTAAGACTGAGCAAAGAGGATGCTTTATTTAGCACCAATGTGTTGTTTTTCACAATACAAGAAGGGAGAGTGATTCTGTCTCGTGGAAAACTCTGTGAGATACAAGAAACATGCCTGGCATTTGTGGGATGAGCTCCTTCTGAACCATCTCATCACGGCACTGGGATAACTCCATCGAGAGGCAATTCCTGCCTGATTTCTCAGAGAGGCTCACAGGCCTGCATGCAGAGAGCAGCCAGAGCAAACTCTCCAGTGGGACTGACACAGGTGGAGCAGAGGTCACTCTGCAGCTCTGGAGGTGATCCCCATCCCTGCCCACCCCACAGGCAGAGAACAAAGGCCTGACCCCACACTAAGTGACTGCTGAATATGCCTAAACCTGCCACTGGAATTTTCTCCTGAGCTGAAAGGCAGGCAAGCCCACACCTTGGGTTTATAGACTGCTGTGGCCAGCAAATCCAAGCAGGCGATAAAGAAAATGCAAATATTCTTGAGCAACCTCTTCAAGAAATAAACCACAAGGAGAAAGGCTATTAAAAAAATAAAAAAAAACCAACCTTAATTGAATCAGCCTTCAATGCCTTTAAGGCTAACTGGTACAGTTACCATAACTCTAGCAAGAAATTATCACTTGGCCCATCAAACTGTATTAACAATTTATAATACACACGTAATGCTGGAGGCTAAGATGGAAGGGGAAAGTTCTCATTACAGCTTGAGGTGTGGCACATGGTTCATTTGTGATTTATTTCCTTCTGCAAAGACTCCACAATCCAGACAAGCACACCACTGTCAAACAGCAAAAATGTGCCCTGACTGAAAACAAAACGCCAATTCCAAAGTCACCTAGAGGTCTTCACAGATGCTTCTCAGAGCATTTCACACAGGAAATACACAAAACTATGAGATCTAATAACCAAAACTACGTCTAATGCCACTTACTCCATATTTTATTGTGATCACATGAGAGCTGCAGGAGAAACCACCTCAGCAGCGTGTTCAGGAAAGGCTTGCAGAGACAAGACCATCGACGTGACCATGGTGAGGCGTTAATAACTGACATAGTCACACATGAAACGGAGATCCTCCCCAGAGACACCGGAACCAGCATGTGCCATTGGGCATGAGGCCCAAAGAGACCCACAGTTATTTATACAGCAACTCAAATTACCCAGCCAAAGGCTTCGGACATAAAGCAATCTTATAAACACATTTCCTACTCCGACTGCAAACGAGAAAAGCATAAAATAAATCGAGACTCTTCCGTTGCCTGTTTCTGAACAATGGAAGTGACAGGAAAACATTCCAGCTTCCAGTGAGTGAAACTGTCAGTTGTGCTATCTCAGTGCACCACCTCCAAAACGTCCTGACCCATGTCCCACACCAACACCTCCTCACTGGAAGGCCAAGATGCACATCAATAACGATACCAAGAAGTAAAAATTCAGTACAAATGAGGAGTTAGACCTGAAGTGACAACTTCAGTACCTAAGGACTTCGACCACTTCCTCCAGTCACACCTAGACAGGATATGGCAGCGGTGAAAAGCCACAGTAGTGTCAAAAATCAATTCCTAAGTTTTCTTTGTTCTCACTTACTGGTGCAGCGCCCCAGAGATTACTTCTGTTAACTTTGCTCGTCAATATTTGTGTAGTTTTCCCCTTAGTAATCCGAGTTATTGCACAGGAAAGGAAATCACGCACCACAGAAACCCATCCGAGTTACGCCACCGGGGCAGCTCGTGGTGATGCTCCGAGACCTGCCGGGAATCACCGCCTGCGGTCACGTTACCCGGAGGGCAGCGGGCTCGGCTGCCCGTTAGCCGGGGCAACGGGCTCAGCAGCCCCCGGTAGCCGGGGCTCGGGGTCTCAGCATCCCCCGGTAGCCGGGGCTCGGGGCTCAGCACCCCCCGGTAGCCGGGGCTGGGGGCTCAGCAGCCCCCGGTAGCCGGGGCCGGGGTCGCTCCGGAGCCGCCGGTGACCCCTCGGCAGCCGCGGCTCAGGGAAGCGGAGGCTGCCCGGGAAGCGAAGCACGACCGCTCCTCGCTCCTCCCACGAGCTTAACTTTGGTGAAGCATCTTCAAACTTTCCTCCGCGACTAAATGAAGCAATAATTAAAACCGAAACC
>VXBQ01008660.1:71668-115485 GCA_013400175.1 Phainopepla nitens | reverse complement strand
TTCCCCTCCCCTTTCCCCTTCCTCTCCCCTTTCCCCTTCCCCTCTCCTCTCCTTTGCGAAATAATAACATCAGAAAATCTTCTGTCTTAATTTTTGGTTCAATAACTTCAAGGAAATAAAGAACTTGATTTCTGTGTGCCTAGAAGTAAACAGTGGACTTGCAAATTGATGTATTAATCTCTAGGTCTTGCGAAGAGGAGCATTTCATGGGATTTTGGCTTTATTATTTCCATAAGTCATTTCAAATACGGGAGTTCTGGCAGCAGGAACTCCTCGGTACTGGATTATTTAACCTCTCCTTGAGTTCCAGTGTGCCTGTGGGCAGTTGGTTAGGAGGAGGATTTGTGTGAGGCGTGTCAGCAGATCCAGAGGGCACTCCTCACTCAGGGTATTTATTCAGCAGATGTGCTTTCAGTGGGATTTTTCTGCAGTGTGCCAAGCTGCCGTTAGATGTCAGCAGGATACTGAGCACAGCCTCGGCTGGCAGCCGCGTTTGAGGCTTGGATTGAGTGCCTGGATTTTTGTCACCTCCGTGGTTTTTTAAAGCCAGTAAAGTAAACCCAGTAGCCCCCAATGATTATGGAATAATGCCAAAGGCTATTCCTGAAACTGCTGTTGATTCTTACCTTAAAAAGCTGCAGGATGTGGAATATTCAGTTTCAGAATCATGTTTGGAGCTGGCTTATTACACAGAATTTCATGTGAAACCTCAGTTTTACTCGTGCTCTTCTAAGCACAGAAGTGCTGTGTGCTCTGAGCTTCCCCCAGTTCTAGCCATGGCAGGTTGGTAGTGAGGTGTGCTGCTGTGCCTTATTTTCGTGGGCTTTCCCCAGTTTACAGTGCATTTTAAGCAACTCTTAAAATTGTTTTCCATTGCTGTTTGCCATTCCGAGTTTTGAAGGGTGCATTTAAGTATGTCAGGACATCTACTGGGTTCTTGCTACGTATGTGTTTAAATATTTTGTTGAATTTTTAATTCTCTGGAGGACTTTTTCACTTCCCTTATACATTTGCAGTAGGTCTGTCTCCATATATTTTGGCTTTAATCTTAAAAGCGCTGCTTTGAATCAGTTTCCCCTAAAACATCTAAAAGTAATCAAACCCAGAATGCAAGTTCCACCAACATTTCCCACGCTATAACAGCCTGCATTTCATTTAGTTGCCTATTTTTATATCATGGGACTATTTGTTTTCAGTGGAAATAGAGTATGTATATGTTGGATAATAATCCCAAAATAGGAATGTCCTAAAATCAGGCTTCTTTAAACAGAGTAATTTCTCCCACATTCAAAGATTCGCAGTTTAAAATAGCTGTGAGTCTGGGAGGTTCATTATTTTTATGCTGTTTACATTTAGAGAATAGATATGAAGGATCATTCAGAGCAGAGCTGATCCTGAGGGAGTCCTGAGTTTTGGGGCTGCTGTCCGTGGGTCTGACAGCAGAAAGCAGAGGTCACCTCCCCTGTGAGTGAGCTTTGAAACAAATCATTCTGCAAAATAATCTGCCTTTTTTTTTTTTTTCCCTGACTTAGGATACTTTCACTATTACAAATATCAAGAAAATCTGGTCAAATTTTCAGCAAATATTTTTACTGCCAAACTATGAGTATTACAAGTATTTTAGAAATCTAGGAAATTCTACACAACTAACTCCTTTGAATTCTCCCATATATCCTGCTAAGGGATATTCAGGTCCACAAATACAAATCAAAGTCAAATTAAACTGTCCTTGCTGATGGATTTGCTTACAGAGAATATTTTGGAGATAAGTTGTGTTTTCTGAAGCGTTTCTTATGGTTCAGTGAGGCAGAGGACTGAGTTTTCAGACTTTGAGCAGTCTAAGAGCTCCTCCAGCCCTGGAGCCAGTTTGGGGGACAGGAAAAGAGGAGAGGGGGATGGAGCAATTGTAAATTTCCCAATTTCCCAGAGCTCTGCAGTCAGTTTCTCTGAGGAGAAACCTTCCTCCTGTTTCCTATGCCTGTCGTGTGCACAGATCCAGCTGGGCAGCCACAGCTCTTTTTGATTTTTCAATATAATGATTTCTTTACTTCTGTAGCTTTGGCGAAAGAGAAAACTTGTGTCAGAAACAGAGGAAGCCTGAGGTAACACACACAACCCGAGCAAATGTGCTGGAGCTAGTCAAAGTCATCAAGGTGCCTCAAAGCAGCAGTGGAATGTCACTGTGCTATTCCAGAAACCCAGGCTCTGAAGGAATCCTCCTGCATGTGTCACCAAAATTACAAGTTTGTCTCACACTTAGATAGCCTGGAGGGTTTAGCACTTGTAACTGCTCCATCCCTGGAATTAAGGA
This sequence comes from Phainopepla nitens, assembly GCA_013400175.1. Lineage (NCBI taxonomy): Eukaryota > Metazoa > Chordata > Aves > Passeriformes > Bombycillidae > Phainopepla > Phainopepla nitens. The sequence continues at coordinate 113,174 of VXBQ01008660.1, read as the reverse complement.
GCAGAGCTGCATTCCAAAACACTGGCGTGCTTGTAAGATTTAGTTAGAATAAGAGATTATGTTATTGAAAAAAAGTGGTACTGAAAGGCTGTACATTTCACTCTGTGTATTTAAGAGTTCTGTATTTTAAACCAGAATAACTGTGTGAGACACTGAAAGCAGTTCTGGACAAACAATACAGCCTTAATCTGATGATAAAAGTAAAAAAGCTCTGGGGACTTGCTAATAAAAGTGTGTTTCTGGCAGCAGTGATTAACTGTACCGGATGCAGAAAAAGAACGAAAAAAATTTAAGAATATGAAGACAAACATTTGTATTCACTTTTATTGACCACAGAATTGGCTGTGGGTTGGGGGTCAGTGGCAGTGGACTCTGGTGAGTCATGTATTCGTGTCAGAATATTCCTGAAATGGCCCAGTCCTGTGTTCATCATTTGCATGACATTATTTTTTCCATTGTCAGGGTTCCTGTGGGGCTCACATTTCTGTAACAACCTTTGACAGGAGATTTTAAGTGCAAATGGGAGTTGACTGGCACTCAGAGGTTTCCCTGGATGACCAAACCCCACAATTTTCCCTGTTGTTCCCCTGTCCATGGCAGCTGTTGTTCTTCCCTTGTCTTTTTTTAGAATCATAGAATCAGTTAGGTTGGAAAAGACCTTCAAGATCAAGTCCAACATGAAATGAAAGAGCTAATTGGCGTTTTTGAAAATGTACCATTAAGAAAAGCTGAAAGTTTAAGAACAGGTTTGATAGAGGAAGCGAGAGCCCCATGATGTGTTTCTATGGAAACTCTGGTTTAAGGTTTCATCTGATGGATTCTAAAAAGGGTACAATCTGCCTCTTTGTGATTGGGTAGACACAGGAGAAATACAGCAGAATCAGTGTTGCAAAGTGATCTTTGGAAAGATAGTTAATGAAGTGCTTCAGGATGAAAACTGCTGTATAAATGAAAGGTGACATTTCTGTCTTAATCACTGCCTTTAATAATGAGATTTTTGGGACAGATTGCTGGAGAGGAGCTGCAGCTCAGCAGTCGAAGTCCTGGTGTAAGTTTCCACTCAGCTGCTGCTGCTGAAATGTTTGATTGATTTACTGAGTATCTGAGCATTAACTGCTTGCTTTAGAGCTGGTCACAGGATGTGAGCATTTCCTGGGCACATCTCTGGGCATTTCCAGTCCTGACTCATCACATTTGTGATTTCCTCGTTCTCTGCTGGTAAATGTCCACCCTGCCCTGCTGAGCCACGTCCCTCCAGTGCCGGAGTCCCCACAGCTCTGCCAGCGGCCTCCTGGTTTCTGTGGTTTGCGTTGGAAGGGAACTTCAAGTCCCTCAATGGACTGGAGCAGGTGCCTCCAAGCCCCACCCAGCCTGGCCTTGGACACTTCCAGGGATCCAGGGGCAGCCTGTGCCAGCGCCTCCCCGCCCTCAGAGGGGAGAATTTTTGGCAGTGTCCCTGCAAGCCTGCCCTCTGTTCCCCCTTGTGCACCCCCGAGGTGCTGCAGCGGCTTTGCACAAACGCCGTGCCCCGGCTGTGCCAAGGAGGCTCAGCTGTGCCGTTTATTCATTGCATCACAAGTGCAAGGTGCTGGTCAGAGCTGAAGGCTGTGAGTCACTGAGCCCCTGTGCTATTTCTGTCCGTGCTGCTATTCACTTGATTTCACTCTCTTAATCAACACAGATTGGTTCACAGCCTTAGAATTCATGATGCAGCGTCCATTCATCCTCCCTTTCTACCAGATCTTTCAGCAGTTCCTGGCAGAGACTGATTCTCGCTTAATCAAGTTGGAGTTCAGAAGTCAGTGGCACCTTGTGCTGGCTGTGGTTAATTCCTCACAGTTCCGTGGCCATACAAATGGCTTCATGAGTGGCATGGCATATGCTCATGTTTAGAGTTGGTTGAGACTGAGACATCTTCATCTTTGTCTTCTAATATTGACTGCTAGACCAAATGCAATAACTCATGTATTTTACTTGTGCTCTAGAGAGTTCAGGAACTGCTTAGACTCTTTTATGCCAAGTATAGATTCACTCCTGAATTGATGCTTTAAATGGAAGAGTAATATGGAAAAGAGCAGAAATTTATTTCCAATTTAAGGAATTTTCTTTCTTCCCACCTCCTCAGAACACTCAGAGCTACCTGCAGTTTCTTTCCCCTTGATTTGGCTCTTCATCATTTGTTGAACTATTTCTGTTTGCTGCTACTTTCCTTTGGGGAAATAGTGTTGCACAAGTAAAATGTGGAATATAATGTAAGGAGCACTGTTTCCAACAGCAGCTACCAGGCAACCCTAAAGCTCAGGATTTTTCATTCTGACACAAGTGTTTGATACTGGAAATGAAATATTTCTGCTTTGGCTCATTTGATTTGTTCCTTTAAATAGATCGAGTGGAGTACACCAGGTGTTTGGAGCTCTAGCACAAAATAAAAGGAGAAATTAATAAGGGTTTAGATAATTTTAAAGATAGTGAGAGTGGTTTAATGGGAGAAAAATTTACTGTCTCCATTGTACAGAACCAAACAGAAACAGGCTGGTGCCAGCAGCTGAACAATGTAAAATAATGACTGGCTTTGTCATTTGTTCAAACCAAATGACTGAAATTATCCCAATGACGTTTCCCAGTTCAAGAGATAAAAATGAATTCATGACTATTGTGCATTTCTGGCCTTCATAATTCCACTCTTCTTTCACTTGTGGCTGCATTCTGCCCAGAATTTGGGATAGCAGTGCAGGGTTCTGGAAAGGTAAATTGCTGGCAGAGGGTTTGAAAAGGATTAATTATCACCATGCCAAGCTAGAAGAGATTTTTTTTCCTTCCTTGGTTTGTAATGTGGTTGCAGAGACCAGCAGTCACTGCTCCGCGTGAAATGTCCAACCCCAGAGAGCTCAGCCTTACTCTGCCCACTCTGCAGGTGCTGGCAGAGGAATTCACGTGGATTTCAGACACCTTCTACACTTTTCTGACAGCCCTGAGCTAAACAGAATCTCTGATCTTAACACCCGAGCAGCTCAGGCTCCCTGGCTTGTGCCAAAAGGACACTTCCTGAGCATCCAGATCCTCCGTGTTTACTCTCTGTATTTTGGGAATTACATCCACACTATCAATATGGTCCACTACAAGTCCTGACTGAGCTGAAATTGCTACAGTCATTCCAGATATATCATGTGCAATATTCTGCAGTTGAATAGGAGAGTTACAACCAGCTGTTTGCCTCCCAGGGCCAGCAGTAACATTATTTGAAAAGAAAACAGAAATGATGAAACCGTTATGGCCTCTGACTCTCTTTCTCACTTGGCTGACAGGATCTGGTTGGTTAGAAGGTTAGATAAATTTGACTGTGTTTAAATTACAAGAAACTACGATAAACTTTTCAAGAGGATATTGCTATATTTAGTAAATCTCTCTAATAAAGCACTGCGTGTAGAAGCTTTTACTCAAGCTTTCTTTAGAGCTGTCAAGACACTCTTTAGTCAGTGACTTTTATTGCTTGTCTCTGTGCAGTGTTTGTTGAGCAGCTGATTATCTGATCATAGAACAGATTCTGGTGTGATTTGTGAAAGAAATATTTTATTTTTATTTCTACTGCTTCAGGAGGACAATCTCATATTGGGTGCATTTGTTCTTATTAGTCATAACTAAAGTAGCTCGAGGGAGCCCCACAAAGCTATATAGATTCTTTAAAAACTTCTGTGGCAGATATATTGCTTCATGACTCCCCGTTGGGCTGATTTTTGCTATTTTCTGAAACTTACTTTGTAGAAAGCCTTTTATAGGATTATTGCTGTTAATTATTTTCCCAAAAGTAATAAAATGCTATTTTCATTTACAGCATGAAAGAAGTTTGGTGTATACATAAAACATCATAATCAGACTTCAGTGCTATTTTGGTGTCTCCTTTTTTTTTTTTATTTTTTTGGTTGAACTAGATGAATTACAAGCAATTATTTTGTGTGTATTTGCAGTGTGGATGTTCCTGAAAAGTGTGTGGTTTTTTGTATAAAGTCTCTTTCCTTGCATTTAGCTCAAATCAGTTTCCAAACATTGGACAGGGCCTGGTTTTAGGAAGAAATCTCTAAGGAGCACCACAGGCCAGGAGGGAATTGTGCTGCAGTTTCCTAATGGTCAGTTTAGTGGCAGCCAGTGTAGAGGTATGGTTCAAACACTGCCAGTGGTAGCACGAAACAGTCCCTGAGCGTGCTCCCCGAGGTCCCGTGCCAGCTCTCTGGCCTGTGCCCTGGCTGGGCCGTGCCCAGGAGGAGTCTCCCTGGCTGCTGCCTTGCCCTGCAGCGTGCCCGCGGGTGCATGTGCCTGAGCGGGCAGGAGAGCCCTCGGGAGCTCTCTGGGTCCTGTGCGCCCCGCGGTGTCTCCTTTGGCATTTGAGCTCGCGGAGGGCGTTCAGTCTGCAAGGGGCTGCTGAGCTCTGGGGCTGGCAGCCTGTTCTTACAGCAGCTGCATTTAGGCTGGGATGTGCTGGCACTGACTGCGGTGTGTGACCCTCTGGGTGCTCCGAGCTCCCGGCACGAGTCCCTTCGTCTGCCGGTCGTTTGGGCCCCGCTGACACTCCACCCCTTTGTTCTGCTCTGCTGCTGTCTCCAGGGAGTGGGCAGTGGTGGGAGTGGCTCTCCTCACACAGCAGCTGAAGATGCATTCCCTTCAAAGCCTGCAATCGATTTCCTAAATCACTATTTTTGCTCAATTTGTGACAGACCCGAGGTCTGGTTCCTTATGAAGCTGTTGTAGAGCTCCCTGTGACTCTGCTTAGACTGGAATCAACAGGACAGTGGGGGAAATGCCACTGCCTGCCTCTCCTTTCATCCACAGGACTGGGTCCTAATGGCTTGCAAACCTTCTCAGCTGAAGTCATCTCACATTTGGAAGGGATTTATGTTTCTATTTCTTGTTGTATGGATTTGTCCTTTGACTTTTTATGTAGGTTTAAAATACAATGGAAATGCCTGAACAGCCTGTCCACAGAGATGCCAGTTACACTGAAGTAATTAAAGTCGTGCCAGTGTTTCCACTATAAAATGCATTTCTCCAAGTTTTATTACTCGGCTTCAGCAGTTTGTTCTTGTAAACAAGATGTACACTCAGACAAATTGTTTTGAAATGTGTTTTAAATGTCCCTTTGCAAATTTTTTGAGCTGTAACACAACTGGGGAGAGACCTGAGCACTTGGCTGAGTTTTGGCTTTCATAAATCACAGAGAAATGTATTATTTTTCCCAGTGAAATGGTGCAACTTGTACCTAATGAGCCTCACTGCTGGTGGGGACATTAGGCTTAGCATTTGCTTCTACTGTGATTTCAGGGAAACATAAAAATGAGAAACTATTATTGTTATGCACAGATTAAAAATTCTACCTAGGCCTAGGTAGCTATGGGGCATGACTGAATGTTTCTTTTTTTTTTTTTTCCTTAATTTACAACAACAAAAACACCTTTACAAGACTTTATGGCACTAGAGAAGCTACAAAGGCTTGAAGGAGAAAAATAATGTCAGTGGGTTAGATGTTAAAGACTATAATGCTAATGATAAATATAGCCCAATTAAACTGAGCCACAAACTTTTCCAGCAGGTTCTATCCTGCTTTAATGGCTGGGATTTACTGCCAGCAAACTCCATCTCCTTGAGACTGATATAAATAGAGACATAAAATGTCAAGCTTGACAAGTAGCATTTCATATCAGGCGCTGTCTTGCTCATTGTGTTCTCCAGTCACAGATTGTCCTTTAATACCAAATTGTAAACCCACCTTTTCAATCAGCTTCAAGCCAAATGTTCTCTATTATAGTGTAACAACCTCTGCAGTAAAAAAGATCTTGGCTCTGCTGAGCAAAGAATTTGCCCTGTGTGCAACACCCCCCATCTCTGGATTTCCATGTTGATTTTAATATAATTTGTCATTATGGAGATTTCGTCCTGTTTCTGTTGCTCTTGGGTGCAAACATAACTTTTTGGTAATGAGAAATTATTTTCTTGCTTGCAATTAAAAAAGAATAGAAATAGGATCCATGTCAGTGCATAGTTGAAACATGTCCTAAAGTTCTAGTGTAATTTAAGTGGGTGCTTACAGGAATTAGAGTTTGAAGAAGAGGGGACATCTGCAGCCTGTGTAAATACCCATAAGTGTTTGGGATTATCAGAACTCTGTAGGGGGAAACTTTCCAGTCTTTACATTATGGAAAACATGGAGAGAAATTCCATTGAAGGGATTTAATACATTCAAATACTCACGTGAAAATCCAGTTATTGTACAGACTAGGAAGAGGCAGTGATCTTCTGCTGGATATTGGAAGCAGAAGGGAGCAACCCCTGAAGGGCAGGACAAACACACTGTTCCTCTGGGGAGTGAGGAAGTGCTCCGTGGAGGGAGCCCACGGCAGGCGTGATGCAATACCTGCGGGGGTTGGAAGGCCAGACAGGCGGTTTGAGGAGCAGGGTGTGAGAGTGGAAGGGCACAGGATTTGCCCTGGAGCAGCCCTGGGTGACTCAGTTCCTGTGGAAGGTTTGTCAGTGGGAGCGCAGTCAACAGAAGGTCAGGGCACGGTCCAGAAACTGCAGAGTAGAGCGAGGTGAGGAAGCTGCAGAACCTGGCTCTGCCAGAGGAAACACTCCCCATAATTACCATCGCAGCTGCTATTACATAACTTCAGAGCATGAGGTCTGCATTTCATTTCTGAATGAGACACAACCTGCAAGGATTTGGGTTCTTCTTCCTTCAGTCGCTCCCGCTGAATGTGTAAGTGTGTGCTCACAGTGCCCTGTTCCCTCAGCTGAAATGACTGCTGCTTGTTAAAAATAAACTCAAGGACAAGCAGTTGACTCCAGTTAAAAATATAAGCAACAAAGGGGTACAGCTGTAACTGGGATAGCGTTTGGGCTGCCATGGCCTTGATACCTTGTTCATGATGGTATTTGAGCTTATTCTTATATACAGGCTTTGAATGGGAACATTTCCTGAGTGGTAAATTCTATTTTGCCTTTGTATCTTCTGTCTCCATCTCTGCCATCCCATAAAATGTTCATTATGTTGAGCCCAAAGCGACTGAGCTGAACTTTCATGGGATGATTTGAGCTCCACAACAAAGGCCAAGATCCAGGCACTTGCCTGAGCTCGTCACTCGCAGCAGACAATTGTAACCTCTGAGGATCTGCAGAGCTCCTCGGAGTTTGCAGCGTGCTCTGGGACTTGTGGATGGAAAACCTGGTGTAGATGTATTATCTATCTGGTTTGTAAATACTGATGAATTATGTTGGTATTTTAGAATTAGGCAGTGGTGAATCCAGATGGTGATTTAGCAGCACCTGGGGCTGCAGTCTGTGCTTCCTTTGGGGTGCAAACAGAAGAGGCTCTAAGGATACTTCAACCCCATCCTCCTATTTGTTTGTTTTGTTTCATCCTTAGCCTCTCTTCCTCTTGGCAATTAGGACAGTGAAGTACATTTCCGTGTTTCCTGAAGTAATTGGCCTAAAATCTTTTAGACATGATGTCAACTACGTTTGGAGCTAATGAAATAGAGCAGTAGGAAGTTCCTAAGATGCTTCCTTGCTTCTTTCTCCTGCCTCCTGTTCAGAGAGAGTCAGCTCTAAGGTCAAATCAGGTTGCTCAAGGCTCTGTCCTGATATTGAAATCAACCCATTTCGGAATGGTCAGGGGACAGAGTATGGGAGAAATGAAGATTTAAATGCGATTCATTCCTCGCTGGGGTTTCTGTTCCAGGAGGGATCTTCCCGAATCCCCCACAAGAGGGAGTTTCAGACTTTGCCGTGGGGGAACAAAGGCGGCACCAAGATGCGCGACGAGCGCTGGTGCCCGGTCTGGTTTCTTCACATAATCCCGGTTAAAAGGGCTTGATGCACCCACATCCCTCGCCCCAAACCCCAGGCTGAGGCCGGCAGAGTTGTTCCCATCACTGCTGTACTTCAGCTGGGGGGTCTTTTAGGAAGAGCTGCTTCCTTGTGCCATGTAAATACCATGGCTGGTACTTGGGTGGACTGTAGTCACTGAGTTGTACTTGTTGGTGGTCACCTGTGTAGCAAAGGTGCTGGCTCTTCTGCTGTGCAGCTGAGGAGCCTTTGGAACAGCGTGGTGCCGTTCTGCCATGCCAGGTTTGCTCTGTAGCCTCTTTTAGGGAGCAGTGTGAGAGCAAAGGCCTCCTGGGGAGAGCGTTGGTGTGCGGGGCGAGGAGCCTCACCCAGCCGGGGCGCTGCTGGACCTTCCCCTGGAGGCAGATGCAGCCCCCAGCTGTTGGTCGGGTGTGTTTCCCACCCTCTGGCCAGAGGGAATCAGTGCCAAGGCTTAGCTCAGTCACAGGGAGACACAGGGATGAATGTCACGTGGGCTTGTGGCCTTGAACTGACAAGCCAAGTAAATGATGCTGATTGATACTGAAAGGCTCAGCTGTGAGCAAGCCAGGAATGGGTTTGCTCTTCACCCTTTGACTGAAACTGTTCCCCACTTCTGGGTGCTTCCAGGGTGCTCAGGAAGGTCAGAAATGTAAGGGCAGACTTTGAAAGTTATTCTGAGCAATTGACTATGAAAACAGGGCTGTTATTTATTCTCCTGCTAAAATTATTTGTGCAGAGAGTGAGACAGAGCTCAGCTGTATCATGCCAGCCACCTTCGCTGGTTCTCAGCTGCAAATTAAAGTAAAAAAACCTAGAGCAACTTTAGTTTAAGTGAATTTGAAAAACCTCTCCTCAGGATGAAAATGAGGAATAAAGGCAGTAGTCTGTCTCTACAGATCTTCTCTGAAGCACCAGATCCAAAAAGGGGCCTCTATTAGTAAAAGCTAACTGCTTTTAATCTATTGTAAGGCTGCACTCTTATGAAAACCCTTCTGGCTGAATGATACATTCACTTATGTTTAACCAGAAAATCCATTAGAGGCACAGAATAGATCTTCATTTCAGATTGAGTGAAAGGAAACCAAGGCTGAAAGACCAAGAATATGTGGCAGAAGTTTAAAAAAGCTAAGTTAAAGGAACTAAATTAAGGAATTCAAAGAAATACGAAATGATTCAAAAGCCAAAGGAAGGCTGTCATGAAAATACAATGTTTCTGATGGACCCATACATTGTTCTGCAGTCCCTATTCAAATTATCAAAGTTTTGGGAACACCACCCAGTGATTAGCTGGGACCTGTGTAAGTTCTCCTGGCCTCTTTTCCAGGGAGAAAATGCTGCCTTCTTGGACACATGTGGGAACAGCTCTTGCTAAGGGCCTTTCTCCAGCTCCTCTCTGGAGCTCCTGCATCAGGAGGGGGGCCTTGTGTCCTTAACACCTCGACAGTTTGCTCCAAGGAGTAGCTGTGAGCTCAGGAAGGTCTCTGTAACAAACACTTCTATTTTCATATGGAGACAAACATAATTACTTTCAGCTTAAGTGCCCTTCCTGCTTAAACTACTCGCTTCATGTTGGTTTAGGAGAATGGGTCTTACATATCAAATGCAAGTGATACTCCTTGAGTGTCATCTTGAGATCAAAATCCTATTTCTCTTGGGTGAAAATGAGTGAGGTTTATTACAGGTTAAGCCTCACTATTGCTACTCTTGTATTAGGATGAGGTTCTGCTCTGTGGGAAGGAATTGGATCCTCCTCTACATCTGTGCTCTGTGTGTTCATCAGTGGGGTTTGTGGGCATGTTAGAAGGGTAGGGCTCACCTGAAACCTTTGCTTCTTTTTTTTGGTTTCATTCAACAGCATAGCATCTTTTACTTTGTCCATCCTCACTTTTTTATAAAGGCAAATAACTTCCTGTGTTTATTTGTAATACATCTATCAACAAAAATGATCTAAACACATTTTAGAAAGTCTCATTTTAAAATATGAAGCATAAGTTCCTGTGAGTTTAGAGAAAAGCCAGCACAGATTCTGTGGTAAATCAGTTTGTGAGATTTGTCTAAAGCGTTCTGTAACTCTGCAGTCAGTGCAACTTCTTTTCTCTTTGTTAAAGAGAATGCTCAAATCCATTAGTTAATTCAAGCTGAATAAACTCTGTGGTGTGCCAAATACTATAAAAGGGAATATTGAATTGTTCCTTGGAAAGGCCCCTAGGATCTGTCATGTCCATTCAGTATTTTTTTACTAAGATGCAGATATGCTCCTGTGTCTTTATGAACCATCATAATGTGAGGTTTGTTCCGTATGACCAAGTAAGAATATGAGCCTGATGCTTGCTCAGCTGACAGCACTTGGTGAATCCAGTGATTGTGTTGTGACCTGCAAGGTCTGAGTTCAGGTTCAGGCTGCTGGTGACACAGTTCTGTGTGTGCCTTTGGGTTTGTGACCTCCTACTGCAGCAGCTCAGAGCAATCCATTACCCTTGGAGCTGTTCATGGCACTGCCATTCCAGCTCAGTGCTGGGGCATTTCAGAATTACACAAAGCCCAGCTGGAGGGCCTGCAGTGAAAGCAAACACAGGAGTGCAGGAGCTGTGCCTGGGACCTTGGGTGCTGGGAGAAGGGGAGCTGTGCCTGGGACCTTGGGGTGCTGGGAGAGTGAGAGCTGTGCCTGGGACCTTGGGGTGCTGGGAGAGTGAGAGCTGTGCCTGGGACCCTGGGGTGCTGGGAGACCTCCAGAGGTGAATATTCACATTTCTCTAACTGATAAGGCCCTATCATGTCATCTCTTGTAGAACAGATCCATCCTGGCTTGCTGCTTCTCCTTTTGCCCATATTGTGCTCGGCCTGAGTGAGGGCACAAGACTTCTCCTGCCAAGCAGGACAAGGAACAACAGGCAGGAGTGATGCAGAGGCACTGGCACATCCCTGGCCTCAGCTGTTCCACTGGGAGGGAAGAGTTGCTCTACAGCCTATCACTGGTAAGCACAGCTGCAGGGACACTTCACAGATATGAGTTCTCCATGTTTAATTTATGCTGCCTGTATTCAGATAGTGAAAGATCATCCAGGGAGACCTTTTTGCCTTTGGAATAGCAATGCCTTTTCTTTTCAGCCTTCTTTGTGCTTTTGGAAACTTCATGCTATTTTCTGTGACTGTGTGCTACCTTTATATAACCCAGGTAATATTTCACAAGCATTTCAATGGACAATGGTGCTGTCAAGGACTGTGGTGCTGCTTCTCACATTATATTGCTAAGCAACATACAATGCAGCAGCATGATACCTTCTGCAGTTGGTAAGGAGTCAAGCTCCAATATTCAGTAAAATTATTCTGATCTGCTTTTCCATTACACAAGAATCCACTCATTTCAGCACATAAAGATTTGTATAGTTGTAACAAAATCATACAGAAGTTAGATATTGTTGAGGGATTTTTTTTAAATTTCAAGAGGTAAATATATATATAAAAATCTTTTTTCCTAATTACCCCCAGAGAAGTTGGTCTTAGCTATTTTGAGCTTGTGAGGCTTTCACTGACTTTGTCAAGACTTGCTTTTATCAAAGTACCAGGCAAGTAAAATGCTTTGACTTTGAAGCAGGTTTGTATGCTTACCTGCTTAAAATTACAGATGTGCTGGGATACCTCAGTCAGCGTGGACCAGCTTGAGGGCAGGGAGGAGATGTCAAATCTCTGTTCAGATCAACAGAGATATTTCATAACATCTAGCTGAAATACAGACAATAGTATTTGATAAGGTGGAATCTCAGTTCTCTCATGTATTCCAAACTCCTCTGTTTAAAGCCAAGTTAATGATGAATTTGAAAAGATCTGGTCACTTTGTAAATTCACATCTGACATTTTGTAGTAGAGATCATTTTTGTTAGCTGATCTCATCTCTGTAGAAACAGATGCATATTTTTGTTTATATTGATATTTTAAATAATTCAATAGGACCATCACTCCCAATGTGAACCTCCTTTGAAGGGGTCTCTCTGAAGTATTTCAGCAGACCCTGAGAGGGGAATTGTGGCATTTGGAGATTTAATGAAGCCTTGCCTGTGGGTTGTTTCCCCACTGGCTTTCAGCAGCCACTGGCACCAGTTCCACTTGCTGGCCCTGGGTAAGCAAAATTCTCATGTCATTGCTGTTGAGAGCTGTTTCAACATTTTACTCTCAGCATTAGCCACTGTGATAGGGATCAAAGGAGTCTTTGTATTATTCATCTTTTATCTTAAAAGCTTGGAGCATGAGGTCAAAATCAGAGTTGTTGTCAGTAATGAAATCACGAGCTGTGCAATATTGAGTGGGATCGGCAAAACCAGCGACGTGGAACAGAAGTGATTTAGGTGCTTCCAGGAGGGACTGCTGGAACAGCTGGGCTGCTGTGCTGGGAGGATTTGGGACTATGAGAAGCTGTTTCTCAAAGAAGAGCTTGGTCCCCATGGAGGTGGGCTCCCCTGGCTGGTGGGATGTGTGGGTAGGAATGCTGCTCCTCCAACTGCCAGAAGGCTGCCAGGACCTCTCCTTTCCCTGGGTGCCAAGGTGCCCACTGTGCTGGGACTGCCTGGGAGGGAGGCAAGGCCTGTGCCTGGGAAACTCCCTTCTTCCCCATGGATCTTTGTTTGCACATCCTAATTCTAAAAAGAGAGCCCGATTTTTGGGGAGCTGCATAGCTCTGGAGGGGTCCTTAGCTCTCCAGGTGGCATGTGGAAGAAAAGACAGGCTTTGAGGATAATAACAGTGGGTAGGGGGTGAGGCAGAGCAGCTCAGTGTGTGAGAAATGGTCTTCATTGGAACAAGAGCACAGTAAACAGATTGGCTGATAATGCTGAATACCAGGCAATTTCCTTTTAAATTAGCAGATGGGAGGGAAAGGAATATAAAAGGAAGTAAGTGAAAAAAAGAAGCTAATGATGAATGTTGAACTGGAACAAAATGTTGCCAAGACATCACAAGAGAATGAAGAATTGATGAAGAAAGGGAAATTAAATTGGTGCTCGATACAGGAGCTCAAAGAGCTTTGCAGCTCCAGTGTCTGAGGAGTGCTTTAGAAGATCCTGGGACAGATGTGTTTTACTGACTGCCCCTTGTGGCTGCAGAATTGGACACGGGGAGCATTTTGTGCTGATGATAAAAACCTGCAGCAGAAGAGAAGCCCAAGAGGGGATCTCACAGTCTGTGCAGCCTGAAAGTCATTCCTGAGCATCAGGCAAAGCCAGTTTCATCTGACACTAAAATTATTCTATCAAGTGATGGGAACTGATTATAGAAAGTTGTTGTATCTCCTTGTCAGAATAAGAAGGCAAACGAGGACACAGCTAAATCAGATAAAAGTAGGCGGCCAAAAAGGAGGGGGAACAAAAGTACTCTTAATTCTTCCAAACATTCTAATAATTTGAGTTAGAAGAAGGCTGGAAGATTGGAGAGTCTGGAGATGCTAATATTGCCCAGGAGAGGTGGACTCACACATCTGAAGAGACAGCAGCATCAGCAGCTGAGTCTAAAGCAGATGCACACTGCAGCACGTCAGACTTGATACAGAAAATGAGGAAATTAATGAAAAGGTGAAGAAGCTCTACACATCTTACTGGAGGTTCTAGAGGAGATGAGGTATACAGGAAGATCAGTTATAAATCCCAGCATGTTCCACCAGTAGAGGGGATCTGGAATGAGTGGGGAAAGTAAGCACAGACAGGATGGCTGGATGTGGAAATCCAACTGTATCAATCACCTGCATGCACAGAGAGAGGAACTTGTATATTTAATTCAGGTGTAAGCAGACTAAAATGTTTTTCTTTCATTCCTTGTCTTTGTAGCTGTATTGCCTAAAATGCTGTAAGTAAATGGGAATTTGATTTGACCTTCATCTGTGCTGAGCTAAGAAATATTTCAGGGTAAATGGGAGAAGCATCCCTCACTTGAGGGCAAATCTGTGGTGGAAGGATGACTCAAGAACCTGGGATTCCTGAATAACTGTTCTAGATTCCCAAAATACTCTGGAGAAAGACAAAGGATAAGCCTCACGTGGAGTAATTGGAGAAGTATCGTAGGACAGGGTAGATGATTGATTAGTCAGGATTTTTTGTTGATCAGCATAATGAATAGCAGGTCTGAACCTCCCAAGGATGCCAAGATGAGCATTTATTTTCTGTCTTTTCACCTTATGTTTCCTCTTCCTGTTGATTTCAGTGAAGTTTTGCATTTTCTAGCCAAGTCTGAAATGAGATTTGCTGGAAGTACTTCACACCCACACCAGTGCCTCAACAATTCTATGGAAACTGAGTTAAAACTGGTTTCTCTGTCAGGTATTTCGATCTGTTTCTGAGGGTTTGGCTCAGGCAGAGCTAATTGAGTAAGAACAGAGTCTGTGTTCTCATACTTTTATTGTGCCTAAAGCAAGGGAGAATATTGAAAAAGTGAATGTGAAACCAGAAGTTCCCGGACAACAAAAAGGAAGACTGACAGTAATATCCCAAAAAGAGACATTATAAGCTTTTTTTATTTACTAGAAAAATATTAGAAACCCTAAGAAAAAATAAGCCATCATTTGTCTTGGGTTTCACTTTTCAAGTGACAGGAACAAACAAAAGTTAGCTCAAAACCTTTGCATTTTGCTGTGGGAGTTTCACGTAATGCAGGAGCCCAAATGGAGTAATTTTGCCTCAAAAAGCCAGTGAAATGAAGAGGCTGCTTGATCTGGAAAGACAACAATTGGCTGAATCTCTGAACTGAAAGGGAGAGAAGGAGGGAAAGACAGGAAACAATAAATGAAGGAAAAGAAGGAGCAGGCTCAGAGCAGACAAACTGACAGCCTTTGAGGGCTCACACTACATTTTAACACAGCAGCTTTGTTCACATGCCTAAACACTATCTGGAATTTTTTCTTCTTTCTAAGTTCTGTGTATTTCTGGAGAGAACTTGCAATTGGAAAGGAGTCCAGCATTTCTATTCTGTAGCTATGGATGTATGGGAATAATTGCTGCTCTGTGGACATGGAGATTTCTGAGGATCTGGATGACAGTTTCTTCTCTCCTTTACACTGAGTATGACACTGGGCATACCTGGAAGAGGGAAGAAAAGATGATATTCAGTATACAAAAAGATTTACAAATGCTTCACCAGGGCTACTTTCCCAGCAGACACTGTTGAGGATTTAGCAGTTTATTTGGATTATATTTCTTTTAGCCTGGACCTTCACAGAAACATCAGGAGGAATTTCTGTCCATGTTTCAAGAGTCTGCACGTGATTTCCCCCATGTTGCTGTGCAGTGAGATCCCTTCAGAGCTCCATTCACTATGAATTTAGCTTGGTGCATGAAGGAAGGAAAAGTTAATTTCAGTGTCGTCTGCACTTGTAAGATACTGACCCAATGTTTGGATATCCTCAGGATCCTGGTTACCTACCCAGATGCTTATATGAGCATTTCTCTGAATTGCACTTTCTATGGGTACTTTCACGGGAGGTTTTATTGATGAATCATTGATGTTCCACCTGTTGCTGTTGTATCTCGTTTCCATAAATGGCAGCAGAGAGAAATGAACTCTGCAAGGCTGTCCCTCCACTGAGGGACACACACTGATCCCTGGGCATCCGGAACGTGAGCAAAGCTCTGCAGACTTTTCAAAAGAGCTGAGAAAACAGCAAATGCTTCTTGTTGCTGTTTCTAGGAGACAACTGCAGGAACATAGTGAGGAATCTGTGGAGTCAGCTCGGATGGGATCTCAGCAGACAGCTCGGTAAATTGGGCACAGAACTCTGGGTGTTGCAGACCTTTTGTTATTTCTGCCCAGGAGTCAGTTTAGTTTTATTTTCCTCTGTTAAACTGCCAGTAAGGTTTTACTAAAGAAGCCCAAAGATACTTTCCTCAGCTTGAAGTTTCCAGTAGCAGGAGATGTTATATTCTAGTGACCCTGAAAGAATGTCCTGATGTTATTATCAGTTTTTGAGGTCTTTCAAATATTGACTACATTTGATTGTTGGCATTTTTCACAGTAGAATATTTAATGTGTGCTCCTTTCATAGCAGCAGTTGTATTTTCTATAATTACTATGGAGCCTGTAACTCTCTGAAGCATTTTGTTGTTTTCTTTTCTTTAAAATGTTGTTTGTTAATGATTACAAGATTTAGTAGAGTGTGGCAGTGATTTAAATAGAGATAAAAGGCTCAGCCTGTTCAGCAAATGGCTTCTGAAGGCAAAGGGAGTTCAGGAAGTGCCGTGCTTTGGGCACGTACAGACACAGAACTGCTCTTCACCAGAGAACATCCTGAACCCAAACTCTTAATGGTTCACAGCACAGAGAGCACGGAGGGAAGGTGTGACAGGAGCCAGTCCTTGCACTGATATCCTGGGGAATGTCTTTCACGTTGGTTCTTTCTCCAACACTCATCTTGCAGCTTTTCACACTCCATTTAATCATTACACCTTTTTTTTTTGTACATGCTTTTTCTCTGTGGTGGAGCTTTGCTGAGTTCTGGATGAAAAGTTGCCACCTCAGATGTGTGATTAGAGCATCATCTTCTTCTGAAAACTAAGATAAAAGCCTGCTGACTTAATAGCAGGAGTGTTTACACAGGCAGAACTTTCTGCTCTGCAACTGGGGCCTCCTGAAGATCCCAGCAATATTTGACTTCTCAAAATGAAATGGTTAAACTGGGAAGAATCTCTTAGGGAGATTCTTGCCCCCCAGTGTGAAGTAACCAAGGCTGTATCATTTCCATTTGTGCCTGTGACATACTCGAGCACATTTCTAAGAGCTACAGTTCAGCTCAAGCAGCAAAGCAGCACAAAAGGGCTTTGGCATGAACTTTTGGAGTTGGATGAGCCCTGCACTTGCTGCCCAGGGCAAGATAAGCTGCATCTCAATGGGAACAGCTCCAGCCATGAGCAGTGACTTTGAAAGTGTGCCAGGTAAAGCCAAAGAAACTGAAGCTGGTTACTGGGTATGAATTGTTATTCAGCCCTCACAAAAGAGGAGGCTTTGACAACACCCCCGGTAACCTTGGCAAAGGGTTTTGTTAAGCAGGTCTGTGCCTCGCTGGCTTTTCAACCCGCAGGCATTGATTGCTCCCTCCTACATGGGAATTTGTGTTCGGGGAAGGGCCGGGGGGTGGCAGCAGCTGGCGCATCACGCTGGGCCTTCGCTCCGCTCGCAGGAGCCGCCTCCCGCCGCCGCCGAGGAGCGCAGCCCGCTCTGCTCCGGGGAAGGGCGGCTGGGACTGCCCTCACTCCTTCCTGCACAGAGCAGCCTCAAGGGCCTGATGGCTCCTGCTGGAATCACAGAATCCTGGAGTCAGTGAGGGGAGAAAGACCTTTAAGATCAACAAGTCTAACTGGGCTTTCTCCCATAGTGGAACACTGCTGAGGATGATGGGTTATCTTCTGGATGAATGGAATATTATTTTGAAGAATGTCTCACAATGTCTCTTGGCTGCACTTGTTTATACAATATCTCTACTTACTTTTTCCTATAGATCTTTAGGCACCTGGTAGAACAGAAAACAGGCTTTTTATAGACTCTGCTGGCTGTATTCTAGTGCTGTTGTACATGAAGTGGGGAAACCTGGTCCAAATAGACCTACAAAGGAAACCCTTTCCCCTGAAATAAATCCAAGACCAGTTGTATCACCACATGTACGCTGCAAACTTAGGCTGTATTGCTTAATCTGGAAATAAACAATTACTTCATGACGAAGATTCAGTGCTGATCTGTGTGGCTGATAAAAGAGAGATGAGGTGATTTGCCCCAAGCTTTACAGCAAACCAGAAGCAAGGGTCATCTTTCTTGTTTACAATTTCATGTTATGGTCTAAAATAAATGCCAATGTGAGTGATGATTCCATCTGTTAGGAAAAGACATTGGAAGCTCCCAGTTGCTCCAGTGTAAAGTCTGACACATTGAGCACGACTGGAGCCTGGGACATAAAAGATGCTGAAGCAAACATCATGCAGCCATTAGGCAATTAGATAGAAGTTCTTTTGCTGTGTCCAAACCAGCCATTGAGGGGAATGCAGAGATGCTCTGATTAGACAGTAACAGAAGACATTTAATTTCCATTTCCATCCAACAATTTCTAAATTCCTTCCTTGAAGAGTCAGCTTTCCAAAACTCTGCATTTTGTGTTCCACTTAACCTCATGGGTATTGCAGAGAGCTCGCTCGCTGGACTTCTCTTTCCACGCTCGTTAGTTCAGCGCGCTTGGCTCATTTCCTGGGATTTGGTCTAGCACAGCTCTGACCATCCAGCCATTTGTCTGAAAATCATTTCCCTCTTCATTTCTGCAGTTTTCCTTTCAGTGCCTGAGCAATTAAAATCCCAAGTGATCAAAGCCCTGGTCTTCCAACTGTCCCTTGTTTTTCACAATCATGGCATGAGCTCCTTTGCCTCACTGCATGTGCTGAGCTCAGACAAAGAAGGTATGACAATTGCTCAGTTGTTAGGAATTGTGAAGAGTCTTAGCCAAAATATTGACATCATTCTGACTTACACATTAAGAATTAATTTTTACTAGGTCTGTAACTAAAGATTAGCAAATCATTTGGATGTCGTTAAAATCAAATTGGTTGTCACAAAAAATCACTGAGGTCTGAATAACTATTGGTTTTCACTTTCCTATCTTGATCTTAGCTATCCTGTAGCATTCCAGATTATTTCTGACTCTCCACAAGGAAAGATTCCACAGGTATTTATTTTTTTCTGGCTCTAAATTGTCTCTATTATGTATATGCAGCATCTGTTTCATGGCAGAATACAAATTGTTTCTCTGTATATAATTTATCTTGACTCAGATGTTCCCTGCAGAACTATGGGTTCCTTTACGTCGGCAGCCCTGATTCTCCAGGCATTTTTAGTCCCTTGTGATCAAGGAGTCAGTGAGTCACAGCCTATGTTTGTGTATCCCCACATCCATCCTGGGGTACACAACAGGCAGGTGATATCTGCTCAGGCCTCCTCACTCCCAAAAGGTCTCCAAATCCCTTCCACCTTCCTGACAGCCTGGAGGGATGCAGTGTGTCAGTCAGGAGTTAAGGAACCTTTGTCCATCAGCCACTGCTCCTGGCCCGTGGACATGACCCAGAGCAGGTGGAGCACTGCTGACAGGCTGTGCCATGTGCCTGCAGTCACTGAGTAGGTGTTTTTGTGGGGAAGGTGGAAAGAGGGAGGTTTTTTTGTTTTGTCAGCGAGTGGGAGAAGTATTGAAGTTGTAAAGAACATCGGGAGCGTAGGGTGTGAGGGGGGAGAATAGAGGGTTTGCAGCCCTGTAATTTCCCCCAGGGCAGGGATCTCAGAGCAGTATTTAACAGGGCCTATAGACTGTGCAATACTTAAAACAAATAGATGGAAATGAGTCTTTCTTCTATTAATATGGCCTAGCCCTCAGGAACAGTGCTAAAATGGGTTTGCAAGGCACAATTACCGCCGAGTCCTGTCAGGCTGCTGTTAATTCCTCCAGGCAGAGCTCCGTGTTTTGCTGCCTTCAGCCAGCCATTCATTTGTCCGCCCACAGCCCGGAGCCCCGGCGGCAGCGGGGAGCTCCAGAGCCACTTCCCTGGCTCGGGCAAGGGGGAGCTGCTGAGGCAGGAGCGATACCCAGGCCCGAAACTGCAACCCCTGCCTGCCTCAGTGCGAGCCCAGAATGCACTCAGGCTGCTCTAGGTGTTTAGAGCGATTCTTGCCTTGGATTCTGGGAAAAGCATTCTTTTGAAACAAGGTATGTTTTAATGCCTTAGCTGGAGTGTGGAGGAAAGAGTTGGAATTGTGGGTTCAAGGTAAAATTGATCCTGAAAGCTAGATTTGAAGAATTGTTTCAGGATTGTTGTAGCAGCAATATGAATTTACCTTTCAGAGGTACAGCTGGCTTTAGAGTTGCACTTTGAAATATTTTTCTGTTATTTTGTGGACGTGTCTTCAGAGAAAATGAAATTTTTATTCCTCAGCCAGGTGGTGGAGTCTTCTTCCTCAGCCCTTGTACTGTATCATTTATCCAAGAAGTTCAAAGCATGTAAAGCTGGGAGGTTTCAGCTCCTTTCCTGTGAGATGAGATATTTCAATGTCACTGTCACAGGAGATTGAGGCACGGGGAGCAGCTGTGAATTACGAGAGGTCTCAAGGAGGCAGTGGCAGACCCAGGGAGCAGAGTGAAGGTGACCTGGCGTGCAGTGCAGTGGTCGGGCTGTCAGCTGATCCGGCCTCAGGAGAGCCTCTGCTGTCATTTCCCACCCAAGTCCAGCCGAGCCGGGGCTCGTCCTTCAGCTGCTTTGCAGGAGCTTTTCCAACAGCAGCCTGGCAAAGCCCTGGCTTGGCAGAGCAGGGAAATGCAGGACAGGGTCCCCGGCCAAGGCTGCTGCTGCAGCAAGTTCCGAGTGGCCGGCGCTGAGCCCCGGAGCTGCCTCCCCGTCCGGCGCGGGCTGGGCTGTTCATTGTGCAAACAGCCTCCTTCCCCTCCGTGCCAGCCCCCGGGACACGGGGGAACGCCAGAGTTTATTATAAACTGACTGAAGGAACAGACTATTGCTGGAGGAGATCCAGGGTTATAAAAGATTGGAGCGGGGGGGAGGAGGAGGAGGGAACAGGACATAATTTGTGTGTGAGGGGGTGCAGACCGGTGGCTTCGGCGAGGCATTCCCCAAACCCTCAGGACCTCTGCCTGGTTTTGGTGGGATTTTGTGCAGTGCATCCCGTGCTGTGTCAAAGCCCACTTACTTTTTATTGTATCAATCATCCTCTTTATGCAGCAGCACGACTCGGAGAACGCTTGCAGGTCCTGTTCTGAATGAGCTGCGCTCGCTGCCAGCTCAGCCTAGTTACTGCTGTAACTTAGTCTGGGGGATGGGAGAAAAAGGTTGCTGCTACTTTAAATATAATGCATTAAGAGGATGCTGGAAAAAGGCCTGCATGCTGTAATACCCAGCCATCGAGTTGGAAAAGGAGCCAGATGTAATACAAAAGAAGAAACACAGCCTCTTATGGATGCTGCACTAATTCATAAATCAGGTGAATCAGCTTAGGCAACTGCTGTGTTTTTATGCCTCTGCTGCATGGAGAACTGCATGTTGGATGCTTTTATTTGAAGTAATGGAACCAGATAATCCTTTGGACCAGGACGACTCCAATGGTAAGAAGTAGAAAACATAGAAGAGAGAGGGGAAAAAAAAGGATAATGAGAGTGTCTGAGTTACCCATCCTGCTAAAGGCACAGGGGTAGGCATGTGTTTGTACTGTCTTCTGCATGGATAAGTGGAAATGAATGTGGGAATGTGCTTCACAAGAGCTGAGAAATCCCTCTGTTTACAGGGTCTGGAGACAAACATGTAGTAGACTGGTACATTGAGATATTTATTCTGCTGGAAGGAGCAGGAAGCAGGCAGAATGAACCTGTCTCCTGAGCAGTCTGTGCAGAGGAAAGAGGGACCTGTGCATTCCACTTACTCAGTTGTGGGGGGCTTTTTGCCACTGAGGAAAGAATGGAACTTTGTGCCGTATGTGCTGTCAGCTGTAGCATTTGGGAACAGATTCTTTATCTGCAGAAAGCTTTCCTACAGGCAGATGCATGAGTAATTTACTTAGGAGGATATATTTAGCCAAGGACCACATAAATTCACCCTGGAATTAAAGTCCACGGTTAAAAATGCATCTATTCCATGGATTTATAGCATTCCACATGCTGATGTTCTGCTATCCAGTCTATTGGAAAGCACACAAAAAAGCATAAATTGAGGGAAAAAGTTGTTTGCAAGTCTTATTTCTCTGTTAGTGGAGAGAATTGGCTGCATTGAGGACAACAAAATATTCATGTTTATGAAAACAATTTCAAATGGTGATTTTTGGAATAAATTGATTCTCAACTGTTTAATATGCTTTCAGTATATTCTGAATACAGCTTGAAATCCACTAAATATTCCACTTCCTATATAAATGTTGTTCAGGAAGTAGTTATGGATTTCCCACAGCACAATCTCTGCTGATAGACAGAGCTTCAAGTCTGACACAACTGCAGTGTTAATATCGCAGAGACCTAAAACTGTGTGGAAAGAATGTGGTTAAGGGAATGAAGTAGCATTTAAACTATGTGAACAGTTGACTGGGCAGATATAAGTGGGCAGCACTGCTTCTTTACTTGGGGCTCTGTGCCCTCCTGAAATCGAATTTAAAATAATCAGGGACAGATTTCAGTGGTGTTTCAAATCATGATATTTGCATGAAAATATTAAGAGGGGAGCCTCACACTTATTATTTCTCTTTTCTATTCTATTTCATCTGTAGTTATATTAATTCCTCTCTAGAAGAACAGCATCTACCTCTCATGTCTTATATCTCCTCTTTGACCACTGAGACACAGAATTAAATCTCATTTTCTTTGCAGCAGGAAGTTTTAGGATTTTCAGAGAAGTGCATACATAGTTTGAGCTGATATTATTAATAAATATATAAGCAGGTGTTCTTGCCCATCCCAACGTTAGAATCTGGCCTTTAGGAATCACAGAGAGTGTCTGGGTTCTGAGGGAAATGCAAGTTTAACTTCATTTTCTCTAATATGTAAAATTCCTTACTGAATTTAGAATGCATAGTTTAAGATGCATAGGTTCTCATTATTTTCTTACAGACATCTAAAGTATCTTCTGTCACATTGTGTAGAAACTTTGTTTTCTTACAAAATATTTGAATAAGTCGGCAAACGCTGGGGAGGTTCATAAGCTGGGAAATGAGAGATAAGCAAGCACTGCTGGTACCAAGGATGTGGGAAAAAACTTCACTGCTTCCCCTTCCTAACTATGTATATCCCCATCTTCCTTTTAGTTCTGTTTAAATTACTTTGATTTAAACTATCTCATTGTAAACCAATGTAAAACCAGCATTTATTGATCAGAAGGTCAATGCCTTGCTGTGCTGCTGCTGGAGCTGCGGCACTGCAGGGCTGAGGGGCTCAGCTGCTGCTCTGAGATCCCAGGCATTCTTTTGCATGAATTCAGTAAACAGAAAGTTCTCAGCAGTCAGCAGCAGAGTGTGTTCAGGAAGCTTTGCCCCTTGAGAGCGTTGTGAGAGCAGCCCCTCGGTCCCTTGGATCTCCAGCAGCTCTGCGCACGCTGGGAGCAGTTGTGTTTATTGCAGTGGGCTGCTCATGTGACAAGTCTTACTGCCCTGGGGAGTGCCCGTGACTTCAAACTCCTGTGCTGCTGGAAAAGTGCCTTTTTACCTTCAAGAATGCCAAATCAAATCCCCTTTTCTGCCAGCAGAATGAAGTCCATTCTTTAATTTTTGCTCTACCTGAGAGTCCATCTACCTTAAAATTCAGCCTCGGTTCCTTCCGTGTGCTTAGCACAATCAAGAGATGATTAATGACAGAAAAAGCTGTTCTGAAGAATTTGTGGCAATAATATACTTGAGAGTTGCTTTCTTTCCCTCCTGCAGCCCTTCCATTTGCTTACTAACCTGCATGAATTCAGCTCACAGGACGTTGGTGGAATATTCAAGACTGGGAAGCTGTGTCTCATTTATTAGCACAGGGTTTTTTTTGCCTAATCAAATTAAGTTGCCAAGTTTTAATGGAGATGCCTCATAGATTTATTATTGCAAAATATTGTAGCTGGAGCAGGGAATCACCACTCATTTATGTGGGGGCCTGAAATGAGATTTAAGCTGTGTTGGTTGCCGTGATGTAACAGCCCTGCAATAAAACCATCACCTGTGGGTGCAGTTACTGGATTTTTCTCTGTGATTCTCCAGGGAGCTGCAGTGCTTGACTGTCTTGAACACAGCCTGACAGGCTGCTCTTCATTTGGAGATTTGTGCAGGGAGTTCTGGAACTTTTCTCCTTCTGTGCATGGGATAAAGGCTCACAGAAAGCTACAGGTTCTCATGGATTTTAAAAATCATTAAAGCAACCCCCACATTATTTATTTTCTTTCCATTCTCTCGAATGAAGGCATGTAGAGAAAGATTATTGTCATTTTATGGTGGCTCACTGCTCTGACTTTTTGAAGTGCTGTTTTTCATGTACTGGCATGGATTTACTTGATTCTTTTCACAAAAAAAAAAAAAAAAAAAAAAGAAAAAAAAAAAAAAAAAAAAATCTTGGAAGAAACTTGCTGAAGAATGTGCTGATTCCGAAGCCATAACCCTAAATTACCCATTTCGGAGGGATGACATATCAGAGCTGTGGATTTCTCTTTTGTACTACAGCCACTTGCTGCTCCAAGACTAAAAGACAGCTCAGCAGCTTTCTGCAAGCTGCTGAAGATTTATGTTTTATTTGTGTGCAAACTCTTGAGTACAAAATATCTATGAATTATGTATTCATTGTGTCTTCTAATTGTTCAGATCTCAGTTTGTACAGCTCTTGTCAAGACTGGAACCACCTCTGAGTTTATTCTTCTCTGTGCCATGACAATATTTCTTTGTGATTCGGTTGTTAATCCTTAAAGAACACAAGATTTTTATTAGACTTTTTGAACAACCTTGCAGACCAGATCCCAACTACTGGTTTTAGTGGAATCATATTCCCGACACAATAGGTGTGAATCACAGATGCAGATTTTGTGCCACAAAGAAATAAAATTAAACCATTGTGCTTTAATAACACAATAATTACAGCTTTTTTTTTTCAGTCTCTGACGTACACATTGAACCAGGTGAATTAGTTGGATGGCAGCCAGGCTTGAACTCTGTCTGCTGTTGGTAATTGAGATTCTTCAGGCACTGTTCGAGGGCAGCAATGACATCCTGGCCTCAATGGCACCTTGGCGTGCATTAAAAATCACACCTGGCAGGGAGGAAAACAAGCAAGGGCTGGGAACACAGAATTTTTTGTAGGTTGTGTGGTAGCAGAGTGGAGTGGGAAAGCTCCAGGGAAATGGGAGATCAAGGATTCAGCAGATTACTGGATGATGATTTGTAGATGCATTCTGCAATTTCCAGGCTGGAAATGGAGTTGGGGACAAGCATTGCATGCAGTGGCTTCCTCTCTGTCCCTGCTGGAGTCCATCAGAGAGGACAGAGCCAGTCAGTACATGAGCATCCCACTGGATTATGGGCATTTACCAAGGGAGAACCATCCAGATGGAATCCTGAAGGAATTCAATGAATGGAGTGTCACCATCCCTACTTGGAGGTGCTGGAAGCAGTCACGGTCATCTCCTGATTCTTTGGAACTAAAGAAAAGGCTCTTTTCACAATCAGGCAAATTCAAGGCCTCTTTCATATTCCTGCTGAAAGAGGGGAACTTCAGAGCATTGTAAGGGAAGCTCCCAGGTCCAGCTCTTCCACACAGCACTGCCAGTCTCTCTCAACTTTCTACCTCAGCCATAGCTGGAAGGTGAATTCAGCATGACTGGATGGAAGGGAGGAGTGCACAGGCAAGGGATTTCTGGAGCAGAGATGAGGAGGAGTTCCAGGTATTCATTTGCTGTATCAAGGTGTTTGTAGGTGAGAAGCTTTTATATTAATGAGACTCTGGCAGCAGCTGGCAGGAACTGGAGGAGCCCAGAAGTACCTCTTGTTAATGAGATCTGAGCCCCACATTTTGACCCAGTGAGGTTTCTGAGCCCTTCAGCCAAAGGTTGTTGGGATGCCATGGATGTAACTCAGCTGCTTGCCAGGAGCCTCTCTTCTGAGAGATGGATGGGTGCTGATGCCTCCCATCCCTGGCTGACAGATCCACCCTCCAGATGGATGTACAGAACAGAGAGCTGCTTACCCTGAGCCAGTGTTCTTTATCACGTCTGATGGGGGCGTTGGCCCGGGAGGTTCCTCAGGGCATACACGGGGTTAGCCCAGCACTCAGAGCATTATGGGGATCACGTTTGCATTTAGATGTGCTTCCTCTCCCAGCATCCCCGGGGAACCAGCACATGGAAAAGCTGTAATTGCCGAGCAGTCCTCCTGCTGGTAGAGGCTCAGAGGCCCAGCAGATGCCTTGCTCAGTGAGTCAGTTGTCAAAATGATTTTGGCTGCTGTGGAGCTTAGTGCAGGGATCAGAAAATACCTGCCAAAATGAGGCTTCAGAAAAGGTTTGTTTTCCTAGCAGATGCAGATATGCCTCTAGTTTTGTTTTACACCTTTAAACACTTCTCTAGCTGCAGCTGGATGTTGGTGGGCAGCTGTGGCAGATGTTATAACACGAGCCCTTGTTCGTTGTGCTGGAGCTGCTTGTGTGGGTTTGTTTGCTTAGCGTTGGGTGGGCAGGGCCTGGCTGATGGAGCAAAGCGATGCCTCTGGATGTGGGTCCTGCTCTGAGTCCTAGGGAGAAACCCTGATGCTTGGTGTTTTGAAAATAGGAAAGTAAAATGCAAATAGCGTTCTCTTATTTGGTCCAGAATGAAAAAAAAAAAGAAAAAAAGACAAAATAATAATAGTAGAAGTTAGTCCAGAGTTCACAAAGTTTTATGGTCTCTCTGACTGGCCCTGTGTTTGCAGAAGTGCTGTTAGAGCCTTTCTCCTGGCAGGGAGAATATCCCTGAAGAGTTTTTTCACAGTCCATGTGTCAGACAGGAATGCAAAGGATCAATTTACAGCCAGAGACAAAGATCTGAAAATGTCCAGGGGGACCTGGGGGAATGTTTCTCACCCCACATAGTTTCAGTGGTTTAAGTGAAGTCGCTTGCCGGACTGCAGCCCGTGTCCAGCGTTCCCGGGCCCAGCCCTGAGCAGCAGCAATAAAAGCAGAGTCTGTGGCTGCAGCAGAGCCGGGGCAGGAGCAGCAGGCACAGCAAAACCTCCTGGCAGTCACTTGTGCTGCAGAGCCAGAGAGAATTCAAGTCCAGCGCTGTGCGAAGCTCAGGAGTGCACCACGGTGTTCCAGGGAGAGCCCGGGTGCTCTGCCTGTTTCCATCAGTAACTTGCTTTGTTTAGCTGCTCATCCTTTATTATTGGGCTGCAGCTGTCAGAAAAAACAGGCATTGCTGAGGAGCTGTATTTAGAAGTGCCCTCTGGATGGAATAGTTTGGAAGCTGCACAGAGCAGTTGGAAGTAGTTTCCCGTTCAGTTTGGCCAGTTTTTGGATAATGGTTCTACTTTCCCTGAAAGTTGGTAGTCTTTTTTATTTCATATATTCTTAGAGATATTTGTTTTATTGTCATTTAAAGTTTCCTGGTAAACTTCAGGCAAAACCAGAGGATGTATTAATCTATTTCATGTCATTTGCAACAGGGTCTGTAAAGTCAGGCCTTAGTCTTACAAATATATATTGATGTATTCAGCAGGAGATGGCATGAGGGGGTTTGTCTGAGTTGTCTGGAAGAGCACACACACAGTTCATCCTTTGTTTTGACTCTTCAAACAATGTTTGTTGTCTTTAAGACTAAAAAAAAAAAAAAAAAACAAAACCAGAGAGAAGGTTTAATTATTGTGACTTTTAACCCAAGATGAAGCTGATCACACAAATTCAAGACACAGAAAAAGTAATCAGCATTTAGGATTTAGGAAAAAAAGCAGGTGCATTGAAGTTGAACCCAGTGCTCAGCACCCTGGGGGCTGCTGACCCGCCTGCCTGTGCCTCTGCCGAGGAGAGAGGCAGGTTTTATTTTCCCTGCTTATTCATTTTCTGAGTCATTCATCTTGTGCTATAGCTATTGAAAACTGTAACAGAGTCTGGGAAGCACTTGGCTTTTGAGTGCTGCCTCCTGATTGGACTGGGGAATGCTGCTGTTCGGGAATAATGTGTGAATACCATCTGCTCCGAGGAGCCGGGAGCCTCCGTGGATTCTGCTGGAGAGGCACCTTTAGCCAGGACTCCAGGCAAAGGGAGCACGCCTGCCTTCCCTCTTTCTTACCCAAACTTTTCGTTGCCACTGGATTTCCTTTCTCTTTCCCTGTGGAACTTTTTCTGTGCTTTGCCCGAGGGCTGAGTTGCTTCTCCTGTGGGTTTTGGGGGTGTTTTTCCTTTATTTTTTTCCCTTTGTGGGATTTCGTCTGGGTTTCAGCATGCACACCAAGCCAGGAAATAAACCAGGGAGTTTTGCAGCTGTTTATTGCAGCACGAGAGTTAACGTGGATTGTCTGAGTTGCTTTGAGAAACTACTTCCAAAAATTTGACCTGCTCGTAAAAAGGTAAGCGGGGAAGACTTTGGAATTTCGGGACTGACATTTTACTTGCAGGGGGGGTTTGTTTTGTTAGGAATGAATGTGTCTCATTTGCAATGTACTGTTGCCTTCTAGCAATGCCTGGGATCAAAGACTGGGGTTTGTCTCTGAATTTCTTTAATGAGCAGAGTTGGAACAATGATTGTCTCTTTCTCTTTTGTGTAGAAATTGTTTTACAATAGGTCTAACCCAAACTTTCTGCAGCGTGAGTGTAATTGTAATTCAGAGCAGCAGCTCTTTTTTGGGTTTGTATCTTTATGCAGAGAACGCTCAGGTCTCGTTTTCCTGCTTGTGGAATCTCTTTTTCTGTTATCTCAGACCAAGCACAGTTAGTTTTCAGCAGTCTGTATTTCCACTTGCAGAGGGCAAGATGTGAGCGTGTTCAATCCTGCCCACTAATGACCTGCAGAGAGAACTGGGGCCATTCCTTCACCTCAGGACAGCAGGCCTGACACCACAGCCTGGGGCCACCCCTCTCTCCTGTTAGCACACCCTGAACTCTTGCATGTCACTTCTAAAATATGGGTATCAGGTTTTTTTCTGCAGGTTGCATTCCAGTCAGACTCTTCTATCTACACAAGGCAGAGTTAGCAGAGGGAGGGCAGGAAATCTAAGTGGTTTGTAAAATCCTGTCCCTCCTTCCAGTGAGCCAGATAATTCATTCTACTGTGGTCTGTTCAAGGGGGAAATCTGCAAAAAATAGTACTAAGACTTTCCTGAAGACTCATTGTAATTAATTTTTGACAAATACCTGATTTTTGGCTTCTTTGGTGCTGGTATGTTGATGGTAACTGTGCAGCAAGTGGGTGAGTTGTATGATAGGTACTGCAAGGCAAATGTTCAGTACCTGTAATTAAGGGAACAGTAGATTTATGTAACTGATGCTTGATCTGACCTAAACTTTTCATATTCAGTCTTCTTCAGATAAACAAGAGAAGGTCGTGCTCCTGCTGTGCTTCCTTACACCCAGGCCTGTGGAGCTAATGTTCCAGAGGACAGCACAGAGCTGTTGCATTGACAGTGAGGGATCTTTTCACTTAGTCATTTTCCTGGCCCACTGCCAGATCATCAAAAGCAGCTCCTTTAATGAAGAAACAACTTACTTTGCTGAAGCCTAAATCAGGAAAATTGTAGCAAGTCACAGAAGGAATGAGAAATTGGGCTTTGATGATCCTTGTGGGTCCCTTCCAGCTCAGGATATTCCATGATTCTGTGAGGAAAGCCTGGATCACACCAAGCTGCAGCACAAGCAGCAGGACAGTCCATCAGCTGGGCTATGTGGGTAAAGGTCTCCCAGTGCCACGTGTGCCACTCGTTCTGTGGATGCTCAAAAACCTTTGAGAGGTCTTGTGTGCACCAGCCCAAGTGGGGTTTTCCAGTAACACCCCATACCTTTTTTCCAGTAGTACTCCCCAGTACATTTTGGGGACAGAAAAGCTATTTCCATTCATTGATAATAATAATAACAACAACAATGAATGCTCACTTAGATTTTTTTGCTTGGAATTCCATTGTCAGTCATAGATTTCCCAGCCTGTCGTTGGGCCAGATGTGATGATTGTAATGAGGAATGAAATCCTGACCTCTGATCTCCAGGGGATCTCTGCCATTCCAGACCTGGCTCCAGAAGGTTTCTCAGCCACTGGCAGGGGAGGCCAGTAGAGATGGGATGTGGAATCAGTGCTCTGCAGTTCCGTGGGATGGCCATATGCCATCAGATCAAACACCAGCTGGTTGGAAAAGTCTGTTTATTTTTTGCTTTTCATACTTCATCCAACAGCAGTTCCTTGGTTCACTGATCTGACTGTGATGGATGTTTTTGCAAGGGTAGAGTTTCCTGGTTATAACCCTTCTGCAAAGGGTTCCTGCTGGTTCCCTCCCAAATCTCTCCACAACTTAGCACTGGTCAATATTACCTTTTAATGGGATCCTGTGTAGCTGCAAAGCACTTTTTGTCTGCCTGCCTGTGGCTGATGTGCTGCTCTGATCATCAGCACTGCAATGCTCCAGTGTTTTTCCCTCTCTAATCCAGATAACTTCATGCCAGCTTAAATGCTGCTTTTGTGCTCTTCTTCTGAAGGGGAGCTGAGTTTGAAGTGCCTTGTCCAGGGTCACACGCAGGAGTTTTTCTCATGGTATTGCAGTATCACAGGCTGTCCTGTGTTCCCCATTAGTGCTTTGCCATTCTTCTGCTCCACAGTCTTCCTCCTTGCCCATTTCCCTTTCTTTGCTCTTCTTCCCAGTTATAAATCGCTGGAGGACATTTGTCATTTTGCTGTGGAGGGTACAATCCACCTGGCATGTCCTTGGAGTCTGGAAAATCTCAGCACTGGCTTTTTCAGCAGACCAGGATTTTTGTTTCCAGGAAGATGAAGAATTCCCATTTTCTCTACAACAAAGTACTTTATTTTGCTCAAGTGGCAACTCTGGCAATGCAACATCATTGTATATTTACAGCCTAATTTCAGAAATCCACACAGATTCCTTTCTTCTTCTCCTCCATCACAACTCTCTTGTCTGACTTGGTTGCCAGATTTTCTCTGGAAGTTCAGTCTCACTTAATTCACAAAGAATGTGGCTCCTTCTGCCATACTCAGTGCCTAGTGTCTAAATCAGGACATTTCCAGTGAACTTCAGCTTAAGATAAGTCTGACCTACCTAGAATTGAGGTTCCCAGTTTGCAGACATGACCCAGAGTCATGAGGCTCTACCATTACCATGAAGTTCTCTGCCTGTATCTGTGCTAGCCTTGCCTTTTATATAATCTAATAGTCCTTTGCCAAGGAGTAAAATGTAATGGGAACTATTTTTGTGATCTTGGGAGTATTTTTGCTGGCTCTGAGCTCCTTGGAATAGATGCCGCCTCCTGTTATGATGTCATCGCTCCTGGTGCTTGCCAGTAGACTATCAACATTTTTAAAATCAAGATAAGAAAATCAAGATAAAAAAATTGGTATTTTGTCTCCGTGTAGATCAGATGAAGCACAGAAACCAGTGTTTTAACAGAAGAGAACCATTGATGGGGAGAGAAGGACTTCAGAAAAACTGGGACAATCCAGTGATAAGCACAGGAGGACAGAGAATTCCTGGTTCCTGGTTCAGACTATGTGAAACCATTTTGCAGAGCAGCTGTGGAAGTGAAAATCAGCAAAAGGAGGGTTGATTTCGAATTTCCTCCGGGAAATTTTGGGAGTCCTTCTTCCTCTCAAGGAATTTCAGCCCACATCTCGTCTCTTGTCCCAGGAAGCTCTGCCCTGGGGTGGCCTGTCCTTAGATCCCTGTCCCAGAATGTCACGGTGGGAACGGTACCGAGCAACTGGAACAGGGGCTCCAGTCAGTCTGGGGAATTCAGTCTTGAAAAAATGGACCCAGAGCTTCATGGCAGTTTGGTGAGCTTTTGCATGCTCAGAGGCTGATTTCCTGCTCCCTTGTTGTGAGACTGTAATTTTTAATTTAGGAGCAGAGAACTGAAGGCAAAGAATAATGTCAGTTGGGATGAGTTCTGTACTAAACTTCCTTCTGCAGCCCCTGTCTAATAGAGCTGAAAGGAAATGGCTTAAGGGCAGTGTGGAAGAGCTGAACCTCTGGAGTAAAGTCAAAGTTTGAGAATTGGTGTCTTATATTTTAGTATTTTTGGTCGAGAAGGTCCAAAAGGTCTTTTAAGATTGCTGTTGTTTTATGTGCCTTTGGAAAGTGCTGCCTGACTTCTTGATCTCAAGCATTTGAGCCATCTAAGAGCAACTTGGTGAATTTCTTTAAGCTCTGTTTTGAAAATATTGGTGCTTTGTCAGTAAATCAGTTCAGTTTTGGTGCTTACTATAATTTTCCTTGCAAATGGATCCCACATCAAGAAATGTTCTTGAATATTTTAAGCTAATTATATATGTACATATTTTGGTGTTGGATAGAGATTAAATATAAATTAAAAACCAACACAGAGAAACATATTCCCCAGTGGGTTGTAAGAAACTTTCTCCCACTGTAAAAAACTTATATCCCAGTAGATGTAACATGGATATTTTGAAAGTGCTGTAATGTTTAAGGGCTCAGGGTCCATCTCTTACAAATGCTTTGGATGTGTTCTCTGGAGGCCAAGCCAAGGAACAGTGTGTCCTGTCCTTTTGTCTGTCCTGATTTCTCGTGAGTCAGTCCCTGATTTTCCTCCAGTGAATAGCAGATAAGCACCTTAAGAGAAAAGATACTTGTTCCTCTGTTCCTGATCTTCCATGTTTAAGGGAGCATTGAAAACTTCCAACCCTTGCCTCCTTGTTTCTTCTTTTACCACTTGAAAATGTTCTTGGGAGATTTTATCTTGCCCTGTGGATTGCTGGGTGCATTAGCACAGCTTCTGCTTGCCAGAGCTCTCACTAAGTAGAACTGGTTTCAATAAATCATTGTAGCTTTGGAAAGTCTGGAGTTCCAGTCATGGCAGCTGAGAAGAGGGAGGGGGAAACAGGAATACAAGAGCTTTTCCAGCTGGGGAAAGAGCAAAGGTAATTCTCCACAGAGGAGTCTGAACAGAGAGGTCTCTGATGGAAGGTTGTGGGTATGGTTCTGTTACAGGCTGGGTTAATATTTCATCCAGAGAGGTGGAACAAAGTCTTGTTGGTTGAAAGTGGAGGAATTCAGCTTATTTTGTCAGGCATCTCCCTGCCTGTGACAAGGGGCAGTACAGCATTTTTCTAGCCATGGAGAAAGAGTGCTCTGTCTGGGGTGCCAGTCAGAGATCCTGGAGCAGTTGCTTGGCTTTTGTCTCAGATTGGTGCAGCTGATTCCTGCCTTGCTCTCCTGAGCAGCAAAATTCCCACCCCAGATTTAAATCTCCCTTTGGAGATTCATGCACAGCACCTCTATTTCATTCACATCCCAACTGCTTCAGATAACCTGTGTCTGTCAAGGTTTGAAGCAGTGATCTTCTTATTTTAATAAATCCTTTAGTATGAAACTGGCTTTAACCTCCCTTTGCTATTCCTGTTCCCTGTCCAGGGTAAGCTTGAAATTTTTTTTTTAATTGCTACTTGCTCTCATAAGCCATACGATGCTTTTGATAACAGTCATCAAATTTTACAGCTACCACTATAATCTCAGTGCTGTTAACCATCTGCATCTCTCCTCGTGTTCTATAGAAACTGAAGAGAAAACAAATACATAGTTAATTTTAGCACATCACTCCTCTTAATGGATTTTGTGTCCCAAGTAGCAGCACTGTTTAATGGGTCTGCAAATAACCTCATGGAAATGAGGAGGAATCCACACACGAGGACGTTCTGTGTTGTTTAAAGCCATTAGGGCTGTGTTACAGGGATCAGGAGTGGGCTGCAAAGGGTTTGAGTCCTACAAAAGTCTGGAGACTTTGAGTTATAACTCCTGTAAGTTGTAACCTCTGTTTGGGGATTTTAATTCCATGGAATCTGAACTTGAGACATCATCAAAGAAAGTCAGGTGAAGAGTCACCTGTGTCTGTACCTGGTGACGAGCTGTGAGCAGTAACGGGAGAGCAGAGCAGGGAAAGGGGAAAATCTGACTTGAGTAGAGAGAGATCTGGGCAGAAAGTGTGGAGAGGCTGTGCTCTGTGAAGCAGGCAGGCAGCATGGATCCAGCCCTGGGATACTTGCCCTTGATCCTAGAAAAGGCAGAGGCAGCTGGGGAAGAGCAGTGGCCCAGCTAACGGGGCAGCCTGTGCCACAGCCCAGTGCGGGCTCTGGGGAGCCATTTATCCTCCTCACTGCTCAGCATCCAGCCCTAACCAAGGGCTGCCAGATGTCACACCTAATGAGGGATTTCCTGCACTTCACCTCAAATCCTGGGATTTGTTTGAAAACATGTGCAATGTTACCTTCCTTGTGCCTGAGCTGAGCGATGGGAATCACCTCACGGCCAGTGGCCCCCAGGCTGTGCTTTCCCCACTTCCTTGGCTGCTCAGGAGCCACAGGAGGTCCTGTGGTGGCTGACAGGTGGGAATGCAGCCCTGCACTCAGACACCTGCCAGCTCCCCAGGGCCAGGGGACACTCCTGCTCCTGGGCAGGAGCCTCCCTCAGGACTGTCAGTCCCTCTGCTCTTCCATCCCAGGGCTTCCAGGAGGAACCACTCACTTCACAAAGCTCATTCTGCTGCTCATTTCCTCCGAGGAGCACCAACTGCTCAGCAGGTGCAGTCTCACCTGAATAATGCCCAGGAATTTCCCATGAATTGAAATATGCATTAGAGGTAGGCTAAAGTTAAATATTTTTTTAAACTACTTCCCCCAAAGGGCACGAAGACAAAACCATATCTCACTGTGTTGTGTAACTTTTTATGTTATGAAAACCACAAAGGAAAAGGTTTATTTCTAAGATAATGGTAGAATACAACAGAGGGACTGAGTCAGAGATATGACTGTCTTGAGAGCAGAATTACCATTTCATTTAGGCTTCACTGGGGTGGTCAGATTGGTGTTTAAGATGACATCTGTGTCCACCAGAACCTTCCAGTATTATATTTAATCCTTATAGAGACATAGAAGGGGTCCTACAATAAAAATGATATATTTTAAATTTCTTGATGATAGTGCTTTAACCTTTATATTACAGACACCCAAGATTCAAATAGAAATGTGCACTGAAACTGTTATTTTATATATTCCCAAGTTTTTTCATTATAGGAATCTATTTAAAATTACACAAGAAACCTCTCTTCATCTTCTGAGTGTCTCACTGATTAGCATAATTTATAGCCAGTTTTGTGAATAAGGTGATTGTACCCAGGTGATTGCAAAAAGGTCTGTGGATCTCAGCTTTATAAATATTATTCTGAATCTAACTTTGTTAAAGTAATTGATGTAACATGAGTGAGTGCTGTGCAGAGCTCTTCAAGTGCAGAGACCACACACTGTGTAATCTCTGGAGCCAGTCCTCATCGTGCTTTTGCTTTTCTTAGCAACAAAATTAACTCCATCATTATAAAATTTAGCCAGTGCTTTGGCTCTGCAGTCAGAATCTTCTCACATGAGATTCAGCCCACGCTCTAAATCCTGCCTCCATTATGTGTCACTCTTTGCCTCAGAGATCTGGAGAAGTGACTGCAGAGATGTTCTTACACCGAGGTGTTGCAGGGGAGCCCTGGGAGCTCCATGAAGCCCCTTCCACACTTGTGGAATTGTCTCTGACA
This sequence comes from Phainopepla nitens, assembly GCA_013400175.1. Taxonomy (NCBI): domain Eukaryota; kingdom Metazoa; phylum Chordata; class Aves; order Passeriformes; family Bombycillidae; genus Phainopepla; species Phainopepla nitens. Next base: position 78,100 of record VXBQ01008660.1, on the reverse strand, counting down.
ATTAGGAAACCTCCAAGGCCTCTCCTTTGGAGGGTCCATCCCTAGCTGAAAGAGAGAGAGAGTTTGTCTCTGCAGGCAGAGGCAGAACTCGGGGTCAGCCAGGTGAGAGGAGGTGCCCAGGCTGAGCAGAGGCTGTCACAGGCAGGAGGCCCCAGGCTGGGCTCAGCCCTGTGCTGGGCTCCTTGTGCAGCTGCTTGGCTGCTCTGGCCTCTCCTGCCTGTTGGATTCTTTCTCCCATGTTCTCTTCCTCCGTGAGCACAGTGCTGCCAGAAGGGCTGGACGGGTGCCCAGGAGCTTTTAAATGCTCTGGTTAGGAATTGGTGGGAACCTTGTGTTTGTGTTTCTCTAAAGAAGTTTTATGGCTTTTTCCTGGTTCCTGTGACAGGGTCGCTTTGAGGGAGGAGGATGCAGGTCACCCACTGCCAGAGCCCGTGTCAGCATGTGTGGGGTGACACAAAGGGGACAGCTGCTAAAACCTTTTAAAGTATTTTCTCTTCAAGCAAATTCCTGGAGAACCACTGAGATGAAAACAGGCACAGCTCTAAACCTGCATGTTCTATAATGATGAGGTTCTGGGAGAAGCTGGAATCCTTCTTACAGGAGAGTAGGGAAATAAAGATTCCCAGCTGTTAATAATAACAAGCCAGGGATTCTTCTTGTTCAAGCTGAAGCAGAATTGCCTGGAAGTCCCTGGAGAATTCCACTACAGCAGTAGACATTTGAAAGATTTGGATCCTGGTCTAAGATATTTCCACTGCTCGAGCGAATTTCCAAAACTGAGCTATATTTTATCATAACCCAGTCAGAGAATTTGTGGTGCAGTCAGTCATCAGTTTAAGTATTTTGAGAGGAGTATGGTGACTGGAGAGTGTGCTGTGCTTGCAGGTTCTGAGCATCCAGTTGGGAATGGAAGAGTCCTGGAACAAAACCTTGCGTGGTGCAGCTGGCTTTGAAGAAATAACTAGCAATGGGTTCGAGGTTCTTTATAGGAGAAGAGAGAAAGGGAAAAAGAATGCAAAAGCCAGCATGGTTCAGTGTCTGGGCACATTTTCAAGGCCTCTTTTATTTTGAGTAATTAATTCCGTGTTTTATTAGTAATGAAAGCAGGGGCTATTTTGTGCAAGGCTGGAGTAGTTCAGGGTGACTCGGCAGGAAGTTAAACTGATGTAGCATTACTTTTGCAATTTATCACCTGCCTGTAGTGCTTACTCAGGGTATAATACAAGTTTATCATTGTTCAGAGCAATTATATTCTAAATTCACTTAGTAATTACCTCTCAAACCAGATAACTTTAAAGAACCGATTATTTTATAAGTAACTGGGGAAATCTCTAGCATGACATCTCTTCTTTGAGGCAGCCTAAATGCACGCTGGCTTTTTGGTGATCTGTTTCAAATTAAGTGATTTCATTGCAGAAATGTATGTATTGGGGCTTGAGTGTGGTATATCCAAATGCTTGCAGCCTTCTTACACATTTGTAATGATTCCAATAATTCCCAACTAGAGAGGATTTTTTATTTAGTGGATGAAAAATCCGCTCTATTTCGTCTTTGGTTAAGGGAACTTGAAATACTGCATACTATAAATGTACAGCTTCAAAACTGGTCCCAATTATTGGTAGGACTGGTAGACATGGCAGCTGAACACAGACCAACCACAGACCCTCCAAAGCTTTTCTTTTCTGAACCTTTTATCTGCTGCTGCAGGTGCAGAAGGGCCTGGGAGCTGCGGGGTCCCTGCAGCAGCCCCGTGCAGCCCCAGCTCTAATTGATTACCCCAGCCCAGCTTTGAGGGTCCCACAGTCCCTGGCCAGGCCCTGCTGAGTTACTGCACAGCTTTAGGCAGCACAGTTTTACTGACTGCAGCAAATAAATTTGCTGTGCTTTATGGAGCACGGAGAAGCTTGTTTTCTGAATTTTAATTGTCTCAATAAATCGTGTTAAGATTGTGTTCTATTAGACTGCAGGAAATTAATGCGAGCGGTTCAAATCTGGACATTATTGGGAAGGTGTGCTGCTCACAGGGCTGTTAGAAAAAGAATTTCCAAATCTGGCTGAGCTGTAACGAGGGTGATAAGGATTGTAGAGATCTGGAGTGCAGCTTCCCAGGAATCCCCATTCAGTCTTGGGTTTACCTGCAGGGATTCTCTTGTCCCACTGGGGACTAAGGGATGATGATTTTCAGCTTGTGCTTCACAGAGGAGAGGAAATGTTTGCAGTGGGGCTCAGATAGCTCAGGCACAGGGAGTGTGAGAGGGGCACAGTGTCAGACTGTTGTTCTGGACATTTAGGCTGAATGATGAAGGATGAACCTCTGCTCTGGAGCCTGGAGAAGAGGCTCCAGGGAGATCTGAGAGCACCTTCCAGTGCCTAAAGGGGCTCCAAGAGGGCTGGAGGAAAATGTTTCGATGCTGTGACTTGAGAGTTTGGTGTTAATGAGCGCAGCAATGAAGATTAGCAGATTTCACTCCCAGCCCCCTCTTGTCCCTGCTCTCAGGGGAGGAACACTGGTTCTTTGCACCGAGGGATGCTTGTGCCCCTTGAGATCAGAAAGGAGCTGCTCTTGTCCTGGCACCGGGACAGCTCCAGATCTTTATTTGCAGGATTAGAATGTTTTCAAAAAGATAGCCCAGGCTGAAAGCCCTCCATTGCTGTATCTCCCAACGTTCTGCTGGGGAGCTGGAATGATTGATGAGCATTTCTCCTTGCAATTACAGATGAGCAACGGCAAGCCACAAATCATGGCACGCTGGGTAGGAGTTCCTGAGCCGCTCTCTGTAGTCTGGCCAGCAAATCATTAAATCAAACGAGGATGAGCAAGGGGCTGCTGCATGTTCTCGCCTCAGCACAGCAGCTGAGAGAGCTGAGTAAGCTGCTGGCTGCCTAAATCAATCCCCACACGGGAATTGAAACAGGGCAGCCACGGAGCCTGTCCGTGGCCACATAAAAGCAGCATTATGGCTGCGATTTAGGGGACTACGCCTCAAGCAACTCTTTGAATCCCTAATCCTGGCAGCTCCGAGGGAAGAAAGCAGGGAGGCCATGCTCAGATGTCTAAAACTTTCCTCCTGACCCTGACTCGAAGTGGGGGAGCTGGCCTGCAGTGAAGCCAATCCATGGGGAGTTCATGCACAGCATATGTTGTAATGGGATTTTACACTACAGATCCTAGCACATATATTTAATATCTGAGAATTCAAATAGCTTGGCTGGTGAACACACTGAACATTGCCACATTTCTGTAAGATCCTGTGAATTCCTGACCTAGATATTCCCTGGAAGAGGGAATTCAAGAGCAGGAGAGAGACATGAACCAGGCATGGTAGACTGGGCTCCTCACTTCTGACCCATTTCCCTTATTTCTTCTGGGTAGTAAGAATCTTAAAAAACCACAAAATTTGGTTAATAAAATGATTTAAGAGGATCCCCTCACTCTTAAAGTTATTCCAAGTTCAGTCTTTATACAGTTTACCTTATGCTTGGGGTACAGAATAATGAAAAATCTCAACAAACAGAGCACTAAGCCTCAATCCTACATGTAAATCTGTGCACATGTGCTGCAAACAAGATAGCACCCATGGACAGATTTGTTTGTGTTGCCTTGTGAGCCAAATGCTGTGGTTTTGCTTCTTTTAATTATTCAGTCCTGAAAGAATTTACTGTGAAATCCCACCAGGCAGAGATAAAGGCTGGAAACCTCGTAATCTACAACCCTACAGGAGGGTCAGTTTATGGCCTGAATGTGCTGGAGAATTCAGATGTAGAGAGAATCTTTCATAGTGAACTGGCATGAAAACATGTATTATTTCAGGGCTTTGCAGCATATAAATTGTGTTTACGATGAAGCTAAAGCTTGGAAAAACCAAATTGGTAGATCTAATCCAGATTTGCTATTCTGATGTTTTTTTTCCTTCTCAAATGAATTCAGGTTGTCAGATAAATTCAATCCCAACATGACAAGGGCAAGACAAATTAATTAGCTTAAGCTCCGTGAGTTGTGAGGGTTTTGTCTCTGTGCTTTGTGTGAGGTGTGCAGGGCACTGCTGGGGGTGACTGAGCATGGCAGGGGCAAGAAGGGTCCTTGAGCTTCACCCCAGCACCTCACTGCCTGCCAGGTGAGAACACTGACCGTGCAAAGTTTGTGTTCTCCTACAGTCTGGAACTGAAGAGCACATTCCTAGTGCACTTCCAATATTAAATACTCTTCTGAGACTGCTCAGGAGTCACAAGTAATGCTTTCAAAAGAAATTTAAATGTTTAGTTGTAGAGGAAAAAATGGCCAAGTCAGGTCTCATAAAAAACGAGCGTGCAATTTTTAAAAAATGTTGGGTTCCACGGTACCTGGAACTCTTCCGTGCCATCACCTTGTTAAGATAATTACAGTAAATGGCTTTTCTGCAAGGGAATCCCCTGACATTTTTCCCTGGGAGATTAAATCTCTGCTGCTGTTCTAGACGGATTCTGTGCCTGAGTGAAAGTGTCTCCTACCTCCTTTAAAAATACCAACAACCAAAGAGTAGACAACACTTAATTCCTTTTTACAAAAGGAAAAGAGAGTCATGTCTTGGGAAGAAGGGAAATCAAATAAAAAATTTAATGCTAGAGAAGAAAGGCAAGAAATGCAGTTGCCATGGAAACCGGAGCATAAGTAGAAACTTTCCAGCAAAGAGCAGAAACTAAAAATGAAAAAGCAGAGTGGTGAGGCTTGGCAGATAGCCAGGAGCTTCCTCCACCTCCTCTCCCGTGCTCCTGGTGGGATGTTCTTCGTCATCCTTCCACAGGCTGGAGGTGCTCTGGGCATTTGGAGAGCAAAGCTGGGCCCGTGGGTCAGAGCACTTCACAGAGCACAGCGAGTGACAGCATTGCTTGGGATGGGGCAGCTGTACCAAAATCCTCTGTGTGCTTCAGCCTGGGGCCTCCTCCATGGGAGAGGGGAAAATTCCCTGGGAATTCATGGCACCGTGGGCTTGAGAGGGAGGGGAAGCTCATGGTCACAAATCACCGAGCAAGTCCTTGATTCTTCTTGTGTCCAAACCAAGGTCTGTGAGTGCCCTGCAGCAATAACTCCTGTTCTTCAGTACTCCTGTTCTTCAGTACTCCTGTTCTTCAATACTCCTGTTCTTCAGTACTCCTGTTCTTCAGTACTCCTGTTCTTCAGTACTCCTGTTCTTCAATACTCCTGTTCTTCAATACTCCTCTGGTCCCTTTTTCACTGGGAAAAGATTCCCTAAAGCCTGCTCCAGTGCTGCTGTGCCTCACACTGGCTGGACACCGTACCTCAGCTCTCTGATCCTCAGCTCCCACCTGGGAGTCCCATTCCTTGTCAGAGTTGTGCCCTGGGCACAGGATGTGTTCTGTGGTGGTTGTTGGCTGCATCCCACGTGTTTCTGAAAGCAGAGGCGTATTCCAGACTCTCTCTGGGATCATTTGATGCTGGCACGTTTAGCTCAGATGTATGCAGTGAAGTAATGCAGTCACTGGATTAGCAATTATTAAATCCACATATGCTTTTCAGTATGACATGGAAAAAAGCAGGTTGGGAAAGCTGGGCAGGTTCCCAGGCAGGGCTGTAAAACCCCTGTGATGGCCAGGAAGTGATCTGGGTGAAAGCTTGGGAGCATACCCAGGCCTGTGTGCTGCCACAGATGGAAGCAATGAAACCTGGCTGTTCAGATTGCCTTCAGTCGTATTCTGGGAATTAAGCATGGCTGTAAGAGTTTGGCTCATTTGCCTCAGACAGGTCAGCATCTTATATAATTGACTCCTTTTTTTGTGAGCAAAATAGAAAATGCAGTGCAAGTCCAAAAAACCCACTTGACGTCCTTGTATGTAAAATCTGGACAAACTTAGCTGGGATACAGCACCTCGAGTTAGGAACTGTTCCTCAGTGTGTCACTGGAAATAAAACCTACACACGTTTAACTCTGCTGCCTTGCCACTGACCTTACTCCTCAGCTAACCTGTCATGGTTTCACCTGGACTATTCCTCATTTAATTACTATTTCAAAACACAAGGATTTGTGGTTTGTTGGGTTTTTTAGGTTGGATGCAATGAAGCTTAAAGTAACAAACTTCACTAAAAGAGATGTGGGTTGTTTTTTTTTTTTAATGTTCTCTAGCATTTGAGCAGGGAAGAAAGCAGAGAGTATGTTTCCTAAGCTCCGTAGAAAGGGATTTTTAGGAGGAAGGCCGCTCTTTGGAGGGAGCGGTGACCCCGGCCCGGGGATGTGGCAGCGATCCCGGGCGGAGCCGGCGCCTCCCGCCTGCGGGCGGCAGCAGAGGCGTGCGGAGCCACTGCAGCCGCGGTCTGCCTGCGCCGGGACGGGGACGGGGACTGGGACAGGGACAGGGACTGGGACTGAAAAACTGAAACTGGGACTGGGACAGGGACAGGGACAGGGACACAGGGACAGGGACAGGGATAGGGACTGG
>VXBQ01008660.1:59037-71294 GCA_013400175.1 Phainopepla nitens | reverse complement strand
CTGGGACAGGAGGGGGACAGGGACAGGGACAGGGACAGGGACAGGGTCAGGGACTGCCCTGCCGGTGCTGAAATGATGGAACCTCAGAGCCCGTGCTGGCCACAGCAGAGTTCACACCTTGGGCACTTCCCAGGTGCTGCCTTGAGAAGGAATTGCCTCGAGCAGCTGGATTTGCAGCAGGGCTGTGTCCAGAAGAGAGCAGCTTTCCTTAGGCTTTAAGGTGCTGACACAGCGCTGGCCTTCCTGGTGTTTTCAGCTGGAAAAGCTCCCTCCCTTCTCGGGCTTCCTCCGTGCTCAGTGCATCTAACAAATGTTTTTCTGAGACCACTGACATTGTCTTGGTTTTATATGGTTTAAATTGAACCAGTCTCATTTCTATTGCAATAGTCAAAGCAGTGATGGACTCTGAGGGCCTGTTTGTGACCTAGGAATGCTCAGAAAAGTCAAACCAAAATGCAGGGAGGTAGAAAGTGCATGTGAGCAAAGCACAGCCTGGCCACAGCTGGGAAGAGCTCCACAATACCCTGCATTATGTGGGTTTATACCCAGCTCAGTGTGTTATGGAAGGAAGTTTATGAGTGACATGACCCAAACAAAAAGAACACTCCAGTAGCTGCCAAGATGACATTCCAGGCTGCTCCTGAGTGAAACAAGATGCCTTCCGTGTAGGATTGCCACTTACTGTGTGAAGGTAACTATGGGCTACTTCCTGGAATGGCAAAGAATGAGCATTTTGGGAAATTCCAATTCCTGATGTCTGTTTTCAGCATTGCTGCTAAAGTGTTTTACCACCTCAGGTGTGTCCCTGCTTCCCTCTCCCTCTGCAAGCCTATTTGGAGTAGATCTGAAAGAAATTTGTAGCCCTGCCCTGATGAGTTCTGTTAAGAGCAAAAGTGCCTTAATGAGCTAAACAGGACCCTCCAAAACTCCCTCAGTAGCAGGAACCTGCAGTCTCTGTGTTTGCCCTGACACAGTAACTGTGGGGATCCTGGTCCCTGTGACACTCTGAAGGCAGAATCTGACCTTTTCCAAGGCTGATTCCTGCAAAGACAAACACCATGCCTGTAAACGTTCCCTGTCCTGCTCAGGATCACAGGGAAAGCTGCATTTTAGCCCTGGCCAGCAGGAATCCCCTCATGCTGGTGAGCCTGCACCCTCATGTGGTGTAAAGCCTGCAAGCTCAGCCTGGGCTCCAGGCCTGCCAGGACACTTGCTTTTGGATCCACGCTGCCCAGGCTGTGGTGGTGGTGAGATAATCTGTTCCAAAGGTTGCCAAACCTCAGGCTTTCAGAAGCAGCAAGAGGTATTTGTCAGCTAATGTTCAGACCTGAGAGGTCCTGCTGTCAGAATATTGATCTCAGATTCCTCCAGCATCTCTTCTGTTGGGAGTTGGACCTGAATTTCAGAGTGCAAAATGTGCTCTTCCCTGACCTCCCCCCTACAGCTTCCATTAGCACTTCTGTGTGCATGGGTCTCCCTTGTCATCCTGTCAGCCCTCATGGTCTCTAAATAGTCTGTAGGCTCTGGGTGGTGATCACCACATTGTTCCCCCTCCCTCTGCAAGCTGCTCGTGGAAAAGAGGACAAGAATTACTCGCTCATACCCTGCTTGTTCATAGTCCAGTTTTAAAATCATCTCCTGCTCGTCTCCTTTGCCAAGTCCATCAAACCAATCTCCTGCCCAGCTCCCTGCCCTGCCCAGCTCTCAGCGAGCAGCCTGGATCCTGAGTTACCCTGGGGATTCCAGAGGGATCCTGCCTCGCTCGTCCCTGCTGGCAGCAAACCCAGACACAGCAGTATTGCTGCTGAAATGGGCTGCACGTGGGGAGAGCCGTGTTCCTACTAAATTGTTTGGTTTCTATTTTTTCTCCTCGAGGGGAATTCCATTCATCCCCTTTCAGAAGAGCCTGTTGAACAGCCAGTCCCGAACTCCCAACAAACGTCCTATAATAGTTTCGGATTTCAGCACGGAGGCCTCTGACTGTGTGTTCCTTTAATACGTTCACAACTCCCCTGGGAGAGCTAAGCCAGGAATACCCAACACTTTCTTAAGCCAGGCCTCCTGCTTTAAGGTTGTGGTTTTTTCCCTGCCATATATTCCCTTGCTCGTCTCCACAGCTCCCACTTCCTCGTGCTCTGCAGTGCCCATTCTCAACTCAGGTGTTCTCAGGTGTCCGAGAGGGGAGTGCTGCATCCTCTGCTTTCAATTTTGCTGGCTGAAGGAGCATAAAGGACTCTTAACATTCTCCACAGTCGCCTCTCAGCTTGGCATACTGATCATTTCAATAATAAAGTGTTTCCTTTCATTCTCCAACAGTCAGGCCCCTGCCAGAGCCGTAATTGTTCACAGATGACTCATTTTGGCTGCATGATCAAAACCAGGGAAAAGTGCTGTTTGCACAGGCTTTGAAACGTACAAGATGGGAAGAGATGTTCACGCTTGATATTTGTACCATATGTGCTTTCTAAATTTTATTATAGAACCTTTACATTTCAAAAGAGATTCTAGTCTTGTCCTGGGGATGATTTAGAAAGGAAAAGATAAGTAGAGGTTTGAGTTAGGCCGAGATTAGCAAAGACTGCCTGTGTATTAGAGCTGGGAGGCTGCATGCTGGTGGGAGCTGTGCAGTGAGAGGGGCCGTTGCTGCCCTGAGATCAATAGCTCTGGATCTGTACATGGATACCTGGGCATTGTTTAGGGGCTGCACACTTGGTTGTGTGTTTTATATCAAAGTCCTGCTGAGCTCCTCATTCTTTACGGAGTTTGTTTTGAAATCCTGCGCTCAGGATTCCAGCAGGTGTTTGCATTTTCTTCCCTGACAAAAACCCAAGGGATGTCTGCACAGTGCACGTGATGCCCCGTCCCCAGTGCTGGGAGTGCTCTGCCCTGCCTGGTGGTGTTCTTTTCGCAGAGTTCACTCAGATGTCCCCGTTGGGAGGGTCAGCAAAGGGCTCAGCAGCCAAGTTCTGGTTTCGGGTGGAGCAGTGGGACACGGGAGGATGATTCCTGCAATGCCGTTCCTCACCAAGCGTGAGCTGTGTCAATAAGAAGCTGCTCTCTGTGTCTCCTCCCAGAATGGCTTTGAGGCCATCCAGCTGTCTTAGATAAAACACCAAACAGACAAACTCTGCCTTCTTTGTATCAGTGTGGCATTTTAACTAATGAATTGTACAAACCCTGCAAGCCAGCTCATCCAAGGCTGCTGCCACACGTGTGTCTGAGGATGTGAAGACAAGCTTCTGATGGCTGGGCCTTTGCAGGGGCTCAAAGGAAAGAGTTAGACTTCTTAATCCAGGAAAAATGAGTATATTAGAAGAATAAAGGATATAAATTCAGTAGGAAGAGGGTTTTTTAGTAGTTTTTTCTCTCTAAAAATATAATGGGTGTATCAGCAGAATGGGAACATATAGATTACATACACTTGTGAGTGGAAGATCTGAATGAAAAAGTAGGAAGATAAGCAGAAAAAAAACCAGTTTGAGCTGATGCTGCAATAGAGAAGCTGTGTGCCTTGCTAGATATTTTCTATTATTTTTATTTGGAGTGTCCTTTATCAGATGATCACCCAGCAGGGTGAGAATTCCCAGCTCTGGATCCTGGCTCAGGAGAGATCAGGCTCTGGAGGTGTTGGTGCCCTGAGCTTGCACATTTCAAAACATCCCAGCCCTTGCCTTGCTCTTGGAGTGTTTTTCATATTTCTGTGGTTTGAAGGAGGCTCTCCACATTCTGCAATCAGCTGCACTTGGACAATAACATCTCTCAGCGCAGCCCTGTGTTGTTGTGCCAGAAGGAAAAACGTAAATTTAAGTAAACCACCCTCACAATGGTATTTAAAAACTGATTGCAGGATTTCCAGTCGCTTTTGTAAAGCCCTCTTTAAAAACAATAGCTGCATTTTCATTTTTCAACTTGTTAACAGGGAATTCTTTTAAAACAGAGGGTGTTTTCTATGCTCCTCTGTCATGGCAGCCTGATAAGGAAGATGGCTAAAGCTCATTCTTGCCAAAATATTCCTTGGATGAGTCATCTGATGCCAAAAAGCAAGTGAAACGAGCAACTATATTTGCAGTGGAGTTTGCAAATTATGTGGCAAGGAAAGGAAGAAAATAATCTGTCACATGAAAAATGAAGTTTAGATTGTGTGTATATAAATCAGTGATTTGTTATATGAGCGTGAGATCATTATCAGGCATTTAAACATGAATTGGAAGTGCCTAATCTATTAATTAATCAGGAAATAAGTTTTACATAGCATGTGTAATCAAGTTAATCTTTCATTTCACTTGCCAGCAGAGATGCTGCTGTCAGTGGATGTTGTCATGAGATTAAACACCCCAAGAGCTGATTCTTGCTGAGGGGGAGCCTCAGGTGCCCAGATGGCACCAGGGAGGGAGGGAGGCGGCTGCTTCCCTGGAGCCCAGGGCATTCCTGAGATGGGAGAAGTTCTCTGTGCACACAGCAGTTCCTGGGCTCTGCAGCACCTGTAAAACCTTCTCTTCTCCCCACCTTGGCTTAGAGCAGACTCAGCTGCCATGCAGGCAAGGAGAGTGATGCCCTGCAGCAGCTTGCTGAAAGGTTCATGGTTTTTTTCCCCTGACCTTTTAGCACGCCACATTGGAAAGCCACTGCAACAGAGCTCACGATAAATAGCTGAGCCTTCTGCTAATAATAACCCATAAATCTGGCACAGAAAGGCAGTGATGCCAGACTTTTTTCAACCCCTTCCCTGCAGCAACACAACAGCAAGTTTACTGCTGAAATACAAAGTAAAAATATTTGTAGGAGTTAATTTATTTTGCTGCATGAATATTTTGATCAAGGTCCATGCGAATTTTGTCGTTCATTACAGTAATTTGTTATTACATCTAATAATTAGATTCCTAACCTAGAGGTAGTGTGAGTTTTGTTCATTTAAATGTGCAGATAGGAAGGCAGAGGTCATCATCTGGGCTCCCTTCCCACTGAAGGTTGGACCAGGTGAGATTTTGAAGTCCCTTTCAAGCCCCTCCAGGGTCACACAGAGGGAAAACTGCCCCAGTTTTGTCTTGGAGAAGGAAATGGGGGATGCTGAGAAGCCCAGCACTGAAGTTATTCCGTTAATCACTCAGTGAATCACAGCTAACATTTTATTTTAGCAATAAGGGATATTTGGGAAGAATGGTCCTGCTTAAACAAATATTTCCTGCCAGCAGCTTGGCGTGGAGGAAACACAGTGCTGGGAAGTGTTGTGCAGCTCCCAGTTACGTCCGAGGGGCTTTGTTTGATTTAGGGATTTGTACAAGATTTTTCTTTTTTGTTTGGGGTTTTTGCTGTACAGTGGAGACTTCACTCTCTTGGGTTTTTCCTCCTGGTGGAAGGAGCAGGCTGCTCTGAGGCACAGCATGTTTGATTCTGGTAGAAGTTTCTTCTTCCATTTGTGTTGGACTCTATGCATTTAATTGCTTCGTTAGGTCTGTGGAAATTTAGCGCAAATCTTTAGATGGGCTTTGACTTTGTAAATTTTATTAGCATCATCACGAGTCAGGTCATAAACCAATGTGCCTGAGTGGAGTGTTCCGTGTCAGCAGAGCAAGGGAAGTGATTTTGTTGTGGTCTCCCCCGGCTGGCTGGAGGCTGGTGTGAGAAGCTGATGTTCTTTAGCTCTGTTGTTCTGCTGGGAAGCGGGCAGGAATCGTGCCGGGCTCTGAGCTCAGGCTCGTGTTTCTGCCCCGTTCCCGGGGCTCTCAGAGCCCTGCCCCTGCAGCCCTCGAGGATGTTTGGCCTCCTGCTGCTGCCTCTGCAGTGGTGTGAATTCCCGCCCTCAGGGAGCTGCAGAAATTTAAATCCCATCCAAACTCGGCTTCTTGGGATTTGAAGTTTCCTTTCTCTTACCTCCTTTTTGGATAGTGGGATCTGAGAAATTCTTTTATTCACATTTTGAAAATACATTATGTCCTTAAAATCAGGACATTATTTATTAGAGGCTAATAACTGACTTTCTCACTTAATATTGAGCACATTCCTTGGATTTATTTTTTACCTGAGTGAAAAAGAGGAAGCTTATGTGTTTTAAGTACGTTAAACTGAACTAGTATTGGCAGCAGCAAATATGCAGAAGCATCTGTGCTCTGGTGGACAAAAGATGCTGTAGGAAAAAAAGATGATTACGTTTAATACTTCTTTATCCCGAGGGAGTTGTGTCAGGAGAGTGGGGAAGCTCCATTTACTCTCTGGGCAGGGGTGAGGGGTGCAGGGTTCTGCCTCGCTGTGCCCCAGCCTTCCCACGAGGTGCTGAGTAAATCCCTCAGGGCTTCACTTCTCCAGCCAGTGGTAGCTATGACACCATGCAATAAATGGAGAGCAGCGAATTCTCTGCCTAAATTTGAAGTAAATGCTCATTCTCATTTTGATCTCCAGTCTGTGAACCATCTTGTTGCAAGGCTCTCAAGAATCTCCTACATTCTACCTCAGGTAGTAAGTAAACTACTTTGCCTTTGTGCACTCTTAAAATAATCATCAGGTGCCATTAAGATACTAAAAAGGACTAGTTGAATAGTGTGTATGAAACTTTCCTTTATAAGTCTTCAAACAAGTAAGTCACTGAAGATTTTGGTAGGGGTACAGCTGCATTGAAAGTTAAGTTATCCTCACAGAGAGGAAATTACCTTCCTCCCTGCTCTGCTTGTGAGCTGATGTGTCCCTGAGAGCCTCGAGACAAAAATCCTGGAAATCTTCCAAGCTCAGCGTGGCTGGGCTGGAGCCTGCAGGGATTGGTGAGCAGATCCAGGGGGGCACACCGAGAGTGTCGAGCACTGACAGAAACACTGTTGCTCTTGGGTTGTAAAAGAGATATTTTGTACAGATTTTGCCTTGCTCCTTCCTAGGAGGAATATGATCGTTCTTCAGGCACAGAGGGGTTGCATGTGACATGGAAATTGGGGTTACAGTCTGATTTTTATTCAATTTCTTGATGGTCTGTCTGCAGTTCATTGACCTAATGCAAATTAGAAATTAAGCTGATACCTACCACTCCTCTCTGCTGGCCGAGCCAAAACTTCTTCTTGTTTGGTTGGTTAAACTTTTGGGGTTTTTTTGTTGTTTGTTAAGTTTAAATTTTGAAAACTTCAGTTCACTTCGTTATGAAAGGAGTCTGGCAAAGTGAAATGAAATCCCTGAAGCTGCTGTCTCAGAGGCAGCCTGAATTCAGAGCCATGAATTCTGTGTGTGAACAAGTCAGGGCATCCTCAGACCTGTCCAGATCAGGAGTTTGGGGCTGACTGGACCCCAGTGACAGAGCACGGAAACTTTCACCTCCTTCAAAATAAGGAATTGAAGTTCCCTGCCATAAATTCTGAGGGGTCTGGGTTTGAGAAGGTTTAAGGGCAGGGCAACAGCAGTGGGTGACACCCAGGTCAGCCCTGGGTGCTGAGTTCTGTGCTAAAGCCCAGCAGTGCCTCAGACTGGGTATTTTACCACAGTTTGGCATGTATTTAATCATATTTAATTCCACAGGTTAGGTTTGGGGAGGAGGAGTTAACACCCCAAAAATCACTGCTACTTTTATCTCCAATTGCTCTTCTTCCTGAAAGATCCAGCAGAGCTCCATGACTGAGCTCATCCAGCTGCCTTTTGGAGGGAGCAGCCAGACTGGGATGTGTTATTTTAGAGAAGGAGATTTAATGCTGTCAGCTTTTCTCCCGAGCAGTTCAGAATCCCACGTTTGTGAGTGGCAGGTTCTGGTGTACACAGAGCGTTTGTGTCAGGGTGTGGCTTTCAAAAAGAGAAAAGAAGTAGTAAAGAAAGAAGAAATCAGAGTGGTGTTGGATTAATTGGAAAGGTCCAGCCCAGTCACATCCCCCCAGGTGGGTTGTTCATTTCCTTGCCTGCTGCTCTGTAGCATCTGAAGTTAAATCCTTCAAAAACGTTGTTAAGTGAGACAGCTGGTGAAACTGGAACATAACTCACAGCCATTTATGTATGCTTTTGTATAGGGCTGCTTTATCTTGTCGTAGAGTTTATAGTCCCTCATTAACTTCTCCTGCTTCATGGTCACCTGTATGAGTGTTTCTGAAGGTACCAGGCTGATTAAAAATGAAAATCCTGAGCATTCCCAGCTCACATTCCCTCAGAGCTTGGGGAGATCCCCAGCACCCGCCTCTGCCGCATCCCCAGAGCCTTGAGCTTGAGTCACCTGGCTCCAGTTAAACAAAATCAAACCTTCCCCTTTCAGATCACCTGAATCGGGGGAGCTTTTAAAATGGTCTTGTTTAAACTTTCGTTCCCATCAGAGCCTTTTTTTTTTTGCTCTTGGGAACGACAGAAGTAAATTGGATAGGCCGTTTCAAAGACATTTCTAGTGATAATAGCATAATTGTAAAAGACTCTCTTCAGAGCTATCATCCCAGTTATTATGACACAAAATTGCAGAGAGACACCTCAATATTTGGGTTCTCATTTACAGCAGATCTTTAACTAAACCTCAGTGTTTTCAGCCTTTCCTGTCACTGTGTTCTGGATGTTCTCAGCTCCATTTGGGAATTGAATCAGCTGCATAGGATGAGTCTCTGCTCATCTGGAAAACAGTTAGACTTGTCCCTGTATTTTTATTTTCTTATGTACCCAAATATGAAAAAGAAGATTATTGTGGCCAAGGAGAAGAGAGGCGATGTGCAGAAAGCGAAGGCTGTTCTTGGTGCCGGGCCGGGCGGAGCGCAGCGCGATGGGGAGCCTCCGCTGTCCAGCTGGGATCTGCCGCCTTGACCCGAACTTGTCCTTGCCCTCCGAGTGCTCATTCCTGCACTGCCTGAAAGCTGGCGCCGAATTCCTCACGTGTGGCCTCAAAACCAGGCATGGACTTCAGGGAAGAGCGAGACTCGGGTTTTCCTCCTGGAAGGGCCTTTCTCGGCTGACACGCAGCGTGGTTCACCGCTCCGTGGGAATAGGAAAAACGGCTCCTGTAGAGGTCTGATGTTTTCCAGGACTGCGGAAATGTGTGAAATCCTAAAATCGGGGAGGATGGGTGGTGCTGGGGAAGGGACTCCTGTCCCAGTGCGGATCTGAATTGGAACAGTTTCTGCCTCTTGTTACCGGAGGAACAACACGGGATAATCCAAGGAAGCTTTCCAGCTCCTGCTGAAGCTCCTGCTGACGGGGGAACGGGGCTTATCCACAGCCAAGCCCCTGCCTGGTCATAAGACACCACAAAGATAAATTTGCACAGAAGTCTGGGAAAGATGACAAACCGAGGACAAAATACTGAGAGTTATTGTGCAGATGTTTTGCGGCTCGTCCCACTCGGATGAGGTTTCTCTGCTACCTGCCAGCCTGGGAGAAGCAACAGCCACGCGTTAAGTTCTTGGCCACCATTCTGGGTCTCTGAAATGTTTTCTGTCACTCTTCCTTCAGAGTCATTTTTGTGCCAGCAAAGGAAGGAGCTTAGGTGCAGGATTCTGGGCAATTCACTTCTGACCTTTTGAAACAGTAAATGTAGAGTGAATTTTTTTATCTGTTCGATATATATTGTTTTATTTTCTTCCGTGGCTTAAAGTGTTAATTCTGCCCGTTGAAATGTAATTTTATGGAGCAATATGAGCCAGAGGCAGAATCTTCGCTGCCATCAGGACCCAAATGGTAAATAGGCCCTTTCTCTAATTTGTGGGATGTGCTATAACTCAGTTTGAATGTTGAAAGGAAATGGGCCTCCAGGGGAGTCTGGAGCTCTGTTCATTCAACTTCTAATTAAAGTTTTCCCCTCTCAAATTTCACTTTATTTTCCGGGGCTTTTGCTCCACGATGATTATTAACATGTGTCCCATGGCCAGGAAATCATTATCCCCTTCCCCAGCGCAGCCTTTCCCCGATCCCTCCTGCAGCAGCCGCAGCCTCCTCCCGGCTGCTGCTGGGGGCTGCTGCTCGGGCAGGGCAGCGCGGCCGGAGCCGCCAATCCTTCAGGACGCTTTGATCAGATGGTGCTGGCCGGCCGAGAGGATCCAGTCCAGGATTTCTTCCAGCCTATGCTTCACGTTTCAGGAGCCCAGGCCAACTCCGACTTCCTATTCCTACTCCAGCAGCCTTATCTTTTTGGGGGCAAGAGTTGTTAGCATAGTTTATCTTGCTCGCTGCGAGTCCTCCCTCAGCTGAGACATGCACTTCGGTGCCGCCAGCTTTTTTTTCCCCTCTCTCTCTCTTTTATGTTTTCTTCTCGTTGTTTTTCTTTTTAAATGTGTCAAGTGAAGAGTTCCTCTTCCCCCCTCTCCCTTTCCACTCCAAAGAACCACCCTCCAGTTCATTAAAACTGGGACTGTTTTGCTCCTGTGCCAGAGGGGAGAGCGAACCCGTGCCTGCATGTGTGTGTGTGTAAAATAGATCCAAAAATGTCCATGAACGGCAGGAAAAGTTCTGGGAGACCGTCCTACTACTACCGACTGCTCCGGAGGTCACGACTTCAGAGACAGCGCAGCAGATCCCGCAGCCGGAGCCGGCTTAGCAGGGGTAATTGCAGCTCTTTCGTTGCCGTGCCCAGCCCGCTGCCGCTGCCCAGCAGCGCCCTAGGTAGGTGCGGGTGAGCCGGGCGAGGCCGGGCGCTGGCCCCGCGGCCCGGGAGCGGGTCGGGCTCTGCAGCAGGTCAGTGTGCGAGGGACTCGGGCCAGCGCGGCTGCTCTAAGCCCCGTGTGCTCTCACTAACCCCAGGCTTTCAGCTAACCACGGCTCGGCTTTGCAGTTTGTGTCGTTAAGGGAAGCGCTTCTCCGAGATGTTTGGAGGCCTAAGTGATGCTTGCAGAGCTTTGGAGATGGTGTCTCTGTGCCGAGATGCTTTGCTTTAACTGCTTGTTCTTTGTGAGCCAAGTGTCGCCAGGGGGTTGAGATGACAAAGCTGAGAACAGTTTAGGGGTAGGATTTTCCAAAGAGCCTAAAGACTGTGCTCCCGAGGCATTGCAGAAACCTGTGGGACTTGAAGCCCCAAATCACTTTGCACTTTTAAAAATCCTGCTCCAAAAGGGCCTATTTGTCCTCATCAGCAGGAGGGAGATCCACGGAGGGATGTTTCTGTAGGGCACAGGCAGCCCATTCCTTCTACTGGAGGCAGCAACTGACCCAGTTGCATTTTTAAAACAAGCTATTCTGCCTTTCTGTTCTACTGTGAAATAACTGTTTATTGGTTCTTTTCCCTGTCCTTAAAGCAGCCAAAAAGTGGGAGGATGTGAGTGCTTTCCTATTGAATTCTTTCAGGGGAACGAGTTGTGTTTGCCCTCCAGTCTGGCAGTCCTGGTATATTTTTCATGCTGTGAGCCTAATCAAAGCCATTAACTGAAAATAATTCCCTTTTTTCTTGTTATTCTGAATAAAAAGCACAACTGCAACTTTGCATCAGGTGTCTGTGCAAATCCAGGCTTGGACTTGTCTCACTGCAGTTAATTCTGATTTATGAAGCAGATTTTAAACTCAACTCTAGCACTGCAAGATTTAGCTCAGAGCAATGTCCTTCTTCCTCTTTTCCTGGCACTGAGGACAATTTTAAGGATTTTGAATCATTGCTGAGAAAACAATAGGAAGCTAAATCAGTCCCTGAGCTCCAGCTTTTCCTTTAAGCAGAAGTGGTTTTCTTCACATGATATTTTTGTTGTTTTGTCTGTCAGGGAAGAGTGTTTGCAAACTCCCAAACACGTCCCAGTTCCTTTTCCCTCTTTATTTGTGTGCTGTGCAAAACCAAAATATTTTAATGTCATTTCAGTTACTGTGACAAACTGAATGTGTTTAGTTTCATTTAGGTAACCCAATGTGAACTTAATGGCATCATTTGTCAGGAACACGAGGAATATACAGGCAGATTTGATGGAAATGGGAATTAGCCCGAAAGTTTGTAAGAAATTGGATTTGAACCAGCTGAAATCTTGTTGCTGTTCATCTCTCCTGGAGTATTTTGTGTTGTCTCTGGGATCCCTGCCTCTCAGCACTAGCAGAGCTCCTCTTATCTGTAAATCTGGAAGGGATTTGCAAAGCTGGAGGAGAATTTTCTCTTTATTTTTGATCTGTTTGTGTTGTGCAGTGGTGGTGTCACACAGCCAGGCCACCCAGCGGGTCAGAGGGGACGTGGTCCAGGCTGGGAAGGGTGATGGAAGTGCTGCAATAATGCAGCAGGAACACTTTCCTTAACAGTTTTGTTCCCACCAGAAGATTGATGAGCTCTAGGGGTCTGGGGGCTGTGGAAAATGCAGAAATCAGAAGGAGGCTCTAGATTTTGGGGGGGGGGGGGGGGGGGAAGGGTGGATTTAAACCCG
>VXBQ01008660.1:17524-59032 GCA_013400175.1 Phainopepla nitens | reverse complement strand
GGTGATGTAATGTTGAATTCAAACCCTGCAAGGAAGGAGGGAGCTGAGGGCTCCCTCCTCAAAGGCTGATCCTCAGTGGGGTTTGCTGTCTCTGGCTGGGATTCTCAGAGATCAGAATCCTTGGTGGGAGGTTGCCATAAATTCAGGCGGATTGAAGTTACTTCAGAGGAACTGACAATGTCTGGTTTAGCACGTGTGTGTTTCCCAGACATCCTCTCGGCAGTTTTTGCACTCTGCAGTCTCTGGACCCTTTGCCAAGATCCCCCAGGGCTCAGGTGAGCCTGTGGCTCTGCTGGAGGAGCAGTGATACCTGGAAGTTGATCTTTTCCAAGGGATGTCACTTCAGCAGATGCTTTTGGACAGGGAGCCTGCTGGGGGTCAGGCAATCCTTACACATTTACCAGGGAGGGGGAGATCTCTGCTGGCACAGGATCCCTGTCCCCATGTGGGACCATTCCCAGTGCTCCATCCATCCCAGGTGATGAATGCCTGGTGCTGGAGCTGAGGCTGGAGCTCCCAGGAGTTTGAGGTGCTGCCTTTGCTGTGGGCCAGAGCCCTCTCCCAGCCCCCTCTGTTTATATCCACCAGGCTGTGAACACACAGGAGTTTGAAAACATGTATTTATCTTCTGCCACAGCCTGCTGTCCCCCCAGTGGCAGTGCCACCCAGCCACACCTGCCCTTCTGACACTGCTGCTGCTGCCAGCCCTGGGTGGGGATGGAGGAACGGAGCCCACCCTGCCCCAGGAGCAGCAGGAAAAGTCAGGCTGAGGTTACAGCTTGCACAGCTCTGGGAGGGCTGAGACCCAGTTTGGGAAATGGGTTTTGCTTCCTGAGGTACAGAGAGAGCCACTCCCTCAGGAAAGAGCTGCTGTGGTGCTTTCAGCTGGGCAAAGTGAGCAGAGATTGCATTTTCTGTGCAAGGATCTGAGGAAGGAGGGGAGAGCTTTGTGCTGGGGCTCCAGATGGAGCCAGTCTGCTGCAGTGTGCAGAAAATGTCCAGGGCTTTGAGCTGCCAGCAGCTTCTTCAGTGGCTCATGTGATGGCATCCTCTGCTCTGGAGCTCTCTGGTCAGCCCTGGTGCCTTTAACACATCCATCACATTTCAGCTGTTTGTCACTCTGCCCCTTTGGGAGCCCAGGCTGGAACACCTGAGCAGTGACACTGGTGGGGAGGGCAAAGGCAGGCAGGGGGGAAGGCTGATGGATCCTGCCTCCAGCACCTGTTTGAGAGCAGGTAAAGCAGACAGGCTTCACTGCCCTGCTAATCTCTGCTGGAATGAGGACAGTGCCTGAAACGCCCAGCTCTGCGCTCCACAGAGAGTCAGGACATGCTGCAGGTAAACATTAGTTAGATAAAAAAACTGTCTGCAGAACCCCTGGACCATCTGTTCAGCTCAGAGATGTGTGGGACTGCGGGAGGAATCATGGCAGTAATTATAATTACTCCCAGGTGACCCATCTGATGTAGTGGAAGGTACTTGGGAGGCAGAGAGGGGAGAAGGAGAATTTTCAGTGACAGCAGCATCTGCTTGTGGCTGCACTTGGGCCCGTGGCCTTCTTCAGGATCTCTCTCTGCTTCTCCTTACTCATGGACACGATGAAGGAATGGGGATCTGTGGAAAGTGTTCTGAAAATTCCCTTTGCTGATAGAAACCCCTCATGGTGCTCCATTCACAGTCCCATCTCTGAGCCAAATGCTGCTTTGGCTTCAGGGCTTTCTTGTGTAAAACTCTGCAGGCAATCAGTTGGCATCAAAGCTCTGAGAATTTGAGAACATTGGAGTTCCTCATCTTGAAGGTTTAGTGTTCCTGATCCTTCTGCCTCTGTCAGCCTCTGACATAAATGTCTTGCTCTGTGTTCTGTTTATCACAGATGCTTTTCAAGGTGTTTTATGAAAAGGATTTTTATTAAACAGGCTTTCTTCTTCCTTTCCTTTGATGGCTGCTGTGAAGAGAAAACTGACTGATCTTCAGCAAAACCCAGAATTTCAGTGCACCGAGCACTGAGCTGGGAGACCAAGGTCAGGCTGGGATTTTTTCTCAGCACAGGCTATTCAGCTACACATCTGTTGAAAACAGCTGGAATTTAGTCTTTCTCTCTCTGTTTGATGAAATCAAAACCTTTTAAGTGATAAATGAGAGATCAGCTTATACCCAAATAATCAATACCTTGGAGGTTCAGGTGCTTGCTTGGGACAAGGGAAGCAGCGACTGCAAAATTGTCCCAGCATGTCCCAGAGTGCCATTACAACTAAGGAGGTTTTATTATATTTAAAGCCAACTGAAATTGCACTCACCTCTCACTAATCTTTCCTGGCTGAAAATCTGCTCTGCAGTGCGTTAACAAAAAGTGATGTTGGACAAGGAATGCCAGGTGGAATTTCTCTCTTTCCACCTCTGCAGGACTTTGTTTTTCATTTGAGGGCTGGGAGCAGGCAAGTGAGGAGCCCAGTAATAAATATTAGCAATAGGCTTGTTGTTTTTTGGCGGGTTTTTTTTTTGGTTTTTTTTTTTTTTTTTTTCCAAGGGTGGTGTCTTTTAAATGCCAGGAAAAGGAGACCTTCCTGCTTTGCACTTTTTAATGATCATTGCTTTGTTTTTCAAGTCTCTTTTGTGGCATTTTCTGTTTCACCACAGAAGTCTTGCAGTCTTTCATTGAAATTTCGACAGCATGGCTGACAGATGCCCATAGAAAAGATATGCAAAATGTTTAAAGCTGTGCTGTTTATAGGAAATATTCACTGGCAGCTGTGCTATTTTTAGCACCAGTGCTCCAGCTGAGCCTTTGCTGTGTTTGTTCAATGCTTCATTGTCTAATAAAAATCAAGACTAAATTTAATGACTTGGGAAGTGGTGCGTGATGGAGGAATTCTGGAACTGTTTTGATATTAAACAGTGCTTAAATCTCAGAATGCCTTAATAAGCAAAAACTTTAGAGTGAATTTATTGCAGGCAAATGGATTGGACTGACCCTTCAGCAGGAGTGAGGTGGCAGCAGTGCCTCGACTCCCTTTGCCCCTACAGCAAACCCTGGCCTGCCCCACCTCCTCCAGACACGTCAGAAATGCAGGAACATCCACGCTCAGTGAGTGTTCCCTGTGAAAAATTCCTACGAGATCAAAAATGAATCGAGTTGTAAAAGCTCCCCTGGGAAATCCCAGTGGGAATCTCTGAGGAGCACTGTCACTTTTTGCTCATCTTCTCCTTTATCTCTGTTTCCAGCCCTCTCCTGCTGGCAGTCCCCTCCTTTTCCCCTGACAGTGTTCTGAGAGGGGCTGACTGCTCTGAGAGGAATTAAGTAGCAGATTTGCTCTCGAGTAATGTGGAGTGAGTTTTTATCTGCAAGCCATAGGTACTAAATGAGAAATAGGTTAAAAACCCTGGTCTGAGTCCAAACTAGAATTGCTTCCAAAAACATGCTTCGAGGGGTTTCAGCAGACTTTTCATGATCACTCATGTATTAGAGTAAGTTTGTCTCCTTACAGCTGTGGCAGTCCAAACAATTTAGACACAGAGCTGCCTTTTAAAGCTTTTAAACCTGTATTTCCCTTGAAGGTCTTCTGGTGTGCCACTAATCCCCTAAGTTATTGCACTGAAGGCACTCTCTAATCCTTTAATTCACTCTGCTCTCAACAGAGATGGGAATGAGCTGGGTCAGGGAACGTTCTCATTTGGGCTTTATCAGTTTTGCTTTTTTCAGCTCAGACACTGCTGAGGGTAGTTTGCTTTCCTTTGCAACCCTCCAGAGAATATTTTAGAGTCAGACAGGAATTGTTTGTGTGTTTGTGTATGTGCTTGTGAAAAAAGGTGCACAAGCCCCAGAACTCCTGACTCCTGTCCCTGGTTTGTGCAGCCTGGGGGTCAGGCTTTTACACTGAGCTCCCTCAGGCTCCTTTGGGAATCAGAGAATGGAAACAGGGATGGCTTTTTGAGAGCTGTGAATCCATTCCCCATTTAGAGCCAGTGAGGGTCCAGGAGCAGTGTCAGCCACAGGTAATTTCTGGAAGCTTTTTCCCCCCAGACCTACATAAGAGAGAGACTCTGACTAATGTTTCTTTGGTGCTGAAGGTAAAGCTTTGAGGTAGTGAGCAATGCCAGACAACTGTTGTGGTTTTATTAATAAGCATACACTCTAAAAGACTGGTTAGAGCAACACATGGCCTGAATTCTGCAGGTTTGTGCTGTCCATTGGTTTTTTCCTTGCATGAGGGGCATGTTTTTATTGTAGGTCTGGTTTGGAGAGCCAGGCTGGGACCACGAGCGGCTCCCAGAGGCTCATTAGGAATCCCAGACTCTCACACTGCTCCAAAAGTTCATCTTAAGTTGAGCATTGAAGCATTCAATTGGAGGAAAAACATGCCCTGCAATTGTATGGACTTGGAGAACACTGACAGGAATAAAGACGACCAAAGTTTTGCTTCATTAACATTTGCACTGAAAGAGGAATCCTCAGATGCTGAGCACTTAATGTTTCCTTTTGAAGAAACCAATTTATGTGAAGTGCAAGTTTCTTTTGTACCTTCTGTGCTCATATTTTTGGTTTCTTACAGCATTTCTGCATCACTGAATTTCTTTTAGAGTCAGAGATCAAGCCTGGGCTTGTTCTGAAGTACCCAAATGTGGTAATAGGTGGACTGGTGTAAAATTTGGCGTCTGGAGTTAAATTACAGGATGCTTCTTAAGCTTCTTGGTTTCTATAGGAACAAGTAATAGTCATCCTTCATGATTAAGCAGTGTCCATGGTAACCAAACGAGCAAGTTTTAAATGAAAGATATTTTCCCTTTATATTTTTAGCAGTCAAAGGTTACCAATTATTACCTTTATACCCTTAGACAAGAACACATTTTGATGGGGCTGGTGCATTTGAAGTGAGAACATTTGGTGTTCATTTACATAACTCTGCTTCTAGGACCAGCTGAAATTTGGGTGAACACCAAAATGAAATTTCAGAGAGTGGGGTGGGGTGCATTACCCTCCCCAGGAGGGTGGAAGTTGGTCACTAAATTGCTGAACTGCTCTGCAGGGTTGCAGTGTTGCTGTTCAAGTGCCCATTTGCTCCTCGGAGTGACTGCAGGGCAGTAGTGGAGGAAGAAATTCCACCACAGACCTGGCATATTTTTTAGGATGGAAAATGCAAATGTCAGTGTTGGTGTAGGTAAGAACATCCTCCTTCTCCCTCCTGTTTCAAAAATAGGTTGGGAAGGGAAGACACGACTGGTTTTTAATGTTTCTTGTCTCTCCTTGGCACTGGTGGTGTTTGCTTGAAAACTGCCGAGTGAGAGAGTGCAGCTGCCACCTGCGAGTGTTTGCAGAGCAGGTTTGTGGGAGAGGAGCAGAAATACCCACCCACCCCCAGAGGAAATAAAAGGATCAGTCACAATAAATTAGGATTTACATTCCACAATTTCTAATAGTGAAACAATTGCTGAGAGAGTGTGAGCAGCCAGAGGAGAGATGGATGGGAACAGCAGCGAGCAGGGATGGATTCTCAGCAGTGCTTTGGGCACAGGGGGGCATTGCCCAGGTGTGCAGAGCTGCTGAGCCTGACACAGCTGCCTGGGCACACACTCCCATCCACACACAGCAAAGGCACAACATCTCTGGGAAAGTAGCACTCATTTTATAAGCATTATCTTCTATTAATGCACATTGCAGTGCAGGAGACTTGGTTCTGTTTGCTGGGGGAGCTCTGAGGCCTCCTGCATGAACGTCTGGAAAACCAGAAAATCCCTCTCAGCCATCCCTAACCCTGTCCCCAGTCCTAACCCTCCCTGACTTGAACTGGGGGAAGAACTGTGGTTCCAGACTTTGCTGTCACTGCTGCTTTGAGTTGCTTCCTCATGACAGATGCTGTATTTTGGTGGGTACCAAAAATCCCTGCCATCCATTATTTAAAATGCAGTATTCTTCTGTGTTTCCAGTGAAACTATACAGCCAGTGTTAAATCCCAACCTTCTGCTTTCCTGAGCAGAATTAAAGTTCCTTGGCTGTTGGGACAGTCTGAGCTGGGTGAGCTGGCTCTGGGCACTGAGACTCTCTGAGGCTGCTCTGAGAGCCACATGCACCATGTGAAATTCAAATCTTAATGTTTGGTCTATTATGCAGATGGATGTGAACAGAGATACGTGTGTGACCCCATTTATCTCTCTAATGAAGTGCCATCAATAGAACATCTGTTTCTTTGCCGTAGAAGATGAAACCTCTGATGAATCATGCTTATAAATTAAGTATTTATTTATTTAATTTGCATTTTACCAGTACAGACCTGTTCCAGCAGCCACTCTGCAGGGCTGGAAAAATGGCCTGGGAATGAAGTGTGTGAAGCTTTCCTTTCTCCTGAAGGAGTTTGATGTGAAGGAGCTGTTCTGTCCAGCTCAGTTCTGGGAGAAAGCCCCAGAACCTCAGTGGCAGGGGACAGAGCCAGCCCTGTCCTGGGAGGTGTGTCCAGGTGACACCTCCAGTGACAGGAACTGCAGAGTGTGGAGGTTTCTCCTTGCCCTCAGATTGCCTCTGTGGATAAAGTGCTGCAAGAAAGCGCGTGGTGACAGAGCAGAATCTTTGCAGCAAGGTTCAGCATGATGGATGAGCCTAATTTAAATCTCCCCAGAGCTGACTCCTTGTTCTCCACACTCCGTGTTGCTTGTCTTTACCATCACATGGGAGGAAGCTGATGTTCCGCTTCACTTTATCATCCTTTCCACTTGAACCAGGGTATTGGCAGTCGCCGCGATCTGGCCCCCAACCAGGATAGAATTTCAGCTTCTTCTGATGTATTTTTTAAGTCTGAGCTTGATTTCAATTTCACCCTGGAGAAAAGGCTCCTAATGATCTGCCGTTAGCAGAGGAGGAATTTGTTCTGTGGATATCATAGCAGAGGAAGATAAATATCATACATATTTTATTTCAGAGACTAATAAAGGAAGAATAAAAAATACTAAATATATATACACATATCTAGTTAAAAAATACCAGACAGTAAAATGGAGCTTGTACTACAGGCTACTCAATCAGCATGATCTGCTGTTTATCTTTAGAAAGGGAGGGTCCTTTTCTGGATGCCTTGTATTCTGTCCCTGCAGGTCTGGGGACCTGCAGCTGTGCCTTGTGCACGTGGATCTGATCTGGTCTCCAGGCTCAGAGCACTCAGAAGTTGCTGTATTTTCAGACCCCTCACAGTGAGAATTACCTCAGCTCTCCTTTCCCATTAGTGCTATTCTCTTCTTTCCCTTTTGGCCTTGGAGAGGGATTTCTCCTTGACAAATGCATTTCATCTGTCTCAGGTAAAGGACGTGTTGCCCCTGGATTTCTAGGGCCGGGTCTGTCAGAGTGCCCGGCTGTGCTGGGATGGCTCCACAGCAGGGAAAGAGCTCTTAGCTGCAGTGACCATCGAGTGACCCAGCAGCCAAAGCACAGCTGGAGGATTCCCGGCGCTGCAGCTGGGTCGGGGCTGGGAGCGCTTGGCCAGCCAAGGGCCTCCAGCTCCATCTAGTGAGGCTGCGGCATGGCGGCTGTCACCCATGCCGCTGCTGGAGAGGGCACGGCGCCTTATCCCGCCTTGGGGGATGGAAGTGCCACCTGGGCTTTCCGGGAGAGAGGGGCTGCGGCACCAGGCAGCCAGAGCCCGCAGAAAGGCAGGAGAAGAGTCTTTGCTGCTTGCACACGTCAAAAAGCACCGTGGCTGGGAGAAGAGTTCTCTTACTGGGTAATAGAGAAAATAGAGGAATAGATACATATCAAGTAGTCAGAAAAATAGCAGAGTTTTTTTCAGTACTAGATTCAAGAGCCACTAATAGCACTGGCTCAGGAGCAGGATGAGGAATATTAAATCCACGATATCCAGGAATCTGACACAGAGATGAGGGGACATCCATTAAAGTGCACAGCGTGCCGTGGCGAAGGTCAGTGTCATTCCAAATCATTATTTAACAAAGAAAAAGCTCCTTTCAGGACTTCTTGGTGCCACTTTGAGAGAAGAGGATAACAGATTTTAGCTGAGGAAACCAGTGTGTTCTGATGTTTTCTGGGATTTGTTTTCTGTATTCCAGCCACTTCTAACAAGGCTCTTCAGTTCACACAACTGTCCCCGCCACTGTTCTTGGAGCTGCAGAAAATTGTGTGGCTCCAAGTGGTGCTTCAGGTGCCTTTTGCTGCTTTTAGGCAGGTACACAGTTATCAGAGACACACTGAATGTGGTGCTTTTGTAACACTGAAGTCACCTGGGGGGAAACAGAGGTACTGGTAAGAAGCTGGAACAGTTTGGTGTAGTGGCCGTGGGGAGCATTCACTACAGGCATAGAGTCAGCTGTTTAATTCAAAGTATTTTGTGCCAGAGTGTAGCCCAGAAGGCAAGTAATGATCCCAATTTATTTTTTTGTTCTGTATGTAAACAGTTAGATAAGGGAGAGGGGTTTTTACAAGCTCTAGTTCTGTAAACAGTCCTTAATTGTCTGGAAAGGTCACGAGAGCATGAGAAAATGTGAAACTATTTCTGCTTGGAGTATGAAATGAGTAGGGAGTAAAAAGTGATTCTGATGTGGAAGAGTTGTGGGTACAGCCAGGGGGATTGCTGGGCTTTATGGAAGTTTATGAATGTTTAAACCAGAGATTCTAAGATGCAAAAAGAAATAATTTTATTCTAACATAAGAAGTGGGGGTGACACAACTTCCCTTAGCCTGGAGAACACCCTCTCTGTGTCATTAGCTTTGCTTTCAGAGGAGTCAGCTTTTTCAGAGGGCACCAGCACCTGCCCTCAGCTTCTGCTTCATGACCATTTTCATTTAAAAGTCTATTTTATTGCCTAATAAAGGTTTGACTTCTAATTAATTTTGTATGGTTCTAATGTTGCTGTAAGGGATCAGCAGGGCTCTGGGTGATACATTCCAGTAAATACTTCTGCAGGTAACTGAACCACGAAGGTGGCCCTGCAGCTGCATTCCTGGGCCAGCTTTCATAACCTCTCACAGCTTCTTTGTCCCTGGAAATCAGACATTTTGGCTTCTCTGCTTCCCACTTCAAGTTCTTCACTCCTTGTGAAGGGGAAAGTTGGCTCAGCTCGGTGTTTATTATTTTCTGTCATTGTCTCTTCCGCTTTTTAAAAGTGCCTCTATTCCCTTCTAAATCCCCATCTGGCTTCAGACTAAAGATCCATCTTTTCTCCTGGCCTGCTGTGGCCACCCAAAGCTGTCTGAAATGTAGATTTTTCTGCAGCCTCTCCTGAGTATGTGGAATCACACAGACGCTACAGGAATCCCTGTTCTCCAGGGATTGATCTTATTCCATAAATGCTACCGTCAGCCGAGTTAAATCACTGTCACCGTGCCTCCTCCTCTCCTCTCTTGGGTTTGTAACAAGGACTTATTAGATAATGCAGAAATTAGAGGAATAACACCTAAATTCATTAAGCAATAAAATTAATTCACGGCCTGTAATTGTATGAGCAGGAGACTGGTAATTCCTGTTCCCTCTGGTTTCGCAGCAGCTCCACCCTGGCAGGCGCTGGGGCACCTGCGATGTGGGGCAGTGCCCGGTGGGGCAGGACAGGGAGGAGCTGAGCTCGGGAGCAGCCTGACCTCTCCGGGGCTGCCTGCGGCACCTTTCCCACCGCATTTGCTTCTGGAGAGCTCGTGCTTTCCTGCCTCAGCTCCGGACCATCCGGTGCAGTTTCATTGTGCTGCAAAGTCTCCTTTGCTCCCGTCGGTGGGAGCAGGAACCTGCGCTCCGGCCCCGGTGCTGCTGCCTGCTCTGGCATTCCAGTCATACTTCTCTTTCTCGCTGCCTCTGATGAAGTCATCACCTCTCCTTCTCTCCTTCCCGGCTCCTTCCGAGTGCCATGGCATGTGCGCTGCTCACCAGCACGGCTTCCTTCTGGTGAGTGCAGGGAGATGATTTCTCCTCGCCGACCTCTCTCCCAGCGCTCAGGTTGGACCTCCCTTTCTTGTTTGGAGTTGGAGCAGGTTCTTATCAGGAAATCAACTTGCTGGGAAGTGCCTGCTTGTTGTTACTCCTTCCAGCGACCTCGCTTTGCTTTTGTTCACGCTGTTTCTTCTACTGGTTGATCCCTGGAATTGTGTGAGAGGGGGGAGTGTGAAGAGAGATGAACCAGCAGGAGTTAATGTATTTTATTCTCCATAATGAGAGTGTAATCCTGATGATCTCTTGGACTAGTTGGGATTCACAGGAGCAGGTAATGCAAACGGAAGAACACCTCACTTGCTAAGTGGAAAGTAAACAGTAGTACCAGTTGTTTGTGTGTTTGTTACACGTAACAACCTGCTTGGAGCAGTGTCTGAGAAGTGAAGTCAAAGGAGGCAGTGATGTTGGGTGAGTTAAGGAAGAGTTTGGGTGCCAGGAGCTGCTCACAGCCTGTTCTGCTGCTGCCCTGGAGCCTTGGGGGATTGCTGTGCTGCTCCATAACGATTCCACGGCGTGAAAAACAGGCATGGAAGAGTGGAGTGAGGATTAATTATTCTGTCAGTTCCAGTGCCTTGAATTAGTTAACAAACCAAATGTGTTTATTACTTTATTACTGCACTGAAAGAGTTTCAGAAATACTCATAAGCCCGAGGTCCTAAATTAATGTGCAGTGTTTGCAGTGCTCTGTGTCCTCTTGGCAGTGGGATGTGTTCAGCCTAAAAACCTCCTGGTGCCTTCCAGAGCCAACAGTGTGTTGGCCCAGCTTTCAGGGGTTTGGTGATTTCAAGGAAGTTTCTCTTTGAAGATCTTACTCTGCACAAGGGGAAACCCAAAACATTGCAGCCTTCTGTAAACATTTGGAAAAGCAGGAAGCCCTGTTGTTTGTTTCTGTCTCTCCTGTGTTGTATTACGTGGAGGAGCCCTGGGCTCTCTGTGCTGTTGAGAGGTGACACAGAACTGCCACCGAGTCTGTCCAGACAGAGATGGAAGTTCAGGAGAGGTTGGGAAGAAAAGGCTGAAATCAGACACTGAATCTGATCTCTTGCAGCTTTCTTATTTTATGCACAAGTGGGCAAATTTGACAGAAATCACAGAAAATAAGGCTGGAAGGTATTTCAGGAGGTGTCCATTGTTCCTGAACCTCGTTGGGCAGGGAGAGCTCTCCCTCTCTGGACCATCAGTTCTGGTGTGTAACTGTCCATGGCAAGATTGGGCTGTCTCCAGTGCCTAACCCAAATATCTTCTGCTGCAAATTAAGGCATTTCTTTCTCAGCCTCCAGTGACTGTGGAGAGTTTTTATTACTGGCTTACAGTGCCCTTTTCCATGACCCTGGGCTTGCTGTGGCAACGTGGCTGATGCCAGGCCCTGGGCAGAGTGACCCAGCCTGAGATGGTGCCTCCAGCCCTGGAGAAGTAAAAAGGGCACTTAAACCTTTATATATTCACCCTGCTCCCCATGTAAAGCTGTTCTGCTGTACATTCCTGGAGTTACTAATTTACCTGTAAGCTATTTTTATTAACCTTTAAAACAAACAGCTCTTCCCACATCCCCCCCAACACCCACACCACCCCTCCTTCTGGTTATTTCTGGTCTCTTACAGAGGGTTTTGTAACATGTCTCTCCTGCAGTGAAACCCACAGTGCTTAAACGAAGCTAAAATGGAGATTTGACTCCAAATATTTCATGAGCCATAAGTTTAATAATTATTAAACTCTAATTTAATAATTAGGTGCTAGGCCAGCTCTGTGTTTGGTCTGGGGTCACACTGATGTGTTTGCTGGCTCTGCTTGGGGTGTTTTTTAATGATGAAGTAAGAAGCTGAGTTGGGGGGCTGTTACCCCCTTACAGGGGCTTTCCCTCGGTGCTGGGCAGTGTTTGGGGCTGGGGAGCACATGGTGAAAGTAATTTCTTGTAGCTGCCTTTCACATAATGCCATCATTCCTGTTTTCCAGCCAGGTGTGTGAGAAATGCTTTAAACAATGTTGATTTTTCCGGTCATTAAGAAAATGCAAAGCAGCTTCTTCAGTTGTCATTTTGAGCTCACTTTCAAAACGCTGTAATCAAGTAGTTTCTTTATGACAGTCCAAAACCAAAAGAAGGCTCAAAGGAATGGGTGGGACCCGAATCTTCTGAGAGGAGATGACACCAAAGGGTTTTACTGCTTGAGATTCAGAGTGCAGCATTCTGCAGAGAAAGTGCCCCAGACACGTGGAGGCTCGGCTGGAAGCTGGGAGGGCAGTGAGCTCTGCTTTGGGCTGGCTGAGTTTCACACGGGGTGTGGCAACCCAGGAAGATGTCACTGAGCCAGCAGCTCACCCTGTCCATGGCTGGAACCTCAGTCTCTTCTTTTGGAAGAGTTTAAGGCACATCTCAGCAATGGTTGGGTGGAATTGCTGTGTTAGTTGTTTCTCACAGTCAGGCTCTGGCAAGGGCAGAACCTTGCTGAGGAGACAGCCTCCATGGAAATGCTTGGCTAAGGAGGACTGTGGAATGGTTTGGGGAAGAGAAGCTTGTTACAAGGTCTGAGCATCACTGAATGGCAGCTTGGAAATAAATCTGGTTTTCTGAGTTCCATGGTGCTTTCAAAGAGGGTTTGTGAGCTGAGGAATCACCACCTTACAGTGCTGTAGCTGACCTGTCCTAACATCTTTCTAAATCTCCTCAGTGCTGAGCGTAGTTGTTAATTTTGCCTTTTCAGCCCCCTCCCTTCCTTGCCAATGGGGAAGGAGGTAAGTATTCCTATCCTCTTTTTATACTTCAGCAAAAACAGGATTTAATAATTTTTTCCTGGTTCCAAAGCAAATTGCTAGAGGAATTAGAGAGGTAACTGAAGCATCGTGTGCCTCTAACCCCATTAGCAGTTTCCCCGAGGAGGATCAAACCCACGAGTGCACGGATCCGTACTTTGCATATAATTCTCACTCATCACAATACAGTTTCTGTTTACTCATCTGCAGACTGGAAATAATGATAATGCCAACCTGCCAGCCATTATCTGAAGCTTACAGTTGTATAAAAAATGCTAATTGTTGAAGGTGAAAGTCTTGCTGATGGAATGCTGTTCCAGGCAATGGAATCCGTGGGGTCGTCGCGCCGGCTCATCCACGAGGACATCTGGGGGGAGACTCCACATTCTGCAGGGCCTGCTGGCATTCCTGGGCTGTCCCCGGGCTGTCCCCGGGCTGTCCCCGTGCTGCTGGGTTTGTGACTGTCCCTTGTTTTGTGTCCCCAGAGTCCCCCCCGGAGCGGTGCGGGCAGAGGCGCAGCATGCCCAGCGGCATCCCGGAGAAGAGCCCCAGCATGGAGCCCGCGGCCACCACGCCCTTCCGGGTCACGGTCAGTGCCTCCCCTCTTCAGCCTGCTCTGGGAGCCTGAGGAGCAGCCTGGGGGCTGCCAGAGGGCAAGGAACCTGCTCACCCTGAGAGGAGTGCTGCTGTGGCACTGGGTGCTCACTTGTTGGTAGGGAAATGGGGTGCTGTTAGATGCTGCTGGCAACAAGCAGCTGTCAGATGAGTCCTGGTAGAGCAGCAGGGTTTGAGTGGAGTCTGGAGCTTCACTTGGGAGACTTTCCTGGAGAGGTTTCCTTGGTGAGTCCTGGTGCAGTGTGCTCCTGGGTGCATTTACCTGTCTGCAGCTGTACAGTGTGTGCTCACACTCCTCCAGAGAGAAAATCTCCTCTAGAGGAACCTGTCATTAGCTCACGGGATACCTGCCAAACTGGGATTGCTCAGAGCCTGGATCCAGTCCCAGCAGGAGCCTGGAGGAGCCATCCACTTCTTCCATGGCTTCAATCCCTGTGCTTTGAGATGTCACTGGTTGTTCACTACCATGACTAACAGTGGTCTTGGCACTCGTGTCCATTGACAGACAGGAACAGGAACCCCAGGAATGGGATCTGTCAGTGCTGAGGCCTGGCTGTCACTGCCCAGTGTCAGTGCAGTGTGAGCAGTGTGAGCACAGGCTCCCCTCCCTACTCCCTGCACACATCAGGTGTCTGGGCTGGCTCTCATTGCACACAGCTATTTTTTACTCAGAGAAGACACAAATGGTCTTGCAGCAGGTTTGCTCCATGCAGGTTTGCTCTGCAGGCCACACCTTCTTTACAGACTCAGCTGCTGCTTACCAAACTCAGGGAGGCAGAACCAGAATTTCAAAGGAAAGACAATGGTGCAATCTGAAAAAAAATAATCTGAGCACACCCAGTTCACCTGAGAACATTTGCACTGGTAAGTGAGTCATGATTAGCAGTTGGACAAGGAGTTTATTTTAGTTCTAGAAATTGTTTTTCCAGCCATCAGTACCTATTGATCTCAGTGAATGACTATCCTTGAACCTTAAACAGCTACTGCTGGTTGGTGAAAATGGCAAAACACGATGGGAAAATCTGGATTCTTTACAAGACAGAGGATTTGGGAATATTTCTCTTAGTGTCCCTGTAGTCGAAGAAAATTAAAAGCTGTTTATTCCTTTCCAGTGGCACATATCCTGCTTTTTGGGTTTTTAGAGAAGCTATTCCAGCTTTGAGCAGGTCAGCCCCTGGTGGTGAACAGCTGACATGGGATGCAGTTCCTTGCTTTGAGCAGTTCTGTTATTCAGTGTGGATTAAATAAGGGCAGCCATCACACGGGTAATAGATGACATTTGTCTTCTCTGAGTTCAAATCCACCCTCATCTCATTTCTCCCCTGCTCCCCCTCCGAGTGTCACTGCATTAATATGAATGGCTTCATTAGGTGCAGTTGGTGTGGCTGCCCAGCCTTCAGCAGATGTCTGACTTTAGAAATATATTCTCCCTCACCTTCCTTCATTAACCAGAGGAACATTAGCAGTCAGTCCACTCCAGCCACTGGGAATAGTAATTAGTGCCTTAGTTTAGTGGTAATGGGATTATTACTTTTGAGCCTGCTGTTGTAGGTTTGGAAATTGTAAGCTTTTCATATTTTACAGCTGATTGTTCTTCCCTGACATCTCCATCCTTCTGCTGTTGAGTCTCCAAGGGCCTGGGAAGCTCAGGAGCCATTGGATTCAGCTATTTTGGCAGTGTTGCACTCCCAGTTGCTTTCTTTCATTTCAAAACTAGAGCAAACTAGGGTGGAAATTTAGGAACTTCCCTTGGGAGTTCTGTTCCATACAGAAGTCTGCCAGGCAGGTTACAGATAATTGGGCATTGTGGTTTTTGAAAACAAGAGCTCCTGGTAGGTTTTGAATTATAGAATATAAACCTTGTAAATCAACTCTTAAGATTTCTATATCTTAATATGTGACTTAACTGTTCTTACCCCTCCTCCTAAAAGAAACTTTTAATGAAGCTTCTTATACTTGGAAAAATCTCCTGTAGTCCTGGTTATCTCATGCTGTACAAGAATTATTTGCCATGTAAATCCCTCCCTTCCCTTCCGTGCTCTCAGAGCTCTGTTTGAGCTGATGCAGAATGAGAAATTCGAGGCTCCATCCCAGGCGGTGCCCGAGCTGAGGTCCCTTGTCCTGAGCCTGCTCTCAGAGCCAAGTGTTCAGATTTTAGTCTCCCCTTCCAGAGGGCAGCAGCTGGTGGTGCTGCAGGGCTGGAGCCACCAACGTGTCCCTTCGCCATGGCCGTGGCTGAAGCCTTGCTTTTAGGAGAATCCAGAGAAGCAATTTGCCTCTCTGCACTGAATCCCAATAGCTCCAGGTGTGAGAGGAGTTAAACCTGAAATTTGTGGGGTATTTTGTCAAACTGAGGGGCCAGAAGCTGGGGAAGTCTGCTGAGTGCCAGTGAAATCCCCAGCTCTGGCCACCTTGCAGGGAAGTGGTGCAGGGGAGGATTTGCTGAGGCTCACTGGGGAGGACTCGCTCCCATCCCATCAAGCACTGCCATCTATTGACTCCTTCTGTTAGAGCCCAATTTACTTCATTTTCTAGGAAAATACCCTGGAGCAAGCAAAACCCAAATTGCCAAAAAACTTGAGGAAGCATCTGTATTCTGTCTTTTACTAGGCAGAATTTAGGATTTCTCTCTCCAGCCCTTTAATCCTCAGTTCTAGCATTAATCATTTACTTTCCAGGAGCACCAAAAACACTTCAGTTGTTCTTCTGGTTGAAGCCAGATTGGCTCAAAAAATCCCCCAAAAACACACCAAAACACAGTTTTTCTTCTTCTTGTAACATGGACTTGTTTTCCTGCAGTTTTCCTGCCTGTTTGGGCTTGGTACACAGCTGAATTTGCAGTGATCCATCATAAGCTACTCTTACAGCATTCCTCCATCTATCCTGGTTTTAATCCTTGATAAATGAAGTATTAAATACTAATGGCAGTAAATGGAAACTCCTGGAGAGATGAAAGTGAAGAGCCCTTCTGCCATTCCTCTTCACTAACATAATCCTAAATAATGGGATCCCAGTTCAAGCTGCTGTGGATGAGATATTGAAGGATTTTTTTTTTCCCAAGTTTTTGCCTGTGCATAATACACTCTATTTTCCATTTTAATTTTTGTTTTTGAAAAGCAGTCATGTAATATATATTATAATGATTTGACTTTGTAGAATTTATGTTCCTGTATTATGTGGAGAGTGGAATGGCACTTCCCTCGGCATGATCACCCCTCTTTAATTGAAATGTAATTGTTTACTAAACCATTGCAGCTCAAAAGGAAAATTACTGTCATTTTAGTCTGTGGCTGCATACATTAAAGTGCCCCTTTTGCAGGGATTGAATTTAAGGAGAATAGGAACATTATCACAGATGATATATAAACATAAAGCCATTATCATTAAACTGTCAGCTGCAACTGACTTTGGGTAACCAGTGTTAGTGGCAGCAAGAAATATGGAAATTACTTGGAGAATGTATCTGTCAGTTCAGTCACCACTTGTGCAACAGGACATGCTTGGAAGCTCTGGAGTTGTGAGCAGTTTAGGGATTGAAGAAAAATGAGGTCATTTGGAGCCTTTGCAGTTATTTCCAGTCTCCCTGCTAGTGCTTGGCAGGAGTCAGAGGGGGTTTGTCAGTGGGGTTTGTCAGGTACCCTGCACCCAGAGCTTGTGCCTTAAACCTCCTTTGTGGAGGGATTTCCAGGCTCTCCACAGAGCTGGTTTGTTCTTACCACCCTCATTTTCCAGCTGGGAAAATTGAGGGAGGGAGAACTTAACTAACTTAAATTTGATCATGCTCCAAAGCCCAAAAATACGTCCTGAGCCAAATTTCTTCATTTTTAATTCCCAATCCTGGTGTTAACCACTAGCTAAGCTATTCCTAATTACCTCTCTGAAATCCTCCTCAGTTTCAAGAGAATTAAATATTCTCCAAATCGGTGCTGTAATGTGAAAATGAGTAAGTGGGTTCCTGGACTCCCAAGTCCTTGTTCCTAGGGCAGAAAGGCCTTGACTTTCTTACCTTCTCTGCCAGCACCTCATGTTGCCAAATTTCTAATTGTTTGTTATTTAAATTGGAGTCCTCTGCCTTAATTTTCAAAGTCATCTTATTAATATAAATCTGTGAGTATTTTTGATCTTTAATTTTTGCTCGTCCTTTATGAGACATGAGATAAATTCTAGGTAAGGTGTGAAGGATAAATTTCATTTTGAAAAAGGGAATCTTTTTCCCTACTCAACGCTCACTAGAACAGGGATTGGAAAGTGAATCTGACTGTAAAGATATTTTTAATTCTTTGAGTCTGACCTTGTATCTTGAAATTTTTTTTTAAGTAAATGTGGAATTTGCAGTTGGGGAGTAGTGGAAGGCAGCATGGTCAGAGATAGGAGGGACTGTCATGCTTCAGCACAAAGCTACAGTCCAAACCACTGAGGATTTATGATGTGCATCAAGCAGGAGACAAGAATGACAGGATAAAAGACATGGTGCTATGACCTGCTTCACTGAAAGGGGCTCAGCAAGGCAGGGTATGGATTTTTTCCCTTTTTGAACGGAGAATGTTCCAGGGAGGTCTCTTTGTCAGAGCCTGCAGCTGTCTGAAGGACAGTTTTAGAGAAAAGAAGAGCATAAGGGCTCATCAACAGCTTAATTCACAAACTGAGGCCACTTCTCCAGAGAAGAATGAGTGATCCTGTTGTAGTTTTTGTGGGGTTCTGCTTTTGATTCTGTCCCCCTGGGGTGGTTGGACAGCACAGGGCTCCCCGGGGCAGGGGCTCTGGTGTGGGGCAGTGAGGAGGGGATGGGAAGTGACCTGGTGCTGCCTCATCCAGAGGAGGCTTGGGAGGCTCCTCACAGTGCCCAGGCAGAGCCCTGGCTTAACCTGCAGCTTCCACCGAGGGGGAAATGCCACAAACCACTGAACTTCTGTGCCAAACACCAAAATGTGTTCTGGACTGGGCGGGAGCTCACATTGTTGCTTCCTGTGTGAAGCTTGGGCAGTGGATAAACAGGGAAACTTGGGCTTCTGGGGAAGATAAAGTCAAGTACTGTGTAGTTCTTGGGTGGGAAAGGGGGAAACAAATGTTTCAGGAAGTTGCCTGGCTCTGCAGAGGGTCTAAATTGGCACAATTCCGTGGATTTTGTTCAGCTGCTCCAGATGTTTACACTTTCCAGCTTCTGAGGACACTGGACTGATCCCTCTGGGCTGTGTGAAACCCATGACTGAGCAAGGCTCAGGGTCCCAGGGGACAGGAACAGATTCCTTGTGCCAGGAATGAGAGGGGAAGGAGTGAGAGTGAGAAAGCAGCTCCAAACTCCCCCTCCCCAGGAAGCCTGAGGAAGTTTTTGTGGGATAAACCTGATTTCATGACTCTCCTCAGATCCCTCCATTCCTCCACTCCTGGGGAAGCAGTGTTGTAGCCAGATGAGAAATACCAACAGCTCCTGTGTGTTTTCATGGAGAGAGCCCATGGGAGGAATATTTAACATTTAGGCAGTAAGTAGGGCTAATAGGAAATGCTAATTCACATTTCATTCTTTTGATCAGTGTATATTGAATGATAATTACAGTGATAGTACTTGGCACTTCTGTAGCACCTTTCATCTGGAGCTGTGTAAGTGTTCTGCCAATCTGGATGAATTCAGGCTTGCAGGCACTGTGGGGTTGCAATTTACCATAATGCCTGAAAATAAATGGGAAACTAAGGCCTGGGAAGATTTACCACTTTCCCTATCATTCAAAATCTGTATGAAACAGTTGGGGCTGTGTAGTAGTGCTGCTGGTCATCTCATAAGAAACAAAACCAGCTCAAGGCATCACTGTAAATGGTGGAAGTGGTTTAAACAGGCCAGGTGGCTGGCCTTTACTCTCTAAAACATGTTTGTTTGGCATTTTTGGTGGTAATTTACTAATTCAGTACACACGCAGGTGCTCTGGTGTATATTTGTTTGAATTCCCCCCACAAAGACAGAACCAATCTCAGATTCTCCCTGGATTTTTCAGCAATGTACTTGGATCCATATCCATTCTTTAGAGACTTCCGTCTCCAAAGGATGATTTGAACAGAAATGTTCATTTCAAAGCTACCACAAGAAAAAATTTGATAGTATTTCAGTCTCTTGCCAGGAAGCCCAAGTGCAAACAGCCTGGACTAATTGATAGGCTGTAGGGAGGCAAATGGACCTGACTGGTTTCATTTCTGTGGAGCGAATGAAAGGCAGAAAGTAAACAAACAAAAGCTTCAATTTGTTTAAACCTCTGGGCACTGTAAGCTCTCACATTGCTGGTAGCACAGAGAAAAGGGGGCCATTAGAATATCCAACATGACAGTGTCCCTTTAATTTGTTTCTGGGTCACAGATAAAGAATTGTCCTGCAGATATGAAAGGCAGCATAATAAACACATTCCATTCCCCCTCTTTCAAGTAGCACTGATACTGTGTTTTCAGAAAACAAGTCAAAGAGTGGAAGGTATTATCTGAATCTCCTGGAGACTGGAACATGAGTGCCCATTGCATCAGGATCTTCATCTCTGAACTTCTTCCACTGGGGATTTGTACTGCTTTAGCTCAGGGATATTCAGTATTTGCTTAAATACTGAATTCATAGAAATCTGTGTCATTGCCACAGTTCACTCTGAACAGTTTTCAATATATTTCTACCAAGTTTTGTTTCTGAGACAGATTTTTTTCTCTAGTTTAGACTGATCACTTCTCCTTAATTGCCAGAACATATTTTGAGCCATAATTTCTTGTTCTTTCACTGTAGATGGTTCACATGGCACCTGTGGACTTTGGTAATAATGAGGGTGCTGTGGCAGGAGATCATGGATCAGCTGGCAGTGATCTTGTCTGTGTTGTTCCCTCCTGGGAGTGGCTGAGCTCTGACAGACATGGAGCAGCTCATGGCCCTCGACTGGATCGTTGGGAAGTTGTTTTGGAGGTTTCTTCTTCCCGTCCAAATGCCAGCCTGGCACTGCCTCGTGTGAGGCTGTTTCTCCAGGTGGTGCCACTGTTGTTCCAGAGCAAGTGCAGCTGCCTGGAACAGCAGGTCTGATTCCATGCTCTCCTGGTGACTGCGTGGACTCAGGACACTGCAGCTAAAGAGCTTGGATTCGTGGCTCTGGGTGGAGCACACACGGGAAGATGACATTGATTTCTAGATACTTTTTTCAAACTTTAGTTGCCATAGAAACAAGATTCCCTTTCTCCTCCATGCTGTCACTTTTCCTCAGCACTGCACTCTGATAAGCAATAGGCTGTGTTTGTCCTCCCCACACTCTTCTTCCCAGTGATATTCATGGCTCAGGCACCAAGGATAATTTGAGAGAGAGCTGGGGAAGCTCTGCTGCTTTTCCTGAGGTGTTCAGGTGTTCCCAGGCCTGGCACTCTGCCAGAAACTTTCTTGTCTTTATCTTCCTCCATAATTACAGTGGATCATATCTTCCCTGCAACATTTTTCAAAGCACCAAGGAAATTAGCTCCAGAACTAATCATGTCTTTATTTCCTGAATGGCTCCGTGTAGTTCCCTACATGGCTCTGCAGAATGGGATCACCCTGAGCAGCATAACCTGTCCCTGTCCCTGTCCTTGTCCCCTCCCTGCATTTCTGCCTCTTGCAAGGTCATCTCCATGGCATTCCCATGGTGGCACAGCCTGGCCTGACTTGAGTACATAATTAAGATTACTTGACTAAACTCAAGGTTAATTTGCTTTACATTTCTCAAGGAGTCCCATGGAAGAGGCAAGGGGTGATGGGTACAGGTTGCTCCTGGACAGAGCACAAGAAGAAAAAATTGTTTGCTGTTCTTAGGGGGTGGAGGAGGAGATCTTCATATCCCTTCCTGGGAATGCAGGGAGTGTCCCAGCCTGTGTGGCACTGCCTGTGACTGAGCCCATGCTGGCCCTGCCCTCGGGCCCTCTGGGAACGAAGCCTGCCTTGATAATTAGCAACCAAGTCAAAAATAGTTAAGGAATAAGTGAATGACACTTAAATCTGCCTGATAGAATTGAAATTTCCTGCTGGGTGACAAAACTCTGCTTTAAAGATAGTAAATCCACTGTTCATAATTAGGCAAGAAATAGTCACTGCTAAGACCCAAAAATAGGATCTGTCACTTGCAATGTCTGTCTTATTATTTTGAGGGATAAACCCACAGTGAACTTAATTTTTACCACCAGTTCCTGAAGGATATTCTTTTTGGTTTATATCTTTCAATGTGAGTGTTTTAAGGGACTTGTCAGTTGTGCTGCCTCACATCTCCTTCCTGAGCCCAAAATCAGACACAAAGTAGGAGCTGAGGAGGGAAAGGAAAGGAGTAAAGGTGGAGAAAAAGAGAAGGGAGTAGTCTTGACTTGGTTTTCATTTCTCTCTGAGCTTCCTTAATCAAAAAGCTTTCTGATCTGTGTGTCCTGAAGGATGGATAAACCATGAAAGCCAGGCTGGTACTCCTAGAAATATCATATGTGTGTTATATTTATCCTTCCATTGTAATTTTTCTCCCTTTTTCCAAAGCTGTAAGGAGGAGGTGAATCAAACTGAAATAGTCATTTTCATAAATTCTCAGATGAGGATAAATGAACTTCATCTTCAGTATTTGCACAATGTCTGGGAAGTGAGTTGTCTGGGGAGGTAAACAGGAGAAATGCAGGCTGATCTATCATCTGAATTCCAGTTGGTATTCCCCACACCTTCACAAAAGTGAGCATTTTTTGTTTGATTGCAGCTGTAATTATTGCTGAATACAAATGTTCCAATTTAAGCTGCAGAAATGTGGGGAAAGTCTTTGAAGCCAAGAGCATCTGCCTGGAACATGAGTTTCATATTTGAATGAGTAACTTTTACTGCAAAATTACACAATGAATCCCTACATTCAAAAGATAATAATATTTTTTTTTTTACTCTAAACACATCATCTACCAACTGCTTTTTAAAATTTATTGGCTTGGCAGCTGGTTTTGTAGAAAATGTGTTCCTAAAAGCACACCAGGTTTGTCACTGAAAATGAGGCAGCTTGGTGTTGGTACCTTCCTGCAGACTTAGAGCTGGCCATCAATATTGTGGAAAATGGGGTTGTCTCTTCCAGAATTTGCTCTGCCCCAGAGGTTTCAGGTGGAAGTGAGCAGGGATGTGCCTGACACAGCAGGACATCCATGTGCTGCTCCAGGAGCACACACCACAGTAGGGAAAGCAGGATAAAACACACTCAGGAACCAGTTTACTCTGCATCATACCCAAAGGTGGACTTTAAAAGGGAGCAGTAATGTAAAGAGATTTATGGAGATGGTTTCCTCCTCTCCCTGGTGTTTATTGCTCATCCTGGCAAGCTCTGATACCTGTTGTACCAGGAGTGATGTGTGGGGATGGTTGGAGGGCTGGCATAGGAATGAGCACTTGAGAAGTAATCCTGGCTCTGCAGCTTATCTGGGCATAGTGAGTGTAGCAAATCACTTGGACAGCTCTGCCTTCCCTTTGTGCCCTGCCAAACTCTCCATGCTGACAGCATCTCCTGCCTGCTCTCCCACCTCCTGCAGCCTGCCCTCCCTTCTCCCTCCTTGCACAGGAAGCTTGCTGAAGCATGGATCTGCCTGGGGACTGGCTTTTAAAGGGCATATTCTCATTTCTGAGATTGGGAAAGAATTAAATTAGTCTGCTTTAGATGAGAAAATACCTTTTTTTCCTGAAATAGGAGGGCACGATGGTTGATGCCAACTATTCCTAGACAGGTTTTGTACCTGGTGTAGTCCTACTGAGCCCAGTGGGCAATGACCCACTGGAGCTGAAGTGCTGTCCCCCAGAAACAGTTCCAAAGTGCAGCTCTTGAAAGCTCCCGGGCTCCTTAGCCCTTGGCAAAACCCCAAGGGACCTGGAGCAGGATGTTCAGAGTTTTGGATACAGCAGTTTGGCCTCTGGGTTGGGGGACTCTGTTCAATAAGGGAGCTGCTCCATCCCCCTGAAATCCTCGTGCAGGGGCCATCCTTGCTTGGTGTCCCTGGGTCAGGCTGAAGCCAGTTCTGCTCTCTTTGGGGGAATCACTGGGTTTGCTCTGCAAGGTTACTTGCATTCTCTCTGTGTCTCTGTTCCTGCATCTTTCCTCCCTGATTGCTCAATTACCCTTCTCCTACCTTCCCAAGGAATATTTATCTGTCTTGTTGGGATGTGAAATGTTGACAGTGTGATAATTATGGAGCTGGGAACAAATAATCCAGAGTAGTGTTTGTTTTAATAGGAGAACAAAAGAATCCAAATTGAAGAGCCAGGTGATCCCTGAATAACAGCAACTGTTGAAGTGTGGTTGTCATCTGGATTCTTCCTGACACTTGAATTCCTTCATCCTTTATTGATGTCCCACCTGTTCCCTGTCCATGGAAGTCATCAGTGCTAATTGGAGAATCCAGACCCAGACTTCCCAAGGTTTCTGTTACTTTACTAAAGGCTGGGAAGGGAATCTTCCCAGAACAGAAAAGGAACAGAGTGAATTTCTGCAAAGAAGCAGTTAGCTGAAAATATCAGGGACAATGTCCTGAGCTGAGAGCTGCCAGTCCAGGGAATTTTCTCTCCAGGGCAGTGGGAGAAGACCCTCTGACCAAGGCAGTTTCAGCAAGATAGGTAAAATCTTTATAGAAATGGAGCTCAAGCAGCAATCCTTTATTGGCCAGAGGTGGGAAAGGGATGAGATGTTGTGTGTTAATGTGCTCTGTTACTGCTGCTTCTCTGTGAGTTGCTGATACTCACGTGTGAGATTTGCCATATTCATCATTACCCCAGTGCCTCTCATTTGATGTAATTCCAGCTTTCCTGACCTGGCCAGACCCACACTGTCCCCTGGGTGACCTGGGGCACATCAGTGCATCTTCATCTGGTTTTTCAGACGGG
This sequence comes from Phainopepla nitens, assembly GCA_013400175.1. Lineage (NCBI taxonomy): Eukaryota > Metazoa > Chordata > Aves > Passeriformes > Bombycillidae > Phainopepla > Phainopepla nitens. Next base: position 34,897 of record VXBQ01008660.1, on the reverse strand, counting down.
CTGAGCCGGGTGTTTGCAATGACACTGCAGATCTGATTCATCTCTGGCCGTGGCAGGGCAGTGTTGCTAAGCAGCACTTACAACATGAGCTGGGTCTCACATTCCAGGGCTGCTTCGTGGCCTGGCTCCCAGACAGCCCCTGATGATCCTGACTGCTGGATCTCCATGTTTATCCTTGGACAAGAGCTGAGTCTGACCACAGCCTGTGGAGCAGCAGGACTGCAGTTTTTATTGCCAGTTTCCTCTGGCCATGCAGTGAGTTTGCAGCTATTTTGTCACTCCTTTGGGGTTTAGCCTCATTCCAAGACACTTCTGTCTCAGAGGAGCTTTCCTTACCCCTTTAGAATAAGGATTTAGGCTAACATCGGTCAGAGCAAGTGATGGTTCCTTGCTCCTAGTGAGACATCAGGGGAAGTTTAGATGAGATATTAGGAAACATTTCTTCATGGAAAGGATTGTCCAGTGTTGGAACAGCTGCCCAGGGACGTGGCAGAGTCACCATCCCTGGGAGTGGATGTGGCACCTGGGGACAGGGTTCAGTGGTGAACAGGGTCCTGGTGCTGGGTTGATAGCTGGACTTGATGATTAAAGCTAAAGGTCTGTTCCAGCCTTAACAAATCCATGATTCTCTGATCTGCTTCTGCCCCTAGGGCTCACAGGGTGACTGGGAACAGTCCTGAGATTCATCCAATTAAATAGAGAAAGAGACACTGAGGGACTTTGCAGCCCTGTAAACAAAGCCATGGCTTCAGGAGAACACACATTAACCTGTGGCTGCATTTCTAGGCCACAGAGGATAAACTCTTTCGGTTTTCCTTTGAAGTTCACATCTCTCCTGCTCCACAGACCTTGGGATGCTGTCTCTCTCCTTTTCCCTTTCCCTGGGATTGCATTGGACAAATCTTCAGAGCAAGCTGGAGTTGGCCATGTAAACAGACTTTGAAGGTGTTGGTTGACAAACTTGCAAAAGTGTCATTTCGTGAGGTTTCTGCAGGTTGCTCATAAGTTTAGGGGTGTCTTTAGCCTTAAGGTTGACACTCCCTTGCCTCCCACATTCCCAAGTTCAAAAGAGCCCCTGTGCAAGCCTTGTGTATCCTGGAAATGCACTTTTTGGGGAAGAAAATTCCACAGGGGCCGTGTGCTCCGTCACCTGAACAGAGCCCTTCATCACACCTGACAGGAGCAGAGCTGCAGGACAGCAAAGCAACTCATAACTCCAAAGTTCAAATCAAAAAGAGCTGACAGAAATAAATGTTATATGAAGTGTTTGAGGGGTACAGACACTTCCAGCCCCGTGCCTCTAACACTGAACAAATGAAAAATATTTGATCCATAAAGGTCAGTGCTGTACAGAAATTCCCTTCCTGCCCTGCTTCAGTGCCAGGGACCACTCAGGGGATTATTTCTCTTCTTGGCCTTCCGAGAGACACAAATGGTGCTTGAACTCACCCTCAGGGTTTTCTTGGGCTCTGCATTCTTGGGGTAACTCAATGCAGTCATGGGCTACAGAGAGAAGGGTAAAAATGTGCACTTAAATGTCTTTACCTAGTAAGAAGCAGCATCAGATGCTCCCCAAAAAAGGTTTCTCTTTTCTTTTGAAAGCTAAGACTAGCATTGGTAATTGTAGAAAGGGGTAAACTCACTTGTCTGGAACATTTATGGCTATAAAAGGATGCTTAGTGTTGGCACAGCTCTGCTTGTTTCACAAATACAAATATTAATTATCCATTCAGTGGAGCCTCAATAAGAGGGTGTTTCCATGTACTGTGCAGGAGCAGAAAAAAACCCAAACAAATTCCAGAATTAAATTAAGTTCAATATAAAAAAATAAAAATTTTAAAGCCCAGAGTAAGGATATTGGTCTGATAGAAAAGATTTACTCCCAGTTTTATACCTGATCCCTGACATAGCAGAACACATGGAGACCTGGGATGAAAGGCTGCACTGCACACTTGTACTCACAGCAAACACTTATTGATAGCAGTTTCCTTCTTATGAGTAGTGAAAAAAATCCTGATGTCCTCTCTTGTCACCCAGAGTTGAGATTTGCTTGAACTAAAACAAAAAGATGTGGAAGAACTATAAAAATAACCCCATCTGTTCTGTAGTTCCTGTGATCTGCCTTTGGAGGGGTTGTTCTGTGTGAGTTTGGGGTGAGAGCAGAAGCCAGGGTTGTGTCAGTGCTCCTGTCTGACCCTCCCAGTGCCCTCCCAGTGCCCCAGGCCAGACCCTCACCCTGCCCCAGCCTCTCCCTCTTTCCCTGGCTTAGAGAACACAGAGAGCTGCCAGGACTCTTCCAAAGAAAGCTGCTCATGAGGCATCCAGCCTGATTTATTGATATATCATTTTATAAATTTTATCTCCATTGTGTTTCCATGGTGCTGAATTTTTACCTTTATAACTTTATCGTGTGGGTTCGCTGCGAGTGCACATTATTGGTGTGGGAGTCAGCTCCAGACACAAGACTTGCATCATTACTTTATGTTTAATAAAACAGGAGCTCCAGATTTTGCTGTCATTAACACTCTGCTCAGTTTTGTCCCCCTCCCTTCTTCTCTCTCCTTACCAGTTTTTTTTGTGTTGCCCCAGGGCGTGTGGAATTCTACAGTTCCTGCATCTCAAAGGCATATGGTGCTGATGGGTTTGCACATATGCTTTAAAAGTATTGTAATACCAAAAATATTCAAACATTATAACAGAATATAAGATTATTTCCAGGTTCTAGAGTAATTGAAAATGCCAAATTTGATAAGGAAGAAAAAATTAAATGAGCATCCCACCTTCCTCTGTCTGCAGTGAGATGATGGCCTTGGATTTTGAGTTTGTCAAATATGTAAGAAAAGAGCCCAAATCACAGCAGCTTTAATTGTGCTGTTTTGAATTGTGCCATCCTGTTTTAGCTGAAGTTGCTGTGGTTGTGATTAAGCCATTCCTCAAAAGGATTTGTTTTGTTTTCTTCTGCCTTCGTTCTTTGTGTCTTATTATGACTTCAGTCAGCTCTTGTGATTAGAGCGATTGTACTCGGGGCTTGGAGATGTCAGAGGCAAAGCAGCAGAAACAAAGCAAGAAAAGCAACACCCTTGCACTGGGAAAGTGAAATCAGGGCTCAGTGGGAGCTCAGTGTGTTCCCAGAGAAGCTGAGGCTGCCCTGCATCCCTGGGAGTGTCCCAGGCCAGCTTGGTGCTCCCTGGGATAGTGGGAGGTGTCCCTGCCATGGCAGGGGTGGCACTGGATGCTGTTTTAGGGTCCTCCCAACCCAAACCCCTCTGTGATTCCGTGGTCCACCTCTTTTTCTTGCCAGGCTTGATGAATTCTGTGCCACATTGCTCTGTGGGCTTTCAGGGATTGCATGGGGCTGTGCTCTTGACCACAATGATTGTCTCTAAAGACTCTAAAAGATCTCCTCTTGCTCAGACCTTAGGCTGTGCCGGGATGAATTTATATAGCTGGAACCTGTGCCTCCATTGTAAAGGGTATTTCATTATTTATTCTAACTGAAGGGATTCTTGGGCTCTGCACATTTCTGTTTTTTGTCATTTCACAGAGACTATTAACTTCTGAATGAAACCTTTTTCAGTTACTAGTTTAATCTTTTCTAAGATATTTTTACTGGTGGTGAATGCTGCCCACACACAGGAAGACACAATTCTGCCCTAGACAGCTCTCAATATAAACTTTAAAGTGTATAAAGAAGATGCATGCAAAGGGCAGCACTTTAATTGCTGGAACTGCCAAGAATGCAGCTCAGCTAGAGGAGCAGGCAGTGCTCAGAGGGTGGGATTAGCCTTGTTTGTCTGGAGATCAGAATCAAATGTTGTTTAAAGTCATAAATGAAGAAGAAATGGATCGTGTCCTTATGATCTCACTAGGAAAGCTCGGCGGTCACACCCCAGGTCAGAATCTCTTTCTTGTATTTTCACAGACAAATTTCTGTCTTTTTTTCTTACCCCACCTAAAAATTACAGAAGGTATTAATTCACACATTAGGCTTTCTGATGTCTGCTGTGCACTATGGAGGTGCAAAGTATCACTATAGCAGCATAATTTATCAGCATTAAAATCTCTGACATCTCATTCTCCCAAGGAAGCTGGCAATGAAAATGGAAAAGGGCTCCGTGTGATCTCCTTCTGGTGGCAACAAATGTACAAACAATGGGGAACAGAAGGAAAGAAATGTCCTGCTGCAACCCTAAATTCTAATTTCCAAATCCTGCAGGGATCATGGAACAGTTGTGAAGATGTGGAATATACAATTGAGGAAGAGGGGGTTTTTTTGAGTTTTTTGGTTTGGTTTTTCTCTTGAGGTTTTTCCTTATCAAGGCCCTGTCCAGAGTTCAAAGCTATTCCTGGATTGAAGAAGAGGCTTAATAAAATGAGGATATATTTGTGGGTGGGCTGGCAGTGATTAAGGAACTCCAATCTCTCGTTCCTGGGCCACAACCTTCTCACCAGAGAAGTTTAGGGCAATATCAGATGTTTGGCCGGTCGTGTGTTTTGGATTTTCCCTTCACAGCAAATATTGGCCAGTGTCCATAGCAGGCAGCCAGAGCCTGGTCCAGTCAGAGGAACAAGAGCATGGAGAGCTGGGAAGGATGAGAGTGGGGCTGATATCACACTGATAGGATGAGAGTGGGGCTGATATCACACTGATAGGATGAGAGAGGGGCTGATGTCACACTGATATGAGTGTGGGGCTGATACCACACTGATAGGATGAGAGAGGGGCTGATACCACACTGATAGGATGAGAGAGGGGCTGATACCACATTGATATGAGAGTGGGGCTGATACCACACTGATATGAGTGTGGGGCTGATACCACACTGATAGGATGAGAGTGGGACTGATACCACACTGATAGGATGAGAGAGGGGCTGATATCACATTGATATGACACTGGGGCTGATATCATGCTGATACGATGAGCAGGATGCTGGCTGAGGTCTGACTACCAAGGGAAATATCTTAACAATGCTCTAGATAATACAGATCCTCAAATTTGCTTTTCACAGCCATGTTTCTCTATAGTATAAAATTCTCTAAAGGTATTTCTCAGGGACAGAAGCCTTTTGAAAAGGCCTTTGTTACCTCACACGTGGGCTTTGTGCAGTATGACAGAGTGTACAATGTGATGGCCTGTGTTTCATACCTCCTGCTATTTCAGTCATGCAAATAGCTCCAGGAGAAATATTCAGTCCACACAAATGCATGTTACATACCTCATTTGGAAGTAAAGTGGCACTTAATAAATGTGAAACACCTTTGGTTATCTAGATGTTTGAAATTCTTGGTGCACTTACGAACAGGAAAGTCACTTCCATAACAAGAACCACGCAGAGTGCCCAGGGAGATTTTGCAGCTTGAGAAAGACATAATGTGAGCCACGAATATCTGAGGTGGGGAGGGAGTGTTTAAATGGCATGAACAAATGACAGGCTCCATAGATGTTAGACTGTGATTATTGCCCTGCCAGACATATTAAAGGTATTCATTTGTAAAAGTGAGCTGCTGAGGATCCATTCCTGTATGTTGAGTGGAGAAGCTCCTGAGGTTCCTGCCTGGAGCAGAGGGTGCACTGTGGGCATGGCTGGGATGCTGTTCTGGTACTCTCACACATGTCAGAACCTGTGCTTGGTCCGTGGGTACCTTCCCTCTTTCCTGGGGCTGGAGAAGGGAAGCGGCATGGGCAGAACCCCAGGTTCTGCGGGGATTTGCTGAGCTGTTTATGTGGAGCTGATCTGTTTCTTCAGTGTGATGGTCTATGGTAGGAACACACCTTCAGGCTTCACCAAAATCCTGGTTTCTCTTTAAAATGCCCCCCCTCAACACCTTCTCTGGCCAAGGTGCTTGACCCTCTCACACCATTCTCAGACGCTGTAGATGCCGGCCAGCACAGCAGCATTATACTTTTATTGCCTTATTTAGCGGAGAGATTAAATGTAATGTTCAGATTATGTAGAACATTAACTCCTAACAATAAGCAAATAACACATTAGAAGCTTTGCTATTAAAACGTTTGGTGCTGGCTCTGCTGTGGAGCTCTCCGGGAGCCGTGACTTATGTTCGGTGAGGGAGGAGGCTCGGCGGAGAAGGAACGAGCCGGGGTCTCTCTCTTCTCTCAGGTGGTGCCTGTGCCCCGAGCCCACCGGCGGTGTTCGGACGAGCTTTAGGAGCTCCATCCATGTAGCCGAAGCGCCTGAGCCCGGCCGTGCGGGCCATGGCCGCGGGTCCGGGGGGCTCCGAGCAGGTAACGGAGCCCTGCCCGAGTGCTCGGCGTGTGGGTGGCGTCTGCGCTGGGGCGGCCGGACCCGCGGCCAGCCCCTGCTCCCGTCAGGAGCTGCGATGGGCCAGCCTTGCCTTTCAGACGGGCTTTTTATGGGAGCTGATGGTTGCCAGGGCAACCGAGGCTTCGGGGAGTCTCTCTCGCCGCAGCCCCGGCCTGGGAGCGCCGGCAGCAGATGTTGGCTGACGCCAGGCGCTGCCAGCGCCGCTCATGCGGGAGCTGCCGGGGACGCTGTGCCCGGCTGCACGGGCGGCTCCGCTCCCGCTCCCCGCTCCCCTCTGCCTTGTAATTTAGTATTCTTGTCTCACCCCACAGGGGTTCCTCAGCCGTCGGCTTAAAGGCTCCATCAAAAGGACAAAGAGCCAACCGAAGCTCGATAGGAACAGCAGCTTCCGGCACATTTTACCTGGCTTCAGGAGTGTGGACCATGAAAGGTAAGGGGTCGTTTCGCGGAGGGTGTGGGAGAGAGAAGGAGGATATTGATTTTTCCAGCTCTTGTTAAGATCTTGCTTATCTTATTCAGAGCAAGGGCTGCATCTCTGATAGAAGTGGACGTGGTTAATTGCAAGAGGGGTAGTTTTAATTTGTTGCTGAGGATACGGTGCAAGACGTCCCTTTTCAGGTTAAATTCCAGGTGCAGAGAAGCCTGACTGCTCTGCTTTCTTTTCCCCAATAAATCCTAAATTGATGCACCAGCATATAAATAGCACAGAGATGCAGCAGCCAGAGCCGACTGATGCAGGTGAGGGAGGGAGGGGAGGGAGGGAGGGGAGGGATGCTCCCGCGCCGGACTGCACCGATCACAGCTGGGTTACACACCCTGGGAGCAGCACCGTGGAACAACAACAGCCATAAGGTCCCCGGATCCCCGTCCTCCCTCACACACAGCCGTCCCCGTGCCGCCCTTGGCTGCCGGCGTTACACCGACAGGGAGCCTCTGGCGAGGCCGGAGCTGCTGCTCCCGCCCCAGCCATGGCAGGAGCTCCGTCCAGGAGGGATGTGTTGCAGGGAATGTGCAGATGGATCTGAAAGAGCATTTCACACGGGATGGCCAATACGGGAGAAAATGGCAAGTAAAGTAGAAGAGAAATGAGATCTTTGAGATTCTTGAGCTGGTTAGAAAGTAGAGCAGCTCTTTGGTGGATTTGTGTGTATTTATGTCCGTGTAGATTTATATTAGAGCATCAGACAGGCACTGTTCGAGGTAAATTCATGTGTAAATCCACATGCAGATCAAGGTCATGGCTGGGGAAGACAGATTCCTTTACAAACCACAAAACAGTGGTTTGCTTCCAAAAGGAAGATCTTTCAACCTTACACAGATCATTGTGGGGAGTGACAGAAATATTGAAGTGCCAGGAAAAGTCTGTGTCTGAAAATTCCGCCAGGCTGGACATAACCTGATGTAACCAGCTCAGAGAAGAGGCAGTTTGATACACCAGGATGATACTTGAGAACCCATTGAGTAAATGCTTCACTTAGAAAAGCAATGACAACTTACTTAGTTTTAGCTGTACTTATTCATTGGAGGGGCTGTGAGCTTCAAAAGCTCACAAACAACAATTGTCAATCTGGATTTTTCCTTACCTGACCTACTGCAGCCTCCTAAGCTTTTTCCTTCTGTATTCTGCAAGTGAAGTGATTGTGCTGGCTAGTATGAGTAGGATTTCAGGGATTACTATCTGGGCAGGCAGAGCTGATTTGATGCCTGTGCTGCAGTTTTCCCAAACGCTCGAAGTAGGGCACTGTGTTCCAGAGGGAAGTGAGCGGAGCCGGGTGGCCGGGGCTGAGCCCGGGTGCTGCTGCTTTGCTCGAGGAACAGGCAGATTAGGCAAGGCTTCCCTTCTACCTGGATGAGTTTTGTTTCGTTCTGTGACTTGGCAGGATAGGACATGGGAATTAACTGTTCTGGCCAGCCCTGCAGTCAGAGTAATTTTCCCAAATTAAGTCTTGTAATTTCCCTGCTCTCCCAGCACATCAGCCCGGGAGCTGGCTGGGATTCCCGAGAGCCAGGTGTACTGCAACTTCTCCTTAAAGAGACTGGGGGAATCCTGGAGTGCATTTGCAGTGTAGAGCTTCAAGGGTGGCTTAGAGGAGAGGTGGCACTTGGCAGCCTCGAAAACCAAGGATTTGCTTATATGAGTGTGAGAAACTGAAAATGAATGATACCTTCATGATACCTGAGATTAGACCTTCTGTTAGGCAGGCATCTCTCAAAAATGCACTTCCTCTGTGATACACAGACATCCCTGAGCTGCAGGACACTGAGACTCAGAGGCTTTTGACAGCAGGCTCTTAGTCCCTCGCTGCCATCCGGTGTCAGATCTGTCAGGTGAGCAGGAGTCCTCTGCAGGAGAGCTTGGCCTTAGGGACTGTTGCTCTCAGAGAGGTGAAAGCAAAGCAGCAGCTGGGCCTCTCAGTCATGCAGCGAGGCTTTGGTTACAGAATATAATTTTATCTTTCTGAACATTACCATCCCATTGTATGTGCACAGAGGATATGAAAGAGCTCAGGTCTTTCAGATCATTCTCATGCGTTTGCTGCTGTGCTTGTGTTGCTTGTAATCCAAGAACTGTTTCAGAGAAGCGTTTGGTATTGGAATATTCGCCTCTTAAATATTTGATTCTTGACTCCATCTTGTATCGAAGCTGATTGTTCAGGAACCACTCCTCTGCTCAGGGAAGTCACCATTATAACAGTGTTCTGTTCTGGAGCGTGGGCCAATTTTTGTGGGAATGCCATAGCAGAAATGAATAGTGCAGTAAATGCAGTCAAAACACTCTGGGTTGAAATACTGAGCTACAGTAGATCGTAAATGCTTCTGTTACTTGGCTTCTTTGTATCTAAATTGGGACTGTTCCTACCTCTTAGTTCCTTTATTTTTCCCTTCCTTGCATGTCCTGTTTATCCTGCAGGTGCATATATGAAATACATGAACTGTGCACATGCATGTTCAGGCAGATAATGACATGGATGTGGCTTTTGTGGGGGACAGAGAACGTAAACAAATATTTTCACTGAATTACTGTCGGGTTCACATGGATGGATTTGGCCAAATTTTACCAGTCTTGTGCATACTCGGTTTTTTTTTTCCTGTTACAGTAACAGTAATATGATTATTGATAGTAAAAGAAGCAAAATCACAGCAAGTGTAACTCAGCTTCTGTATGAAAGCTGCATTCATATGGTACAATCAGAGTGTGTAAATATGAGATCTAAAGGAGAATTGTGGAATGAGTGTTCCTTTCAATTTGATGGCTGGTCATATTGCTTGTTAGAGCTAAAAAGGGTTCCAAGAAGTGGCTTTTTGCTAACAATGTCTCCTGCCTCCTGATTTATTACAGCAGCTCACTAAGTTTTTATCGTGGAGCGCTGAATGCTTGGCTTTGTAGTGGCCTCTGGAATCAGCCACAAATCAAGCATTTGGCAGATGGATTTTTCTTAATTGGACCCACATTTCTCCTACAAAATTTGTTAAGGAGAAAATTTCTGGGTTGGGCATGGAGCACAGGGAGTAGAGCCAGAGAAGGGAGAGAAGGTTGTTGTGCTGCAGTTGTTAATTAATGGTGGGGATGTATTGCTGATGGTTTTCTTGTAGTGGCAGAGGAGATTTTACACCAGCACTGAGGGCAGGGCCACAGTATCACTGTGTGGACAAATGCCTTCAGATTGTCTTAATTTGGTGAAAAATGGGTACTCTGGGTAATTCTACTGATGGTATCCCTGAACTGATCATTGCTGGGGCACCTTTCCTCAGTGCACCTAGAATCCATTTAGTGCTACGGGACTCTGGATTGCCAACATTTGTGAATATTTTGCAAGGTCTTTGTTTTTTATAATTCCAGGAGATAACATTCTATTTAAGCTTTTATTGGCACTACAAAAGCCTGAGCATATGGTTGATTGTTAAATGAGCCTCAGCCTTGGAAGGGGTACAGCCCTGCATTAATAACAGCAGCAACTTGCACTACTGAGACTTCCTCTTTAAACTCCTTTTTGTCTTTAGCCCATCCAAAACTTTTGCTTCTAACTCCCAGAGGGAAGAGGAATTGTACAAGTCATGTATTGCAGCACATTTAATTCCTACTACAGTGCTGTCTGTTGTAGGAGCTTTCCATGTGCACAAAGCTTATTTTGGTGCACCAGGAACTGATGAACATCTGTGCTCCTGCAACAAACTTAGTTTGGGAGTTCTTAGAGATCTAATTTGTTTATTCCCAACAAACTTGATATGCCAAATATTTTTAGGCATGATGAAATTGGTAAAGTTTGATGAGAATCTGGTGAGTGCTGCATGGTGAAGGATGAAGAAGTTGCTCTGTTTCCTCTGGAACTGGAAGGAGGAATGACTCATCCTGCAGAAGTAGGACACTGGCAGACCCCAGAACCACGGAGGGCTTTCAGATCTGTGTGCACAAGTGCTGGAGAGCTGCTTCCTCTTTTGGCTCCTGCTTAGATGGTATTATCCAGGGAAGCTGGCTGAGTAGGAAAACCTGCACCAGAGGGACCCTGGAAGGGTGGCACTGACACCACACCACAGACAGCCGGGCTCTGGTTTGGATTGCAGTGAACATATTGAGGAAGCACTGTGCAGTTTGTGTAGGGGAGCCATCCAGCCCCATCAGCAGTGACTGAAATGCAGAATAAAACATCTTGCACAGCCAGGAGCATCCAGCAGTGCCTCGTGTGACACTCCATGGCATTCATGCCGGGGGTGGTGCCTGTCCCCACTCCCCCCACTTCAGGGAACAGATTTTGGCAGAAAAATCAAGATCTCAGAATTCAAACTGGCCTCATGCAGTACCTGCACTTACAGCAAAGCTGCTTTGTCCTGGAATAAGCAAATCAGCCTTTTAATGGGGTTCCTTTGCAAAATATTTCTTGAACCAGAAAGTTAATTACTGATCTCTAATTAGTGGCTGTGTTAAGAGACTGGAATAAAATCAGAGAGAGCTGCTTTGAAGGAGAGATGCAGGAAGAAATTACCATTTCCCTCCATAAACAGTGATGTTCCTCATCTTCTTCTTATGGTATCAGGAAGTTGAGACATTTTAAAAAGGAGATTGTTGTTCATGGAAAGAGGGCATTTTGAAAGGACTTTTCTGGGAGACATTGAAAGAATCGTGATTTAATGACTCCAAGAGGGACAGAGATGGATTGAAAGCACTGTGGGGCCTTTCAGCTTCTCCCAAGGCAGCAGCAAGGTCCCAACTGTTCCTGCTGTTAATTTGACTTTTACAGATACCTGTGAATTTGTATCAGCAGCTGCCTGAGGTAAATGCATTCCCCATTCTCAAAGGATACAGAAACACTTCCCTTTATCCTACACATCCAAACCAATTTCCTAATTAAACAGGGGGTCATGCCTAAAGCTTTCAGTAAAGACTGTGTTAGCTCCTGGTAATTCTTCAAGTCATAATAAACGTCAGGGGAAGGGCTAAGAGGCTGGAATTATGTTCATAGAATCATGGAATCATGGCAGAATTTTCTCAGCCTTTTTCCCAGCTCTGCACTCGCTGGCTCCTGACAGCCCCGTGCCCCACGGGGTGCAGCCGGCGCGTTGACTCCACTCGGAGTCACGGAGCAAAATTAGCAAATCCTTCCTGCTCCGGCATATGCAGCACCGCTGGGATAATTGGCTTCATGCATCTTACAATTAGCTTGCAAAAATATGTTTTGCATCCCTGACCTTTTCTCTATACGCAAGGCCATTGTTTCCCTGTCCTGCTTAATTACAAAATCGAGCGTTGTGCGAGGAGAGAGATGACATCGTTGGATCGTCGGCTCTAATTTGACGAGACATCGTAATGGGGAGTTTTCATACCGAGGGCACCGAATTAGTGTAGCGTGAAGCCGCATTTCTACAAACCCACTAAATAAGGAGAAGTTAATTTTCTGCTCTATCTTTCTGACGTTTGTAATCAGAGCCTTGTATTCCAGCTGCAGACGGTTAGCGCGTGAGCGATGTTTGGGGAGCGCCGACAATCGCCAGGCATTGTCTGCGCGGCCACGACCGCGGTGATGAATGGATACAAGGAGGCTTGCTTTCATTTTGCTGCTCTCCCAGCCTGAGTACACATTATTGACTGGTGTGGCCGCAGCCTGGCAGCTGGGATGTGGTGCTGCAGCAGTGCACACCTCAGGGGTACAAGCAGAGAGCTCTGCTCGTGTCCCCGGAGCTCAGACTGAGCCAGGGTGACAGTTCCGCTGCCTTGTGGCTCGTGGTGTTGTGATACTCTTCAGGTCAAAGACAGATACTGCTACTCCAGTATCTGTCCAGCTGTTTGCATCAACATTTTGTTTCCAAACAGACCGTTTCTTCTGACTTTGCCCTGGTGAGGTTTTCATGTGCATGAATTTCAGTGCAATTACATTAGCATTACTCTTCACGTCAATAACCTCAAAGGAAAAAAAGAGGAAGAAAATGCCATCACTGCAGCTTTTCTACCAGAGGATGCTTTCTATTCCTTCTAGACTCTTCTCTGCTATTCTGATTATCATCTATTTACAGTAGATAATGAGATACTTCTATCCCAGGCTTAAACATCCCCCTGCCGTGGGCAGGGACACCTCCCACAGCCCTGAGCAACCTGGTCTGTGAAAGGGGGTGGAATGAGATGAGCTTTAAGGTCCCTTCCAACCCAAACCAGGCTGGGATTCTGTGATTCTGGCACACAGTGAAAACTGCTCCTGATGAAACCATCACTCATACACTGAGAGGAGCAGTCCTGCTCTCCCCAGCCCATTGCCTCCTGCCCACGTGTTCCCCTTCCCATCCCACGATCTTGGGAAGGGCAGCAAGTGGATTCAATGGGAAATGATGATTTAAGGGGTGATTTTCTGTTTGCTTGGGGCACTGAACCAGCTCCAGTAGCTGCAGAGAAGCAGGAAGATGGCAGAGCAGGGAGTTTCCCTGTTTCTGGCATGTGCAACTGCATTTAATGGGATGTAACTGATCTCAGTTTCTGCCCCTCGTGCTGTGTGGGCCTGGGGGAGGGATTGGCATCTGCCTCCAATTTCCATCTTCCATGGAATTGCCCATCTCCTAGGAGAGATCCATTGCATGTTGGCTCACACTTTGCTGTCCTCTACTCTGTCATTTCTAGTGGCAATTAGTTTTAGCAATAAATGATTTTCTCTCAAGGAAGGAAGGAAGGAAGGAATGTTTTAAAAAACCTTTTCAAACCAACTTCCGCTCTGTTCTTTATTGAAACCTTGCAAAACCTCGATTGGAAAATCTGTGTGAGGGATAAAGAGTTGCAAGTGAGCATGGAAGTGAGGTGGGAAGGGTTCCAAGCTTTTGTTCAGAGCTGGGAGACGCCGATGTTTGAGGTGTGTTCCTTGTTATCCCAGCTCTCATTGCAGTGCTGGGGCCCTGAAATCCCCTGAGTGGAGCTGGAGGCAGCAGCTGGAGCTGGAGCTCACTGCTGGCTCTGGCTTGTCCAGGGCACTGCCTGTAATGACACTCAGGACTTGTGAATACCAAATAACTCCAAATAAATCCATCCATCAGCTCGGAGGGAAGAAAAACGCAATTGAGGAAAAAATGTGCCTCCTCCTTAGCATATTCTTTAATAAAACCTTAGGATATAGAGCCTCTGAAATGGTTATTAGTGAGATTTCAAGTAGTTTTTTCACTTATGGATATCTTATGATAGTGATATTAGGATGCTTATCTAGTTTGCAGTCTTTACAATTCAAGTCTTAGTAGAACTACAGAATGTCTCAGGTTCTCTTCCACACAATTCAGGTCTGGTGTGATGAAAAAAAAGCAAAAATGGATTTAAATTGAATTAAACAAACGCATTTTAGCTGGAATTAAAATGTAATTTGTTTTAAAATACTGAACTGATTTGAATTAAGGCCAGAAATATGAATTTAGCTGTAACCCACGTGTGTTATATAAGTAATTATATGAGGAAGGGCTGTGGCATGCCTTGTGTGTGATTGATAACGTGCAGGAGGGCGGCATTCCCTCATTCCACAGGATGGAAATGTAGTAGGAATTAGAAAGCCAGAGCTGTTCTATCAGGCTGTGCCCTTTGCTCACGTTTGCAGATGTCTCTGGGATTAAGCTGCCCCCAGTCCAGGGGGGATTGCCCACATCCCCATCCCAGCCCCAGTGCCCTCTCCGTAGGAATCCCCGGGCAGAGCGGGCCTGCAGATCCCAAATGATTTACATAACTCGGCTCTGTGTACCTTGAATTATTAATATTTTGCTGTCCTGGCTGTGTGGGGAGATTTGTTCCATTAGGGATGTGTTTGTTGCTATAAAGTAGCACTTTAGATGATGGGAATCCACGGAGGGAGAGAGAGAGAGAGAAGGATTTATACGTTAAATTCTTTCGGTGAGAGCAGAGTTTTTACCAGTGCCTGGCTCTGAGGGTTGGAATGAAAGGCTCAGGGCTGCTGTTGCTCATCTTGGAGTCTGGTGTTTATCCTCTGCCTGGGCATAATCCCCCTGGGCAGCAAGCAAGGCCAAGTGCCATCAGGATGGGAATGGTTTCGGTCACGACGCGGCAGTGTCCGTGCTTCCCCTGCATCGCGGAGTCTCCTGCCTGTCCCCAGAGCTCCAGGGAAGGTGGCAGGGTGAGTTGTTGTGCAGTGCCCGTGTGGGTGAGCCCGGGGTTTGTCCAGCCAGGTGTAATTAGTGAGTGACACAGGGCCACGTGCAGGGGGTGCCTTGCAGGGCGCTGGGCACCCCCAGGCTCCGCCGGATGCTCCCGGCGCCGTCCCTGAACAGGATAATTGCATCCGCAGAGGCTCTGCAGGAACCCTCTCCAGCTCCCCCAAATTAATTATTCACTGATCATCACTCAGACCTCATGGATTAGGGAGCAGGGTTGGCAGGGGGTGGATGGAAGATGGAGCAATTTGGATTGCAATTAGTATTTCATTTCTTCCCTCGCTCCTTGTTTGCTTAAATTGGAGACTGCGTGTTAGCACCAAGCAAGGATTTACATCCCAGCAGTGGAAGTTCCCTGTGCACCAGAAACCAGCAAATCCACTGCAGTCCTTAAGCTTCCCCAAGGGATCAAACACTCAGTTTGAGAAGTTGAAATATCAGGGGAGCGAGTTTTGCTTGGAAAATGGTGTGAGGGACCAGCAGTGCCTGGTCTGCTGGAGGCAGGGACTTCAGCAGCCATATCCTGCTGTCACAATAACAGCTTTTAGGTGTTGTGTCTCTCTGTCCTGAGGGAGCGGCATGAAGCTCTGCCAGAGGAGATTTGGGCTGGATTTCAGGAAAAGGTTCTTCCCCCAGAGGGTGGTGGGGCACTGACCAGGCTCCCCCAAGGAATGGTCACACCCCCAAGCCAGAGCTCCAGGAGCGTTTGGACACCGCTTTCACACGCAGGATGGGATTGTTGGGGTGTCTGTGCAGGGCCAGGGGTTGAACTGGATGATCCTTGTGGGTCCCTTCCAGCTCAGGATGTTCTGTGATTCTGTGAGCCCTTATCTCTCATCTTCCCTTGCCACTCCTGGAGTGTGCTCCTTGC
Organism: Phainopepla nitens; assembly: GCA_013400175.1. Lineage (NCBI taxonomy): Eukaryota > Metazoa > Chordata > Aves > Passeriformes > Bombycillidae > Phainopepla > Phainopepla nitens. The sequence continues at coordinate 19,117 of VXBQ01008660.1, read as the reverse complement.
CTGGAATCCTCTGTGGGAGAAGGAAAACCCATCAGGGTGAGCAGCCCCCAGCCCCAGCATCACCCCCAGCCCACTGGGGCTGTCCCCCTCCCACACAGTGCCATTGGAAGTTGAGTCATTGCAGCATTACCAAGAGTTGGGAACTCTGCTGCACCGGGGAGACTGTGTCTAATTTTGAAACCTCGAGGGTTTTTTTGATTATACCAGTAACCACAGTCTGGGTCACACTTTGCAATAATTATCCTGATGTCTGAGAGGTTGTTAGAACATCCCTGGAGGAAGGGGCCTGGTTGCATCAGAGAATTTAGAGGTATATGCTGGCAAACCTTCAGCACTAGAGATTTATTTAAGTTAGTTCTTCTAATTGCTTTCCAGCATCCCAGTTCTGTTATAAGCTCTCTGAGCCATCTAGGGAAGTGAGTGTAGCTCACATTAATCTCCCCAATCCTTCTCCCTCTAACTAGTTACTCCCAGCTTCATTTACACGGGTATTTGAACCCTACAGAGTGGGTAATAATTTTGATTCTGTTTAAACATGTTCTAACAGAAGATATAAGATAGGAAAAATCATCAGCTGACTGCAGCATTGGATTCCTTTTTAACTCTCATGTCTTAAGCGTGGCTTATGATCTTTGTATAGCACTGCTGCCTCCCAAGTCTGTTGGCAGCTCTGTGATATGTATTCATAGAGCAATTCCAGCCCTTGAGTGAAGCCTGCAAGAAAAGGGCAAAGAATTATTTGTCTTTTTTTTCATTATCACGGCCCTCTCGTACCTGCTCTGACACTCACTTGAGAGAAGTTTGCCTTGATGCCTTTATAGCTGGAGCTCTCTCTCTGTACAGGGTGTCTCAGGCTCCTTAGATAAAGTCACTCATGTTGAGGCTCTCCCTGACTTCATTAATCGCAGTCCCGACCTCTCACACATCAGCAGAGCCTGCACACACCCTCACTTACACACTGACAGCAGGGAGGGAGGGACACAGGGACTCCAGCATGTCCAGGGGCTGGTGGCCAAGGAGCCAGGGCCAGCTCCCTGTTATTCCCTGACTTAGGAGCTGTGTTCTCTCTTCTGAACAGCAGAAAAAGTTTCATTGCCTTAAAAAATAACAATAATCCTGTTTGAGTGGTGTGAAGTTTTTGGTCTCAATTACATCTTGTATCAGTGAGTTCCACAGACAGACACTGTCTGATACATAATTTATAGCACTAACAGTTTTTAATCTATTAAAGTTCATTATCTTTCATCTTCATTATCTATTCCTTGGCCACTTTAGAAAAGACAGTAAACAGAAACAGGCAGTTCATTCCTGATTTTACCATGCATTATTTGCTGATAATGTCCTGTTCTGTCTCCTTGTCTTTTCCAGTTGAATGTTTTCCCTGGTTTTTATCACTTTGAGTGATATCACACTTCTCAGTGTGTTTACTCATGTACACTATTATGTCGTTGGAAGAAACATCTTTTCTACACCTGTTTTCCTTGAAAGCACTGGCAGATCTGTTCTGGGCACCTGTGAGCAGCAGGGACAGAGGCTCCAGGGCTCCACGGGGACAGAGACTCCAGGGCTCTCATCGGGAAGCAGGGACAGAGG
>VXBQ01008660.1:995-17449 GCA_013400175.1 Phainopepla nitens | reverse complement strand
CCACAGGGACAGAGGCTCCAGGGCTCCACAGGGACAGAGGCTCCAGGGCTCCATGGGGACAGAGGCTCCAGGGCTCCATGGGGACAGAGGCTCCAGAGCTCCCCTGGGGACAGAGGCTCCAGAGCTCCTGTGAGCAGCAGGGACAGAGGCTCCAGGGTTCCCATGCCCTCAGCCCAGGCACATCATGACCTGCTGCCTTTCTTCCAGCATCCCTTTCCATCCCTGAGACTCCTCATACCTGCTCGTGTCAGAGGAACGCATCCTTTTGTTAAAAGGAAGGGATCTGGAGTCAGCATTACACAGAGGAACAAGATTTAAAATAACAGAGCCAATAATGATGGGAATCCCCCCACGGAACAGGAGTGCAGCCTCTGGAACAGCAGCTGCAGCAAATACATCCAGGTTATCTGTGCCTACTTCGTGCTGAGAAGGCTTAGGTGTAATGAGAGTTGCTGCATCTCGGGAACCCCAGCAATGAATAGTGACATTTTCCAATAACAGCTTCTAGAAATGGGAAAAAAACATCCTGTGTGTGAATGTGGCCCTGAAGGACAGCTCAGGGATCTCCTCTCTCAGCCTCACAGCTGGACTCAGGTCACCAAGCTGCTTTCAGGCAACCAAAAGTGACTCTTAATTGCTTTAGTCCTGTCTGAAAGCTCATCAATAATTTCCTGGGCTGGCTGTCCTGGCATTGGCATTCTGAAATTCACGTTAGATTTGATTTTATTTTCAAATTAACATGCAAAGCATGACTTGACCTAAATAATTCTACCAGTCCAGTCGTAAAGTCTGAAGGTTTTGGAAATATCAAGTTCCCTTAAACATTTAAGAGAGGGATTTTTATAAGGGTGTGTAGTGATAGAACCACTATCACTGAAGGGAATGGCTTCAGACTGACAGAACACAGGGTTAATGGGATATTGGGAGGGAATCCTTCCCTGTAAGGGCACAGGCTGCCCCTGGATCCCTGGAAGTGTCCAAGGCCAGCTTGGACAGGGCTTGGAGCACCCTGGGATAGTGGAAGGTGTCCCTGCCCATGGCAGGGGTGGCACTGGATGATCTCTCAGGTCCCTCCCAACCCAAACCAGTCTGGGACTGTGCCCCTGATCTCTGCCAGCCCGTTCCCCTGCTTTGTTCCAAAGGAGCCCGTGGCATTCTCAGAGCTGCAGTCAGTGCCAGGCTGGAGCAGTGTCAGAGCTCCCAGAGCAGGCTGTGCTCTATCATCTGCATCTTGGCACTTTTATTTCCTGCCGTGTGATGTGTTGAAACCACCGCCCCTGTCACCGATAAGCTGAGAAAGCATCACTCAGCCCTGAGTGGTTTTGTGGACACTTTCCTTCCTCTGACACGTTTTTCTTTCTATAAATGTCAGTGCATAAAGAGCACAGGATTCCATTTGATTTGTGCTCCTGGTGTTTGGTACATAAAGAACAACACTTGGGTGTCAGTGCAATGCATTGGAGGAAGTGACTCCTCCTAACTGTGTTCAGCTCCAAAATTGAGTTAACATAAAGAGATCTTCAGAACCCATTGGATGCCTCTGGAGATGAAATAGTTTGAAACAGCGATTACAGCTGTTCCTGGCATCTGACCATTATTTACAACTCTTTGTGAATCTTCAGAATCAGGCTCATTTTGTCTCACCTGAAAAATCTACTGCGAGGTCTTCATTTTTTGTTGAAAAATTACTTGGATGACTAATGAGCCAATTGAAAAAGTCATCAAATGCAGCAGTTTGTGATGATGACTGAGGATGGGCTCTTTTGTCCAGGGATTTTATCTACCATTTCCTTTAGGAAGTGCGCTGGGAAGTGTTTTCTCTCAGTGCAGTGTCTCTGTGTGTAGCTGTTTGTTGTGCTGCTCCAGAGGTCACAGATCTCCCACTTTTCTGTGTCAGGGCATCCAATTTATAGAAACCTCGTCACAAACCAGTTTAAAGGTTCCACATGTCCCTGCCATGGCTGGCTTCATTTTGCATTAACTAGCAGTCCACTGCTGGTAGTTTTGGCCAGCAGTGGCCCCTTTTCCCAGAGCTCATCTCTGCACTGCCCTTTTCCGTGCTACAAGAGGTCACATTATTCCATGTCAATAAATTTGTGAGAAAAGTCTGGCTTTTTCATTTATGGCCATGAGCTGCTGCTGCTGAGCTGGAACAAGCTGGAAATGTCCTCAGTGCTAAACTGTGAGATTGCATAATTATGGCTTACACAACAGCACACACAGGCAAACAAACCAGGGACTGCTATGTGGGATGGACTCGGGAGCCTGCCTTGGACGGCTTTCAGCTCGTGTTCCCTGCAAGAGGAGTTCCTGCTCCTTAATTTAGTAACCATGTATCTGATTTTCACTTTTCCGGGGAAGGTGGGTGGGTTTGCTCAGAGTTTGGGGAATTTTTTCTTTCCCACTCTTTCTAGTGGCTCAGAAAGGTGGAGCCCACACAGAGCTTTCCATCGTGCCTGTCTCCATAAGGGAGTGGTTTTCCACCACAACAATTGCCAGTTACGGTTCTTATTTTAAATAACATGAAAACAAAGCAGGCTGCTCCCAGCCCGGACTCTGCAGATGGGCAGGGTTCTGAATCCTGCTGGAAAAATCACTGATACTAATTATAGAATTCGAGGAAGACAGCAGGGCTGGGCAGGCTGAGCTGGGCCAGGCTGAGCTGAGCTGAGCTGGGCTGAGCTGAGCTGAGCTGGGCCAGGCTGAGCTGGGTCAGGCTGAGCTGAGCTGAGCTGGGCTGAGCTGAGCTGGGCCAGGCTGGGCTGAGCTGAGCTGAGCTGGGCTGAGCCTTCCAGCATGAACTGCAAAGCAGCAAACCTCACTAATTTCTCCATTGTGATTTCTGCTCTTTGCTTTGTCTCTGTTTCCCTCCCCTTTGCTGCCCTTGCACTTCCAGCATGGGAATGTGTAGCAGCATCGTAGTAAGTGCTTGAATGGCTGGAAAATCCTTTCATGGCAAAGATGTGATTGTTACTTATTTATTTTATTTTTGGTTAATACGACTGGAATACAAATGGGGCGCTGGTGCCTAAGGGCCTTGCATTCTTCCAGTAATTCCTTATGACATGTGTCAGGTTCTGTTTTATTCAGGTGGGTGGTGTGATATTAAACAAGAAAGCAAGCTTGCATTTCTCTGCAGCTGTATTTATACACACACTCCTGGCACAGAGCTGCTTATTAGGAGAATGTCATCTCCACACTGCCTGTACCTGAAACAGTCTGCAAATACCGAGTGGGCTTTAAGGGAAATCATCTTAAATCAATCAGATCTCCCAACACCGGAGTGTCCTTCCTGCCTTATCCTTTGTCCAGACAAAGATGAGGCTGCCAGAGATGTTCCTCAAGCAATGCTGCAGCCAAAGCAGTCATGTCTGAATGGAATATCGATTTTCTAATTGCTGTGCTGCTGGTAAATGAGTTGTTCTGGGGGAGCAGGGGGAAAGCAAACTCAGAGGCGTGGCTGGCTGGCTTTGCTGTGGCTCTGCTGAACACACCCAGGGTGTTAATGTGGGGAATTCAGCAGAGGGAGGAAGGTGGAATCCTTTCTTTGTGCAGCACAGACATCGAGAGGGCAAATGAGACTCACCAGTGGGACAGGCTTATTCTGTCACAAAGCACAAACCAGCCCTTTGGCTTCAGACACTCGGGCTGCAGCCAGGGAGAGAACAAACTGCAAAGCAGAGGCATCTTATGCAACAGTCCCCGGGAGGGGGCTGCTGCTGTGCATCAGCCCAGCTCTGCCCGAGCTCCTCGGGCTCTCCCGTGCCGAGCAGCACTGGCTGCTCCTCACACACACACACACAGGCACCACAGGAGGATTTCTGCTTCCCTGGACCTGGCCAGATGGACAGTCCCTGCTGCAGCCACGGAGGGATGAGCTGCTGGGACAAGCCAGCCTTGTGCTCGTGGAATCTCCACGAAACAGAATCTCCACCTGGAGAAAAGGGCATCCCTGGGAAAAGGACATACCTGGGAGAGAAGCAAACTGGACCTCTCTGGCTTTTTTTTTTAAAGCCTCTGGTCAGGCATTTTGGAAAGTGAAATGCAGTCTCTGTAGTGAAATCTTTATCACAAAGAATCTTCCTGAGTGAGACAATAGAAATAGTTATCAGCCACATCTAACCAATAAATAATATTTCTTAATATAGTTTTGGAAAATGCAGCATATGTTTATGTGTTCAAACACATCCTCTTAGGAGAAAAATAGCTTCTTTATTTTTCTGAAGATTAAAATGCCAAATGAACTAATTACTTTTCTTTGAAAACCTCTACCACATAAAACACACACTCTCTCAGTGAACTAAATTGATTTATATTCCACCATTAATTCTTTATAGCCCATAATTTGCAGAACAACAAAGCTGGTTGGAAAATGTGCCCTATTAAGGGACAAACAGCTTTCTGAGTAAGATGGAAATATGCTGGCATGGAAAAGAAACGTGGGTGCAGCTGAGGCTGGGGCACAGCCATGGGCTCAAGGCAGCCCTGGGAGGGGCTCCAGAGCTGCTCTGCAAAACCCCTGCAAACTGAGGTGGAAATCAGCCTGCCTGAGGTCTTGGGGAGAGGAAGGTCCATGTCCACCCAGCTGGGACAGTCACTGTTCTCCATGGAAACATCTCTTCCCAAGCTTTTGGATGCTCTCCTGGTGTTTCTGCTGTTCAGGCCCATGTATATCATTTAATTAGGTGCCATGACCTTCCCCTTTGGGTGGTGTTTCTATTGGCTTAAGAATATCTGAAGTTTCTCCCCATGTCTCCATTGGTCTTGTTTGTATTACCCATGGAGGATTTTATTTTTTATTATTGGGACAGTCTAGAAAACTGGAAATAAAATTATATTTGGGTTTTTCCAGTAAATACATCAGTGACTGGAATCAGGATCTTGGTAATGAAATTGGAATTTGTCTGTTGCTGTTTTGGGGTAGTAATAAGATGACAGCAGAATAATCCAGGTACAAAACTGCTCTGGTTTGGCAGATGAATGAGATGTTACATCAGGGGGTGTCTGCCAGGAGGGCTTGGGTTGAGTGCCTGGGCTGGAAGTGGGATTGGGGGCTGAGAGGGTCTCACATTTGGGTGCTGCTCCTCCCTCCCCTGGATTTTGGGTGGGATCACAGGCTGCCTGCAAGGCTCAGGGCACTGCATGGTTTTTATGGAAACCTTCTGTTTGTTCCTTGAGATGGGAATCTGTCAGACACTGAATAAATGCAGGCAGAGCTGGCAGGGAGGTGTTACAGCACAGGAAACAGAAACACAGTCTTAAACAAATTAAAAAGATGGTAATTAACCAAATGAATTTCATCCTGGAGATAATCAGACGAATATATTTAGAAGGAAAATAATCCCAATTCTCAGAAAACAGTAATTAAAATATACTCATTTTTGGGAATGGTTAATGAGCTAAATTGGAGGCAGCAAAGTAGGCTTGGGCCCTGGTGGAGGCTCCTCGGGACGGCGTCTGACGAGGCCCTGATGTGTGATCTAAACACAGCCCTGAGAGCATCGAGGCAGAGTTTGGGAAACGGCTCTGGCTGCACCAGGAGAAGTTCCTGAGATGCTGAAGGGAGCGTGGGGCACAGGCAGTGCAGTTATCTGGGTCGCTGGCAGATAACAGAGGATGAATTTCATAACCACATATTTCCGAGGTGTCAACAGTGGGGAGGTGAAAGAATTTGGGCTGGATAATTGACAGGTAAACAGGAGACAAGGTGGGGAGGTGCAGGCACAGGGAATTCACCTGCCTGCAGCCCTGTGCCAGTCGGAGCAGGCTGCCTGGAGAAGCAGGGAGAGCTCCCCAGGCTGCCCTGCCTGGAGGATGTGCTGGAGGAGCCAGGCACCCAGCACCAGCAGCACCAGGTCTCTTCTGCTTCCCAGCGGCTCCGGGGAGCCCAGCACGGGTCTGAGGGCAGGGAGCTGGTGGGGGAGCAGGGGGAGGGTGTCTGGGGAGGGCATGTCCTGGCCTGGGGACAGGGTTTGTTCTCTGGGGGTCTCGGTGCTTTCCTTTTGGGGTCTCTGCGTCGGCTCAGCTGCCGCCTTTCCACACCAGAGGTGGGCGTTGTGCCCACAAAATATTGACTTGTTCCAGGGCTTTGAAAGCTACAAAGTTTGGGGAATTTTTTGCCTTTCTAATAGTTGGATCTGTTGAGGAGGAAGTGGTTGGAGAGAGCACAGAACTAGAAAAAATAATGCGTTCATTCCCCAGAATAAATTATTTTCAGGATTTAGTCCATGAAACACAGTGTCAAAACCTCATTGGGAAATTTATCTCTTTTGGATTCTGGATGGGCGGATGAACTTTCTTTCCTCTGCCAAATGTGGATAAATACTGTTTTTCTAGGAAACACCCAGCTGATCTGATCAGAGTGATCATGATTTGACATCTGTGTGCCCACACAATAAGTACATTGATCTAATTTATTACTGAAACTGCCGGTAGGTGAATCGATGGTTGATGAGAAGCAGAGTGTTTGGGTATTCATTTCATTTTCTTATCAAAATGCCTGCAGAGAGGACAGATCATGCTGGGATCTCTGGGAAACAGACCTTTCCAGGATTCTGCAGTTTTTCCCTGTCCAGTAAATGGACTGAGGGTGGAGAATGCCCTTGAAAGGAGCTCCATCCCCACAGGAGCCTGGACATTCCAAAGTCTGTCTGTGGGAAGGCAATTCCTGTACCCAGCATCTCACATGGACTCAGCCCCAGGAAATAAACTGTTTAACAACCTGCTCCTAGGACTATTAATGAACCTGAGATCCTTAAATTGCGTATTAGGGGGTTTCTGTTGGATTAAGCCTTCTGCACATCACAATGCTCTTAACTAGAATTTATCTGCATGCAAGAAAAGGGCTAAAAGCTGAATTAGAAAGAAAATGTCAATAGTAACCACACAAATTAGCATGCAGATTTTTAATCTCTAATAATGGCTATTCTTTCAAAGAGTTTATATAAATTTTTTGCCCTGACCCAAACTTTAAATATTTAATTTTAAATTTACATTTTTGGTCTTGCACCATCTAAATTTACAGCTTTGCCTAACAGCTCATCTGTTTAGGTGCTTCACTGTAGCCTGAGTTCTTGTCTGAAACAGAATTAGTGATGCAGAGGAACTGACTGTGGGGGCTGAAGTTAATATTGGTGGTGGGAAATTGGTGTGGGAGCTTGGAAAAGTGGGCTGGGAATGACCCCATGGATACTGGTAAGCAACAAAACTGTGCTTCCCACTCCGAGCTATCAGTCAGCCAGAAAACTGCGGGTACCAACAGCTTAAAAGTAACATTTAATGAATAGGAATTCTGTGCTCTTGAAATAAATAAATAGCCCCATTTTCCATCTGTTTCTGCAGCACACTGCCCCTCACAACCTCTTGTCAGAGAAGGACTCTTTCAGCCTGGTGTGTTTTCCTTCCCCAGCTAATTATGCTTGGTTGAAGTGGGTGCTCTGGATTCACAAGTGACTGGCATTTAGGAAGTCAGAGCTGGGAGAGATACAGAGTTTCATGGAACCCTTTGTGACCTTGGAATGTAGCAGACATTTTTTCTTATTTTATTTTTTTTAAAGTTTGACTTCTTCAAAAGAAGACCTTGAGCCCTGCTCAGATTGAGCCAGCTCTATCTTGCAGTCATTAAAGATTCAGTAGCACCTTTTAAGTCCATGTTAGGAAATTCAGATTTTTCAATTTAGTCAAGCTGTGTCTCCTTTTCAAGTACTACACTGCTCAGTTTTGAAGGTCTTCCAGGATTTCCAGTGGCTTCTTGCAGAGCAAGAGCCAGAATGTGTTGTTTTAATCTAAAGGCTCAGGACTGTGTGTGTTCCATGGCTGAGCTGCCTACAAAGGTAAAAATGTCACGTAGGCTAAGGAGGAGTCCCCCAGGTGAGCAGGGTATTGCTGCCGTGCTGCTGGAGGCCTTTCTGAGCGTGCCTTGGTTATTTATCTCTTATTTATTTATTTCTCTGTTTGGGAATGGACCAGGAGCAGAAGTCTCTTCTCTCCAAGGGCTCATAGCTTTTAAATATTGAAGGTTGAACCTCCTCGTTGTGCTGAGCTAAACTGCTGAGTGAAACTGAGTGTACTTTGAAATCTGCTTCAAGGTCTGAACTTTGTTAAGTGGCCTTTTCTCCATTTAGTCTTAAGAGGAGGAAAACTCTAAGCCTCTGAGTGGATTCATAGTCACACTTTAATTAATCATATCTTTACAGCATGCTGCCAGCAACTGTCGGGAGGAAGGAGAGGCCTCTAATCCAAATTCACAACAACAGCAAAATAAATGCACTGGAAATATCCCTGGCCAATAAACTGCCTCATCCTCTAAGAAATAATACTTCCCATAGCCCAAACACAGGAAAACTGATGGGAAGCAGATTTCTGCCCCCCTCAGTCGCAGTGAAACGAGGCCTGTCAGTGAGGGAGTGCCAGGCAAAGCTGTCTGTGTGCACTGCAGAGCTGCTGTTCCCCAGAGCTCAGCCCCTCAGACTTTCCCTTTCCTGCCTGCCACTGCTGTTGGCCTCTCAGTGAGCTCCAAAACACTGCTGATAGGATTTTCCCCCTCTTCCCAAGTGGTTTCTTTTAGCATTTATCAATGAGGAGGACGTGGCAGGGGTGCATTGTGTTGTGGCTGCAGCAGAACTCTGTGCTCAGGCTGAGGCACTGGGAGGGAATGAGTGCAGGAACTGCAGCCCTGATCCCTCCCAGCTGCCGAGCTCCTTGCTGGGAGCAGCCCCTGGGGAGAGGGACAGTGTCCCTGGGTGACACTGGGAGCTGCTGGCACGGCCCAGCTGGCAGCTCCTGCCAGGGGCAGCTGTGGCACGGCTGCAGGAGGGGCAGGACTGGGGCATTCCTGCCCCAGAGACCCAGCAGTGCTGCAGCCAGGGGCCTTTGGAACTTTGATGTTGGGGCTCTATCTGAGAGATTAATCACAGTCACAAGCTGTGAGTCACCAAACTGAACATCCAGATTGTTTGCAGCCTTCAAAGACGTTGGTTCAGAGAGATTCCCTCCTCAGTACTGTCCCTGGCTCCAGCCACAGCTCGGGGTCACTTGCCCTGTGCAGCTTTTCCAGAACCTCCTCTGATTCACTCCATGCTAATGACATCCCTCACTTTCATAGAATTATTATATAACTTTCACTACTTAGAGTTTTCACTAGTTAAAAGCCAGGACTTTATTTCTTTTCTTCCTTCTATTTTTCCCTTTTTTGTGTACCGAAAATGTAGGAAAAAGTCTTGCAGTGGTGTCATTGAGTAGGTAGAGACAGAAAAAGCTTCCTGTATTTACAGTTAAAATAGCAAAAACAGTTTTTTAAGACTCTTTTCACCCACTTTTGGAGATGAGCATGCAAATCTCTGTCATAGTGAAATATGCATAGAGATGTTTTTAAACTTTTGGTTACTATTATTATTGTTTCTTTCATCTTTGCTGGGGTGTGGTAGCAGCAGTGTCACACTCAAGCCTGCTGTGTGTTTTCTCACACAGAGAATGATTTTCTTCTGTGAATGGAACCTAAGTTGTGGTTAACCCAGAGAGAACAACACGCTGAAAGACAAAACTGCTGCTGTTCCTGGTGGGAACGTTTGTGCCATGCAGGGAATTGTGAGGCCGTGGGGCCAGGCTGTGCCAGTCCCCAGCCTCACCTGCCTGTGGGACATTGCTCCTGTGGGAGCTGCCCCTGGCACAGGAGACATCTCCAGAGCCTCTGGTGCCTGGGTGCAGCTGCTCCCAAGAGCTCCTGGTATCTTGTCAGTGCTCCAGGCAGGAGGATTCTTCCCTCTTGCCACTCAGGAAATGATGTTTGATCTGATCCAGTTGCCCCTATTTGCCCTCTCCTGTGAAATTTTAGTTAATTGAGTTCAGAGAAATCAGTAAATTTTAAATTAATTTCAAGTGCAGTTTGAAAACAGAGCCTTGACTATCGGGTCTGTGGATACATGAAAAATCCATGTGACCTTTAGAGTATTTCCTTGCCTTTAAATTAACTTTGACTTGTATAAAAGTAAAGATTTTCTGTGTGTTTTATTTTTGGGTTGAGGATGGATTTAATTTGGGGGGTTTTAAATCCTTTAAGCTATTTGCCATTGTCAGTTATGTTTTTTAATCAGTCTCCTTGTCTGAGGACTTCTTCCCATCTGATTCCCAGTGCTGGCAGTGTCAGCTCCCATTAGAAATACGGAGCCTGGCACGTCTCACATTCCCTTGAACAGCTTTAGCTGAAACTATTGGGGAATGCTGCATCCTGTGCTGGGAGGGACTGCTGAGAGCAGAGCAGATGCTTTTTAAAATGTTCCCTCTCTAGGTTTGTCAAGAGCTGATCAACTCTCTGTGTGCAGAGGGAGAGTGTGGCCGTGGATGCAGAGAATCTGCCCACTGAGGGACAGAGGGGTCCCAGTGAGCTCTGAGCCCTGCAGGGCTTGTGTGGCTCTGCACGCCCGATTCCCCTTCTCCTGCCTTTCCAGGGATTTGCCTCTTTGTTTCCTCAGAGCTGCTGGAGCACATTCCCACCATAGGTCAGGCTGTCCTTTATTGAGTTGTGTAGAAGAGTTGGACAGGTAATAACAAAGATTTGACCGGGGTGCATCACACTGGTGTTACTGTTACAGGCAGTGCTGCTGGAGCTGCACCATTTCCCCCTTCATTTTCTTCTGTAGTTTTCTCCCTGTCAGTTCCACTCCCAGCCAGATGTAATTTTCTTTATACGTTTACCTGAGGCCAGAAAATGGAAACCTCTCATTCTTCCTAGGGAAGTGAAACTTTGCAGTCCTTCACCATGGAAACCAAATTAGTTCCCAGTGTTTAACTTGCCTCAAAGTCCAGATGCTCTGTTTGCCCGTGGTTTTTGGGAAGGCTGTAGCCTAAAGCCTCTCTCCATTGTGGCCAAGGCAGAAGGAGGCTGGCAGCATGGAGGGTGAGCAAGCAGCCAGAAGCATTGTTGTGAGGGGTGACCCGGGGCTGTGTCACAGTCAGCAGCGTGCAGATATAGATACAGATATAGATTTAGACAGATTTATCATCAAGTTATTGATCCTGCTCTGGGCACAGAACCTCCTCCCAGCACACCGAGACAATCGTACCTTGCCTACAGGAAGATGACAACAGGAACAGCTCCTTGGTCATTAGACCCTGGAGTCTCTAATGTCATTTTAGCCAAGCCCCAGTGGGTGACACCACAAATGATCAGCCCAGTCCATCCTGGGTTTGTTCCCTGCAGCTCATCTCAGCATCCTGTGTTCTGAGGACACCAGGAGGAGAGGGGCTGGTTCCAGTCCCTCTGTGTGCCCAGCACGGTGTGCTCCACCTCGCTGCCTCCTGCCTGCTTAACAAATTGCCCTAATTGTCCAGCCAAAGCCCCTGGGGATCGGGATCGCCTGCAGGGGAGAGCTGCAGCCGCCATCTGGGGCTGTGTCCCCCTGCTCCAAGGAGCTGTCACTGGAGTCTGCTCTGAATAATTCAGGCTCTGAGCTGCAATTTGTAAGATAAAGGAAAATAGAAAGTGCCTGTGGCTGTCTGCAGTGGCAGTAACTCTTCCTCCCGAGGTTCCATATCCTGCCAGTGCCTTCAGGAGTGAGCTGGGCAGGAGCCCCCGAGCCCAGCTCCTGCAGTGCTGGCCCTGTGAACACCTGCACACAAATGCTCCTGCTGGCAGCACAGTCCTGCTTCTGTGCTTGTCCAAGTTCAGGGTTTTTCCTCGTTGCTTCCCTCTCATGGTCCGTGTCATTCCAGTGGTGAACTCCTGCTGGAAACAGCTGCAGGAATGTTAAAATGTGGCAGAATGGAGCTCAACTCATTTTAGCTCCTCTCTGGGAAATTTTTTTAACTTCTATGCTTTCACAAACTTGCATTCAGTGCTGTGTAACCAAACCAGCCTGACACAATTCAGACAGAGGGAAGGAAGATCTGGTGACTTCTCTTCACAGGCAGGGCTGAAGGACTGCAGAGCCCAATCTACACCACCACGTCTTTTCCTTTGTTTGAATCCATGGATACCTGTCACAATATTTCCCTGAGCAGTATTTCACTTCATTAGCTTGCATTGTTGACTATGAAGGTCCTGTCAGTTTTTATCTATTGTTTCCTGCCAAGTGTTTGAAACAATCAGAGGTAAATTATACAGCTCTCTCCTTAAGCAGCCATATGCAGTTTACTGAGGGGCATGCAGTGACACAAGATTAACAGAGAGAAGTCACAAGATAAGGAACAGGCTGAGGTTTTGCATCAGCAAAGGGTTGGTGCCTCACTGCTTTACACCTGCCCCTCCAGGGACACCTCCTGCTGGGGTTTTGCTGCTCCTTGCTGCCCTTTCCCTCCCTCCACCCTGGCCCTGTCCTAAACACACATCCCTGCAGAATCCTGGAATCACAGAATGCTTTGGGTTGGAAGGAACCTTAAAGCTCATGCAGGGACCTGTCCCAGGTTGCTCCAAGCCCCATCCAGCCTGGCCCAGAACACCTGTGGAGTGTTTTCTCAGCGTTGTTACCTTGCTGTGCTTTGCAGACCCAAGTACTGTGCAATGTTAGTCTGTTCCTAGGGTAGAGTGATGAGGCAGAAAGAGTCTTCAAGGCTGCTGAGCCATTCACATCAGGATCAGCAATTTTCTGTGGGGAGACAGAGATTCGTTCCTCATCTCAAGGAGGGCTGTGAGGAAGCTGTTAGCCTTGATTCACTCAAGTGCTTCTCTTCGGGAAGACATTAAGCTGTGCCTAAGTGTTTTGCTAAATAGAGGAGACCTTATTGCAGGAAACTTTAAAGGCACATTTTACAGCTTAAATCTACCTCTGAATGAGCCTTGCTGACAGAAATAAAGGGAATAACAGACTGATGCATGCAGAGTTGTCTCATGATTTTTAAAACATAAGGTCATCATTTACAAACTTGGCTCCTTCAAGTGAGGGATTCAAATGCTTTTGTAGGTACATAAATAAGTGGCCTAGTTTTCTGGGATGCTGAATCCATTAAAATCAATGGAAATTTTGCATCTCTGAATCAAATGTCACTTATTTTGCTAGCTAATTTTAGGTACCCAAATACAGAAACTTTGATCTAAAAGAAAAAGATTTTTTTAAAAGCTGCTGAATTTTTGCCATGCTTCTGAAACACCAAGCTCCTGTGTTGGTGTTCCAGTTCCTCCCTGAGGCCTGGCCTTTGGGGAAATGCAAAGGAAATCTGGACTGAGTCCTGCATGAAGGATTCACCTGGAATCACCTCGGTGCAGAAGAAGGAAGGTCCTCACCTGTGGAGTGTGCAGTGCACCCCGTCTGCTCTGTTCAGAGCCTGGGCACAGGGAGAGGCTCCAGCAACACATCAAGTCCAAGCCTGCTCTAACAATCTCTCCATGGGATCAGGAATTCCTGTAAAGGCATTTTTGGTGTCATCATGTTGGTCAGGCCAGATACAATCTCAGTGCATTGTCCCTGCAAGGAAGTTGCCAGGTCGTGACTTGTTTTCCTGTCAGATCTGACCGGTGCTGGTAAGGTCAATGTGGTTGCAGTAAAATGGAGTGAGAGATCTGTCACGTGCTTTGGGCTTGAGTTTTATTGCACTGAATATAAAAAATGAGAGGGGAGAATGTCCTTTTGTCCTGTGAGGGCACTGATTTTCATTGCCTGCTACTGCTGTGCACGGGAGCTGCAGAACATTAAGTCTGAAATTCTACATTGAGGACTTCCCTCCTAATGAATTCTGTCTCCTGAAAGTGAGAGCTTCTCTCTTTAGCATTTGTGCCTTGCACTTGATCCACAGCATTTGTGCTGCTGCCCTGATCATGTCACAGATATCCCTTCTTCTGTCTCTCCAGCTTCCCAGCTTCAGCAGCATCACGTTCAGGTTGCTTTTCCCCTTCCCTTTCCAGCCTCGGCGTGTTTTCCACAGTGTGTATCCCATATCTTCTTCCTTCCCTGACTCTGGGTTTCATGTCATCTTTGTGCCTTTTTGTCTGACAGTATCTGTATTTGGAAACTGGAGCCTGTCCCTCCCAGCACTCTCCATTTGCCAAGCCCCTGATCCTGGTCCAGATCCTCCCTGAAGCTGTGGCTGCCCCTGCCTTGGAATTGTCCAAGGCCAGGTTGGGCTTGGAGCAACCTGGGTTAGTGGGAGGTGTCCCTCCCACCCCAAACCATTCTGTGATTCTGTGAAAAACCATTCCTCCCTCTGGAGCTGATCTCCACCTCCAGTGTCCTGTTCCTTTCCACATCACCTGACTCCCACTTGCATCCAGCAGTCGTGTTTCTCCTGCTCACAGAACAGCCTCTGTGAAGAGTGAAGGCCATTGACTCTGTGTCACCGTGCACCCCCTGCTCCTCTGATGTCAGCAGGAAAACTTTTCAGCTAATTCAGAATTTACTGTGTGCTTCCAGATTAAGAAAGAACCTGGAATGGCTTACGTACACAAAATATTCAAAGGCCAGAGGGACCATGCAAGAAGAAAAAAAGTATTCATTTCAGTACATTTATTTTCCAAGAGAACAAAAAAAACTTCTTTTTTTTAAACTGGGTCAACACTACATCTTCAGCACTCAGCCGTTTTCCATACGACACGATCACCCACTCTGTTTATCTTTAGGCAATATGCTCTTGCAAACTGCCAATTAATTGCATATTTGGTGCCTGCTCTCTCCCAGCATCCTGGATAAACACGGCAAGGCAATCACAGGGAGCTGCTCTTGGCTGCCAGGGGAAGGAAATCTGTCATTGTCTCAGCCTTGTTATCTGCAACCAAGGCAGACTTTTAGCAGCGTTCTGCTTGTAAACACCCTCTTTAGACACCTTCTGATTTCCAGAGATGGCTCGTCAGCCCCTCTGCCTGCTACCTGCAGCTTCTTCAGTCATTGCTTCCCAAAATGTTCGATGCAGATTGTCCTTGGTAAAAGGGCCACCAACACCAGTAAAACAAGGTGAGAGAGTCCTTAAAATGAAGAGATAGAGCTGAATCCAAATAAATGTAAGAGACAGAGAAGGGGAGAAGGGATGTCAAGGCTCTGCTCTGCTCTGCTCTGCTCTGCTCTGAGGGATTTTGTTGGGATTGCTGTTTGGGAGGTCTGGGGACAGGCCTGCTTGTGATGTGGCCTTTTCAGAAAGGTCCAGTGTATTGGTGTTGGCTCAGGTCCTTCTCCTCCACTCTAAGTTGGAAGTATCTCCTGCTTTGTGCAAGAGTTGTGTAAATCTTTATCCAGAGAGAGTGATAAACCCTAGGAAATCCTCTCCATGACATGCAGCATTTTCTGGCAGGCCCTATTTTTCCCTTCTAAATAGTGGGAGGTGTCCCTGACCATGGCAGGAGGGATGGAGATGGGTGATCAACCCAAACCATTCTGACTCTTAATTTCTATCCCTACTGAAATCCCAAGAGAAGGCTCTGGAGAGGTGATTCTTCCTTGAGTTGGGATGGTCACCAGCAGATCTTGACTCTTTCTTTATTTCTATCACACTCTAAAACTGAGTGACTTCAAAAGAGGCTGACTCTACAGTGGCTGCAGAAGAACTGGGACAAAATCTTCTCCTGAGGCAATCCTCAAGAGGATTTAAACTGCCATCTTGACATTGAGTTGTTGGAAATTAACTGTTGCTCCCAGGCAAGGAATGATGAATGGTCTGAAATGAAGAGATAAGCCTGCATGTGGATACATTCTCCCAGGCTCTCATGGACCTTCAGTGTTACGAGCAGCTGGAATAATTCCTAAAACAGGGAATATTTGATGCTGGGTCAATTCCTATTTTGATATGCTCACGTACACGGAGAATAAATGAGAATAATTACTTTGAACCAGTGTAATTAGAAGAAAAACAAGTTCCTTGTGTCTTAGAACAATACAGACACACATATTTGGGAGTGGTAGGGGGTTGTGGGAAATTAAACAAAATATTCCAGGTTTTTTTCATGTATTTCTGTCATATGCCAGAACTTTCTCATTGACAGGGTGAAGTAAAATCTGTTGGATTGAGCCTGTTTAGCAGGTCACTGTGGATTATTGTAATATTGGACTGAAGTGGAGATGAGATCCATATGTTGCTGTCAGGGACTAGAGTTTATTATCACACTGGGGATGGCTAATAATAAAAGTTTAGATTTCAGGCAGATTTGAGGAGAATGTGCTTTAATTCCTGTCTGTCTGGTTTGTGGACAAACTCCCGTGCGCCTGGACTTCTTTACGATTTAAAATGTAACTTGTAAATACCAACAGAAGGAGGCTGCGAGCTAAGCTGACAGCAGCTATAGTTTGAGCTTTAAAGATTAACTGCCTTCAGGAAGTAATAAAGATCAGAGCTGCCCGATCCTGGTGCAGTTGCCTATGGGAAGATGTTGGCATTGCACTGACAGGCTTCGGGAGCAGCGCCGTGTCTCAGGGAGGGTTTGGGAATGTGCACTCCTCTGACAGAGCCAGCATCCCTGCTCCCATCCCTGCTTTCATCCCTGCTCCCATCCCTGCTCCATCCCTGCTTCCATCCCTGCTCCATCCCTGCTCCATCCCTGC
>VXBQ01008659.1:127323-138212 GCA_013400175.1 Phainopepla nitens | reverse complement strand
CCAGTGTCCCTGTGTCCCTGGGTCCCTGTGTCCCTGTGGGAGCAGGAAGCTGGGTCCCTGTGTCCCTGTGTGCTGTGGGAGCAGGAAGCTGTGTCCCTGTGTCCCTGGGTCCCTGTGTGCTGTACAAGGCAGGTCTGGCAGGACGTGGCTGCCCAGGAGATCCCCACCCCTCTGCTCCTCTCGGGCGGGGCGAACCCCGCTCTCTGCAGCTCCTGGCCGCTCTGCAGCCCCTCAGGCTGTCCCCAGGAGCCTCCTGAGCGGGAGGCAGGCTGCAGCCAAGGGTGCAGGGCCTCGGGAGCCTGTCTGTGTCCCCGCTGCAGGCACCAGGAGCGCGGTGCTGAACACGGAGGCGCGCACCGTGGAGGCGGACGTGCTGAGCCGCCGCTGCGTCATGATGCGCCTGGTGGATTTCTCCTACGAGCAGTACCAGAAGGCTCTGCGCCAGTCAGCCGGGGCTGTGGTGATCATCCTGCCACGATCCATCTCCTCTGTCCCCCAGGATGTTGTGAGGGTAAGCAAAACAAAAGTTTTCCTTCTCTTCCCGTGGGAGGTGAGTCGGGGAAAAGCTCGGTTGCTGCAGGGCTGGAAGTTGCTGTTGTAACACACAACAAATTGTATTCTAATTTTAAAAACTTCTCTCTCTGCTTTGGTTGTTAATTTTTTCTTGACACCTCTCGTGTTTAGCAGATGTTAAGTTTGTGTCTCGCTTAAATCCTCAGCAATTCATGGAGATAGAGCCAGAAATGCTTGCTATGGAAACCATTGTGCCAGTCTACTTTGCAGTGGAAGATGAGGAGCTGCTGTCTATCTATGAACAAACACGGGCTGCTTCTGCATCACAGGGTTCTGCCTCAGCTGCAGAAGGTGAGTTCTAAGAAGGAGGAACAAGGTTTGAGGAAGACAGGCCTGTTCCTCCATCTGGGAGGAGTCTGCTGTCATCTGACAGAACCAGTGTTCTGTCACCTTTGTGTTTATTCTGTCTGTGTCAAAGTGTTTAGAGATTCAGCGGAAGAAAAGCACGGTATAAGAAAGCTTCACTTGGCTATATTTGTACATGCAGTTGCAGGAAGTTCTCAGCTACACACTGATGCAAGTAATTTAGAACTCAGAACTAGGTTAAAAACAACATTGAAAATTTTAAGTGACACTGGTGTGTTGGTAGAAGCTGAAGCTTTCTGTCTGAGCACAATTCAGTTTGATGCTTCCATGTAAATAATATGAATGTCTTATTGACCTGCTGCTTATGACTAATTTTAGTACTGCTGGGGAAAAGTTTCTGACCAGCCAAAACCACTGGGATTTTAGGACAGAATGAGAAAGCACAGTCACCAAGATTCTGTCATTGCATAAACACCTGTGACAAGTGAGAGGGCTTAAATGGTTTAAAGCTGGTCTCTCCAAAGCTCAGTTGGCAGGGGAAAGGAAGGGATGAAACTTCCCCAGGTGTACATTGTGGGGTTTTTTGGTGTTTTTGTTCCAGTTCTGCTGCACACAGCAACTGCCAATGGCTTCCAGATGGTGACCAGTGGGGCTCAAAGCAAAGCTATCAGTGACTGGCTCATCCCCAGCGTGGAGGTGAGTTGTGTGTGGATTCAGACTGGCAACATTGATGAGGGGACTTCTTTTATTGGGACTTTATCAGACATTTGGTCTGACAGGACAAGGCAGGGGAGTCTCAGCCAGGTCCTCACAGCTGAGGCCACAGCAGACTCAGCAGGAATGTAGAGGTCAGGCTGTCCTTGTCCAGGCACACAGGAGCTGCTGGGGAGTGACACTGCTCTCTTTCCTCTGCAGGGAAGGCTGACAGGGCTGGGTGGAGAAGACCTGCCCACTGTTGTGATAGTTGCCCACTATGATTCCTTTGGAGTGGCTCCAGTGAGTATTCTTCCTTCCTGCAGCTCTCTGCTCCTGTCCTTTTTCCCTCTGCCTGTGTGTCTTGGCTTGGCCTTAAGGCTGTGGGGCAGTTCCAAGTGGAGCACAGTGCTCCAGTCTAGCAGCAGCTCTGGTACCTGAGAGTCAGGGTGGGTTTGTCACCTTGTGTCTGTCCCACATCCTCCTGCAGTGGCTGTCCCATGGGGCTGACTCCAATGGCAGTGGAATCTCAGTGCTGCTGGAACTGGCCAGGCTGTTCTCTCGGCTCTACACCTACAGAAGGACCCATGCTGGGTAAGGAACTGCTCTGTTGGGGGTTAAATGTGTCTAGCTGAGGAGTCCAGGGGGTGATGTGGGAGGCAGATTCCATCCTCAAGCACTGGGAGCTCCCCACTTTTGATCTGTCCTGCCATTACCTGAGTGTGTGGCATGTGGGGAGTGTTTGGTAATGGAGTTTGCCTTGGATGTCAGGTGCAAGTGGTTGTGGTTTCACCACACCTGCAAGGCTGAGGGCAGGAATTCTTGGAGTGCAGCATGCTAACCCTTTCCTGGCTTCTTTGATGGGCAGGTATAACTTGCTGTTCTTTGCATCTGGAGGTGGCAAGTTTAATTATCAAGGAACTAAGCGGTGGCTGGAGGACAATTTGGACCACACTGGTGAGTAAGGGGCTGGTTAAATGTTATAATTAATTGTCAAATGTGTTAAATGTCTATAATTAATTGTCAGCTCTCCAGTGAGAATCTCCTTGTGTGAGCCTTGCTTTTTTTGGGGGGTGGGAATCCCAGCACAAGACGTAGCAATAAAGGTTTGGATTTTTCTGTTCCAGATTCCAGCCTGCTGCAGGACAATGTAGCATTTGTTCTCTGCCTTGACACTCTGGGCAGAGGCAATAGCCTTCATCTTCATGTCTCAAAGCCTCCCAAGGAGGGCACCTTGCAGCATGCATTTCTGAGAGAGCTGGAGATGGTAAGGAAAAAAGCATTTTAGGTTCATGGGAACTTGGGACTTACCATACAGCCCTCCATGAGAGGAAGGAAGATGTGAAGAAAAGGTGTGCTGTTGGAATAATTCATGTATTGTGTAGGGTCACTTGATTTGAAGTGCAGACAAATCCTCATGCCACAGTCCCAAGTGAAGCAGACTAGGTCTGCAAATGTAACTTCGTTCAGACATTAAAACAGCTCTTTTTGACCTGAAAATCCAACTATAATAATGTCAGTAACTGCACCTTACCTTCTGCAACACACAAAAGCGGGTGCGGGCAGACAGGGCAGTGCAGGGTGGGACTCTGCCGTGAGAAGCACCCCTGAATGGCTTCCCTTGTCCTCAGGTTGTTGCCAGCCAGTTCCCAGAGGTGAAGTTTTCCATGGTGCACAAGAAGATCAACCTGGCAGAGGACATGCTGGCGTGGGAGCACGAGCGCTTCGCCATCCGGCGCTTGCCGGCGTTCACCATCTCGCACCTGGAGAGCCACCGGGACAGCCTGCGCAGCAGCATCATGGACAGGAGGTCAGGGCCTGGGAGGGGGCTGGCCCTCAAATCCAGCCCACAGACTGCCCTCACAGCTGCTCTTCTGGCTACAATGGGATTCTTCTACAATTTGTTTGTCATTAAAAAAAAAACAAACAACGTATTTATGTGAAGAAAGGGTCTCGTCTCTTCTTTTTCACAGTAAAACAGCCTAAATTTGCAAATGGCTGGCTTCATATTAAAACTTACAATAATTGGGGATAGTGCAAAAATGGGTAGACCTCCACTGACCCCAGACTCTGTGATTTACCTTTTCACATTTTACATGTAGTCTTTCGGTAACATTTTTACAACACGAATTTTGGGTTTTCCATTTTTCATTCTTAACTGTCCTGGAAAATACTTTGCTTCTACAGAAGCAAGACATGAAATATTATTTAAATTTAACACAACACAACTGCTTGTGTTGTTCTGATAGTCAGGGCACAGGTGACAAATATTGGGAGTTGGGCTCTGGATTCAGGCTGGTGCCTGATGCAGTGACAAAGGTGTTTCTAGAGGAAGCTGATGCTATTGGCAAGTCCTTAATCCCCTCTTTTTCTTTAGGGCACGAATAGACACTAAAGCACTGACCAGGAATACTCAGATCATTGCTGAGGCTTTGACAAGGGTCATCTACAATCTAACAGAAAAGGTAAGAGGTTAGAAAGAAAGCTAACACTGCCCACTGTGCAGTGCTGGCCAGACTTGGCCTGCCCAGCCAAGCTCAGCAATAACCTGGGTTTGTTTTGTTTTGATTTTTAAATTTTCTCTTGCAGGGAGCACCTGCAGATATGCAGATCTTCACAGATCAGATGGTAAGCACAGTGCATTATTTTTGTAACCTATGGAACAAAAGTCTGGGAGAGAGCTCTGGTGTGTGGTTGACTCCCTTTCTCTGGTGGTGTTTTTCTGCAGCAAATCCAGCAGGAGCAGCTGGAGTCAGTGATGGACTGGCTGAGCAGTCAGCCCAGGGCTGCCCAGCTGATTGATAAAGACAGCACCTTCCTCAACACCTTAGAATATTACATGGGACGTTACCTGAAGGATGTCAAGCAGCATCACGTGAAGGCAGACAAACGGTAAGGAAAGACATGAAAGAAGCAGCCAGGGCATGCAAACTGCCTTCCCCCTGGACAGAATTTTGTCTCTGAGCTGCAGTTTTCCTGGTTTCTTGATGTGCAGCTTTGCTCTTTTCTGCTTTCCTGTCAGTTTTGGTTCATGCTTGGTGTTCTCCCAGAGAAAGCTGCTCATGATTCCTCACAGCACAAGAACAAGGCCCAGCAGCTCCCTCTGTCTGAAAAGCTTGTTTTTAAACTGTTATGGTTCCACTGTTCCCACTCTGAGAGCATGAGAAGACTTAAGTTTTGGTTAATTGCAAAAAGGCAGCTTCCATCCTGTTGAACCTGCTTGGGCTGAAGCTGTTTTAGTGAACAGAGGGAGCAGTCTTTCATGTTCAGCCTCTTTGGAGACAGCTCAACAACAGCATGAGTTCTGAACTGTGTCCTTGGGCTTCTAATTGTAGGAAAAGAAAGTCCTGATGACTAAAATCAGCTCAAAGCCAGTGTGGGAGGTGGTCATGCTTACCTGTCTGTGGTTGGCTGTGCTCCTTGGGAACAGCTCTGGGCTGCAGTAGAATCTGAAAAATTTCTCCTTTGCACAGGGACCCCGAGTTTGTTTTCTATGACCAGCTGAAGCAGGTGATGAATGCATACAGGTATGAAATTCCCTTGGGCATGCTGGGCTGTTGTCTCACCCCCTGGCAGGAGCTGCTGTAGCAATTTCATGTGCACTTTTCCTTGTTGCAGGGTCAAGCCAGCAATCTTTGACCTGCTCCTGGCTGTCTGTATTGCAGCCTACCTTGGCGTTGCCTATGTTGCAGTGCAGGTAAGAGACACAGATGAATTATTTTCCTTATAAAACAAGCTAGATACAGGAATTCACACAAGCTGCAACAACAATGCCACTTGGCTGTGCTGAAGGCAGTCTCTTGCCATTCCTAGTGCAAACCTGTTTTTTAGAGCTGTTCCTTGTAGTCAAGGACATGCATAACTCACTTGCTAACCTATTTTGGCTCCAAACTGAAACTTTACAACAAATTTTAGTTACCTTGGTAATTTAAAGGTTTGAAGCTTGTACTGTTAGGAAATATCAGAACTTGGGATGCAGCTTAGAAATGCATCTTCAGAGTTTTGATTTCTTTTTTCAATGAAACCATAAATACATCCTGTATATACCTCTGGAGATGTGATACTCCACGCCTTGGCCAGCCAAATTAAATGTGATGGTTTTGTGTCAGTGTTAACCAAGACAGTGTGAGCAAGACTTTCTTCCTGCCTGGGTTCATGAAGGACATGAATGAAAAGGAAGCTTTTTAGGTCACTCTCAATTTTGACCACTCTGTGTTATTTGTGTCTGTTATTTGTTTAGGAACACCACAAGCATTTAAAAACTCAATGTAAGAATATAAACAAGAGGAAAAACATACTCTGATTTCTGTTAGCAATCTTCATTACTTCTGTTATTTGAATTTGAAATTATTTGAAGCCTGGATCTGGTTACACCTGTCAAATATCAAATCAAAATACAACCCACCCCAGCAAAATCAAAAGAGGATTTAAGTGAATTTCTGAGTCACTGGGGAAATGGTGAAGGGGAAGATCCAGTTAAAGAATTGTGAATTGCTGGGAATCTCTGTATTTGCCTGGTTCATTTTTACCTTCCTGAAACTGCTGGCAGCAGTGTTTCTATAGAGACCAGGAACCTGCATGTGTTGAAATCTGAAGCTTTCTTCTTGCCTTCAGAAGGAACAGAATTGCATTAAAAAAAAAAAATAAAAAATCTTGAACACCTCTTCACAATGAGGTGATAGAGACCTGCACAAACACTTCTGTAAGCCATCATTTTCTGTGTAACTTGGCTCCCTTGTCATAATTCCTCCTCATCCATCACGTCCCACTCCGTCTTCAGGATGAGTGGTTGATGCAAACAAGGCACTGCATTTGCACACTGGTATTGTTTTAAGCCTTCTGCTAAGCTTCCTGTGTGTTTAGAACTGTCATGGTTACTTTTTTTCCCTTCTGTTTCCAGCACTTTGGTCTCCTTTACAAGATGATCCAGAGATTGTCCCTTAAAACCAAGCAGCAGTGAAGCACCAAGTCCCCCACCCAGCAGCACTGAGCCATCGGTGAGCCCATTGGGAACCTTCTGCCTTCCACTGAACCCTGCTGTTCCTCTGCCTTTGTCTCCTCTTTGCTACTCTGTAGAGGGGAGGAAGGCATAAAGAAAATGAAATTTTAACTCTTGTGCACCTTGGAAGTGCTTTTCTTCACCTCCTTCCCCTGACTTGCACCATGTCTGGTTTTCCTTTGCATTTTGGTGAGGGAGAGGCTGAGAGACTTCAGCAGCTCCTGCATTCTGATTCTGAGCAGCTTCTCTGAGGGTAACACAAAGTCCAGCACCTTCATGGACACAACCAGCCTGGAAACTGAAACTACAGCCTGACGTGGTATCTCTGCCCAGCAAACAAGGACTTGGAGCAGTTGTTAAAAAGAAAAAAAACAAGTGCACATGCAAATTAAAGAGAATGCAATTAGCATGTTTCCTTATGGCACCTCTTCCTTGAGTTCACTGCCTGGCTTTAGGGAGTTGTGCTGAGCAAGCAGTGTCTGCAGCAAGCACCTTCTTGCATTTTGTTCAGACTCAGCCCCTTTAGGAGGTCTGTGAGTGATCCTGACTGTTATTACCAGGATGAGGAAAGATTAGGATGGGTTTCTGGCATGAGGGTTCTTGCCAGGGACAGGTTCTCTCCTGTCTCTCTTGGAGGATGCGTTTTGTTGTGTACTTGATTTCTCTGGAGGTTTTTGCTCCTTGAACAGTTCACAGCTGCCACCACTCTGTGCTAAACTCCTGCTTGATTTTTGAGGGTCCAGTTGCTGCAGGATCATGCTTTGTACTGTTCCATGTACTTACACAGGCTGGTTCCATTGATAACAAGAGCAGCTCAGATTTGGAAAATATATTGACACACTACAAGCCCTAGGCTAGTTGTAGTCCTAGAAGATAACCCTGAGCACTGTCCTGCCACCCAGCAACTTTTGAGTCCTTTTCTGTAATCTCTTCTGTGTACATGAGGTCTCTTCACAAGCCACAGTGACACTTTTTTTTTTAAATTTAAGCTACTATTTATAATTAAAGCAGCAAATCTTAGAGAGGCTGAAAAGCTATTTTTGAATTGAGGTGGACCTTTTTTTTTATGTATGCAAGGAAAATTCCAGCTGGGCATTCCTGTTTGCACACACCTGCTGTGCACGTGCATGTTAGAAAAGGGGTTGTTGTGGCCAGTCACTGTCCTTTGGATGGGCACCAAAGCACTGATTTCCATCCTCCTTTGTTCATTTTACTGCAATCTCCTTCTTGGAGTACTCTTACCCCATGATGTGTCCTCTCTGCTACCTTAAATATGTAGCAACTTGTTCTTTAAATGGTCTTGTCTTTTCCAGGAAAGCCTGCTGGTGCCAGTGGCTCACCATGGTGCCAGCATGGTGCCAAGCACTCCAGAGCTATCAGCCACCCAGGGAAACCTGCCTTTTCCTGATCTTCTGAGTGCTCATTTCAAATATGTCTCTGCATGCGTGAAGTGCTCATGGCACTCCTCTGCCAAATGAATTTATAATGACTTCAGAAGTTGCTGGAGTGGCTGGAAGGCAAGCCTTGATTGTTTTCCTCTGGTTTTTATGTTCTGCCCATAGAGACTGCATCTGCTGTGCCCTGGGAAGCTGCAGGCCCTGGGCTGGGGAGGTTTAGAGCATGCATGGTACTACAGTGGCTCTCTGAAGAGATCTCTAGGCTCTGAATATCTGGGAATAGTTTGAGTCCTCCATCTGCAGCATCCATTTCTAGTGTGTTACACTCAAGGAGGTGGTGTTCCCTCCAGTCTAGCAGATTATTTCACCAGTCTTCATGATTAACTCCATTACTGAAAAAAAATGCTGCTTCAGCTTGAGTTAGTGTGTGTAAAATTTGCCAGTAGTGGGCAAGAGCAAACAGAACAAACCTGGAGCTTGTTCCTTGCTGTGGAAATTGTCAGCCTTCAGTCTTCCAGATGAGAATCTCAGAGTCAAAAACTTCCACCCAGTCTGTTTGCAGAGGCTTTAGCACAAAGAAAACACCTTAGCTCTGTGTGGTCTCAGCAATGAACTGTTAACACTCCTGATGCAGTGCCAGAAGCCAGTGGAAACAACCTCAAAAAAAAGGTGGGTAAGATTAATGAGGAGAGTTCATAAACCTGAGGGGCAGTTGGGATGGAACATTGCTCTCTCCCACACAAGGTTAGTTTGTCCTGTAATCCTTTTGTGTCTCTCTCCCTGGCTGCCATAAAAAGTAGTTTTTACAACAGATAAAGGAGTTTTTGCTTTTGATCAAAGTGCATGTGCACTGAAACATGCTCAAATCTGAGGCAGTCAAATCCCAACTTCATCATAGCTGGAGCAGAGTGCCCATCCTGGGGTTGAACTTAGTTGCCACGTTGTTGTTTCCTTGGCTAGGTCAACAGAGAAGCTTGCAAAAAGCCCCTGGAGCTGATCTGCACTGCAGCATAACTGATCAATTCAGTCACCAACACAAAGGCAGAAATCCAACAGGTGTTGTGATAAAATAAAAGTTCTCCACAGCATTGCAGAAGAGCTCTGTGTAGCTGATTCTTCTTGCCCTTATTTTTACCTATCCTCTTTTTTTGAGGAGTTTGCCTGGCCTGTAGAGAAGAGCATGGAAAGCATTATATCCACATTAAAGTGGCTAGCAGTCAATACTCCTAGCCACTCCAGAAAAACCATTTTCTTGGCTGTTTATCTGACTTCACCTGTTGTTCTGGTGCTGTCAGAGTCTGCAGCTCACAAAAAAAAAAAGGTTTTCCAGCAGGGTTTAACTGAAGCTGTTAATTCCTTCTGTCCATTTCCACCCGCATGGGCACTCTTGGGAATTGTATGGGAGTATTTTGGATTATTGCAGTTCATCTCTCAAATGAGAGGGGTTGGTTTATTGGGAGAGAAGTAATGCTGTGCAATATGAACTCCTCTACTCAGTGCAGAGAAAATCCTGAAGCCAGAATGGAATTAGGTCTCCCACTATGTGTGGCTGAAAGTCACCACACTCTATTTAGACATTCAAAACCACAGCTATACCCAAAATTGCTGTGGGGCTTGGTTTTGAGGGTGTTTTGTTTGTTTTAAATCTCATGCTCGTGCATTGTTCATGGCCCAAGCCCAAATCCCAGGCTGCTCCTGCACCCTGTGTTTAAGCTGGGTTTTACATTTCAGAGGTTTTACATTTTGTTTGGTCTTGACTCACCAATCTGAAAAGCTGGGGCTGTTCCTGGATGTCTCAGAAAATTGGGCCTCTGGGTACTTGAGCGTGGACTTCTGCTTGCTCACTTTGATCTGTTTAGTTTCTATTTGTAGTTACTGCATAGCAACTTCAAGATTATAATCTGGAATATTTGCAGCTCAGGAAAAGAGATTTGATTTATCTAGCAATGTTAACTCAATTATTTATCTCTTGTGTGCCCTGAAGAACAAATGTATATTGAGGTGAATATTTAAAAGCTAATAGAAAATTCAATACAGTTGATTTACATATTTTAGGACTATAAATGTAATAATATTTAAGTATTTTAACTTTTTTTTAAATTTGTTTGTCCATTTTTCCCTTGGAAAATAAACCAAGTGAATAGGTTTGATGGGTAGATTTGTCAGAGAACTATTTGCTCAAAAAAATGGAATCTCCTTGCTTTATTTGGAGGAATAGACACCTCTACAAAATGGGAGAAAATCTATTTATTTAAAAGCTTCATCCTGTCTAATCAAAAGTAAAATAGTATGACAGAAAACATTTACACACTCCAAGCATGATTCCAGCACCTTGAGGTGAGCAAATTCCTGTTTATTCTAAAGGTTTGTGCTCATGTGAAGCAATTAAAAGTTTCTATGCAAAACAGCTTTGGTACTGTGAAAAACTGGTTACCTCAGCAGGCAGCACTGCGTGCTCATGGAGATTGTTGTGCCTCTGTCCTTACCCAATGCCTATTTGAACACTAAATTATTTATTCAAATTACAAGCATTGCAAGAGATCTGTTCCCTGAGCATGAGTTTGTCCAAGTCGTGGGCAGAGGCGTGGAGTGGCGAAGTGACCTGCACGTGGCAGGAGGGGGGAGCTGCACAAACGCTCGTCTGCTGCACCTGAGGCTTCTCCGTGCTGAGAGCCTTCCAGAACCGGCCTGTGGGGCTGGGCAGGGACACGGAGCGGTGACACGGAGCGGTGACACAGGGCGGTGACACGGAGCGGTGACACGGGGCAGGGACACGGAGCAGTGACACGGAGCGGTGACACGGGCAGGGACACGGAGCGGTGACACGGAGCGGTGACACGGGGCAGGGACACGGAGCGGTGACATGGAGCGGTGACACAGGGCAGTGACACGGAGCGGTGACATGCAACAGTGACACGGGG
>VXBQ01008659.1:76240-118417 GCA_013400175.1 Phainopepla nitens | reverse complement strand
ATCCCCTGAGGGGGCTCGCACCCACCCCGGGCAAGGGTTCGGCGCTGCGGTTCTAAAATCCGTGCAACAAAGAATATCGGCCGCGAACGTGCTGCTGTCAGTGGCGTTTGGGGTAGGTGAGGGGCCTTGGTGATGGCACCCGGGGACATGAGGGGTCTTCCTTCGCTGAAGGACCTTTAGTGGGTGCTGAAAAGTTTGAGGAGGCTGCTTTAGCCTCCCTTATTGTTGTGTTTTTATACTGAGGAGCTGTCGCGTTCGGCGTGGCAGCTCCCTTCAGTGGAGCGGCTCTACCCCACCCCAGCAGGTGTTTGGGATCTTGTGACCAGCGCGGCTCCAGCCAGGAAGGGAACTCACGGAGTTGTTTGCTATAAGATCCGAGGGGGTGATGGCAGCCTCGCTCCCTGGCACAGGTAGAACAACCTGCAGGGAACCGACAGTGAGTACCCTGAAAGCTGTCGGTGCTCAGCCTGGGCTGCTGTGCCCTAAAATGATCTGTGATGGGGCCATGTGTTGGTGCATGCTGGAGGGAGTGTGCCACGCTCAGTCCTGATGCCTCAGATTTAGGAGGAAGGGTAGGAAAAATCGAGTGCCTTGGCAACGTGAACCATTCTAGACTGAACAGAGAGGGAAGAGGACAAGAGAAAAACAAGTGTATTTTCAAACAAAAGGCCAAATCTAACTCCAGCACAAAAGGAAGACACTTTCTCATTGAAGCCTGTGGGGGCTGGGCTGGCATGAATTTAGCTGAAGAAGTGTGTCTGGTTGTGAGTGAGGAACGAGGATGCCATGTGCTTGTGTGTCTCTGTGTGCAAGGAACTGCATCCAAACCTGCTGCCAGGAGATGGTGAGTTGCAAGGTTTCAAACCCAGCAAGGAGGAGAATGGGCCCAAGGCAAGAGGCAATTGCACATCTCATTCCAGTTGACATCTTAAATATAGACTGTGTGGTCTGAGGTCAGCTTCCAGGCAGAAGACAAATTCTAGGGATCTGCTTAGGTATGGAAATTAGAGGGGGCAGCTGTGGTATTAGCCAGATGTGTGTCATATTAACTTGCTGTTAAAAGCAGGATTTCTGCGGCAAAATAAATACATCAGTTTGGTTCTAACATTTTTTTTGAGTGGATGTGGGTATTGCTGGTCAGGGTTTGTCCTGTCCAGAAGAGGCTGTTGAGGTTCTCTGGTGGTTGTTGTGGGGTTGTTTCCTCACCCTTTCAGTTCCCTCTGCCCCTCCCCGTCCTGTTTTGTACAGAGTGAGAGGCTGGGATTCCTTCCCTGGTGGCATGAGTTTGCATGCAGATCCTCAGCCTGTTTTGGGAGCAGCCTCCCCACAGAAGTCATCCCTTCTCAAGGAAGTGTGTGGGGGTTTGGCGTGCAGTGAGGGAATGAGATCCACGATCCAGCCCACCCTGCTGCCTGATCACTCATTTACCAGGTTTGCCTGCAGTGCCTTGTGCTCCATGCAGGAAGGCCATCCTGGTGAGGAGCTGCTGCTGGCATCAGCAGGCCTGGAAGGTGCCAGGCCTGACCCAGGAGCTGCAGTGGCCTGGAGCACTGTCACAGCCCCTGAGCAGGGGACACTTTGGCTGCAGGCTCATTCCTGCACTGTACAGAAGCCACCTTTCTGGGGCAGTTCTAACAGCAGACTCAGTTTTCTCTCCCCATGTTCCTGATCTGCAGTGAGATCCAATTGACAGCTCACATGCAGCTTCCATCTGCTTTTTTCCCTTTCTCTCCCCAAAGGGGAGGAAGCAGTTGTGTGAGGAGCCAGCACTGCTGGTGAAGCCCAGCGTGTCCTCCTGTGTTCCCTTGCAGCTTGCCATGGAGCTGAGCAGCCACCTCTGCCTCCAGGGAGGAGGAAAGGGTGGAGAAGGCCTGCCAGGGGCTGGGGGGTGTGAGCTGGGCTGCAGTGTCCAAGAGCTGCTCCTGTGTGGGTGCTGAGAATGGATGAATTCGGTGGAGGCAGAGGAGAATCGTAGAGATCTGGAAATGTGAGCTCTGCTATGAAATGGTTTTGTCAGTACCTGACTAGTCATGTCTCAGCAACCTGGCTACTGGTAGCTGATACTGTTCCAGCCTAATATTATTCATGAGGCAGTTTTTCTATTTATGTTAATCACAGATACATTTGCATGTTAATGGCAGTGTTTGTCTCAAAGCTAATATTTTCACGGGAAGAGCAGGGGAGGTGTTTGAACAGGCTTTTGGAATGGGTCAGGGGAGGCTGAGTGGGGAGAATCAAGTGGAAATTTTTGGCCTTGTGTTCCAGGATTAAGCAGAAGGCAGTTCCTTCACAAGTGTCAACTGGATGGGTTTCCTAGGAGTGCTCATGGTCGGGAAAGTGGAGTGATTAAGGAGTGTAAGATGCCAAACTGAGCTGCAGGGAATATTCAGCAGGGGCAGGAGCAGCCCTCTCACAGGCACGTGGACAGATAGAGGGTGAGGATACAACAACACCCTCAGCCCAACTTGCCTCCCTGGCAGCCCAGTTTTGAATCAGCTTCTGCAGGCTTGTAGATTAGCTCCCCACTGACTCCATGCTTCCCCTGCTGAAGTATTTAATGTGATTTCTGATGCTAAGCAGAATCTAGAGATCCCTCCCTCCTGCAAACCAGCAGCCTTTTCTTGCTCAAGGCTTCAGACTGCTGATGTGTGGAGTAATATTTAGGATCTGAAGGGACTGTAAATTCCAGAGCCAATGTGTCGTTTGTAGGGAGGATCAGGCACAGAATATATATTTTTTTAATGCAGTCTCTTGCAAGTGGAACTAGACTGGGCTCTGCTTTCAGGGAGCTGGAAACCCTCCTGGAGCCCATGGAGGTAGGGTGGTACCACGGATGCTGATGGGACATAGAGGGATCTTTGGCAGAATGATGGTGGCCTGGCTTTGCAGACAGTGCCCTGGCTGCTGTCCTGTGTCCCTGTGCTGGGACTGGGTCATTGGCACCTTCCAGGCTGACACTTCTCAACACCCTGAGCATTTTCTAACACCACTGCTGTGTCTCAGCAGGCACAGCTGACTTGGTGTGAGAAGTGCCCAAAGGGGCCTGAGCCTGTCTGTCTGAGCTTGCTGTTAACTAAAGCAGGAAATGTGGAAGTGAGAAAAGCTAGTGAGAGTGACAGGCCCCTCTGCACCTCTGTGCACATCTCTTCACTCTTGAGCAGGTCCTTGGGTGGCTCTGTCAAGCTCAAAGTTTTAGGAGCCCAAAGAACCCATGAAAGACATGGTGAGCAGAATCCTGTCACAGCATCCCAGGAGTGGAGAGTGCAAGAGATAATGGCTCTTCAGGAAGGAAATTTATTTTCCCCAAATATTTATTTACACAGTTAGGCTTAGAGCACAGTGTTTCTGCCAAACCTTTTCCTGTATTTCTCACTAGGACTTTGCAAAGAGAATGGAATTGACTACTGCACTCTACCTCCAAAACACCTGGTTGTGAAAGGCAGTAATCATATTTTCCAAAAGACATAGCTGGCATCTTTAGCTCCCTCCTTTCCAGAGCCTGTACAGCTTCCCAGGTTCCTACTATTGGGGAAGTAAGAATGAGAGGAATGTCCTCAAACCTCAAAGCTTAGAGACATGAAGAGCTCAGGGCCAGAGCAGTGGCCCAGGCTGTCCTGTCCCTGCAGCCCCAGTCCAGGCAGGACATTAGAGGCTGCCTGGGTGCTGCTTCATGCTTGAGTGAAGAGAAGGAGCACAAGTGGCTTCTGCTGAGCAAATACCCACATCCTTTTAAAGCAGAGCAGCAGCAGGGATTGCCCTTGGGTTGGAGAGGGAGTGAGGCATCTCCAGGCTCCACAGTTACAGGATGTTCCTGTCTCTGGAAGCTGCTGCCTCTGGGTACCTGAGCTGCTAAAAATGAACAATGTTACTGTAGGGAAGAGAAGGACCAGAGGACTCTAGGGAGGGGGTTCATGGCACTTCTTCACATTGGTGCTGGTGGATGTAGCTGTTGCTGGTCTTTATAAATCCCTGGTCTGGCACGATAACAGTACCTCCTTGTGTGAGGAGTGTCTCTCCTCTATCCCCACTACATGGTGTGTCTTTGTCCAGTTCTCATTTTTAGCTTGTCCTCCCATGGACTGGAGTTTTTGAGCCTGACACTGTGCTTTGCCTCAGCTCTGACATTCCTGAGCAGTGGAATGTGGGACTCGAGGCTGGGCTTTGGATGCTTCATGTAGACATAACTCCACTCTTATCCTGAGTTTTCTTAGGTTGATTGCTCATGCTCCTGAGGCAGGAATGGTGCCTTCACTGCACGTGGGCACAGTACCAATGCATTGAAGCTTTTAGTGGAATAAACTGCTGACTTCAGAGTTTTGTGAGCTAAACCTGGCCCAAATTATGTTAGAATGAGTCTTGTATGACTTGCAAAGTAGCAGACTGGAATTCCCAATTCCAGCAGGTGGAATTGGGTATCCATGTTTGAGGCTTTGGTGACCAGGCCTTCAAATCTGTTAGAAATTGATTATGGAGGTTACAGAGTCTGGTGTCTCTGATTTTAGAGCTGGTTTTGAGGCTTGATGGCAGAGCAGTCTGTGGGGGAGAGAGAAAGCTGAGGGGAGCTTCCCCACAACAGAGCCAGCTGCCTTTGCCAGGAGCAGTGAAGTTTCCCTGCATTCTTCCTGGCCTCACTGCATTTGTTATTCAATCCCATGTTTAACTTTAATACAGCATTCTTAGTTCCAAACCTGGGCAATAAGGAGCTTTAATGACCTCTTAGAGATATCTAGTGCTTGTGTGCTGTTTATGGAAGATTTTTTTTCCCCTAGCAAGAGGTGTGAGATGCAGTGTGCTTACCTGCAGCAGTTTCTTGGAGTTGGGATGGAAGAACAGGATAGTGATGTTGCTGTGGTTGGGATTGTCCTGAGGAGCTGGCTTCTCCCTGGCCTGAGGGTGTTGTGCACCATGGAGTCACACTGGGATGGAGGGGAGAGTTCCAGACAGCCCCTGCACCCACCTCTGGATCCATGGAGAGCTGAAGCAGCTCTGGAGTACCCCAGGCCAGGCACAAGAGTGTGGAGGCAGTAAAATGGGCCTCTCTGGCCATAACAAGGCATGTGCAGCCCCAGCAGAGCAGTGTAGACAGGGATATTCATCAGCAAGCCAGAGGGACTTGTGCTGCCTCAGCTTGGGATGTGAAATGCCACTGTGGATAGGAGGGGGATGAGTGAGGGGTCAGATGCATTCTGAGTCTATTCTCCAGTGCTTTGCCTACCCTCATCTGAAACAGCTCCAGTGATGGAGCTCCAGGCACTTCCCTGGGGAGATCATTCCACTGTCTAAATCTCTTTCTGCTAGGAAATGCTTCTTGATAACCAGCCAGATTTTTCCTTTGCTTATTCTTAGCATCAGAGCACCCAAAGATGATCCCTCTTCTTCCTGGAGGGGCTACAACTCCTCCCCTCCTCCCTTGGCTCCAGCATTCGTCTGAGATGTTGAGTCATATCTTGACTAAGAATGTCAGGATCTGGCCTTTTCTCTGAGCTTTTTATCTGGCTTCTGAAGTTGCAGAATGCACGATGCTCTGCTGGGCTCTGGTTGCCCTTGTGGTGCATGTGTACATTGGTGAGTGTTTGTGTGCATCATTCAGCACACAAGGCCAGGCCTCTCCTGCTGCAGCTTTCCCTGATTTGTGAATCTGGATCACGGAGCTTTTGTATAAGCCTAAAATCCCAGATACTTTTCTTCTTTCCTTGCTTCTTTTCTTTTTTTAATCAGTAATCATGCTGCTGTATCCTTGAGTTTGGGACTGTTTCTGCCACAGTCAAGATCAGCTTTCCTTTTGCTCTCCCGTTGTGTCAAGCCCCGTTGAGTCACTGAGACCCCTTACCAGCTCTTAGACTTCAGATGTGGCCTGCAAGTCCTTTAACATTGTTTCTTTGTCTTTTTTTTTTTTCCCCTGGAGCTTTAGACATATCCAAATTATGTAACTAATGTGTTATGTTCATCTGCAAAGGCCTGTCTAACTTGACACTCGCTGTTTCTGCTGCAGGTTGTGCATTCCTCACGTACTGTGCCAGAGACTCTGCCATCAAAGCCCAGACAGCCCTGCATGAACAGAAGACTTTGCCAGGGGTAAGTCCCAGTGAATTGTCTGAAGTTGATGCTCTGGGCAGGATGATGGGGAATTTTCAGGGGAGGGAGTGAGGTGGCTCAGATCAATTTTCCTGCTTGTGGAAGAGAAGGGTGTTTCAGGGGTTAGAACAGGGATATGGAAGCACAGCACTGTTCTTCAGAGCTGCTGCTTTTTTTCCTCTGGCCAGGCCTGTTTCTTTGTGCTCTGTGGTGTGACAGGACACCTTCAGCTTTCTGTCCCTGTCACCAGGGAGCTGTGGGCTTTGGGGTAAAGTGTGTGGGTGCACAGTGGGTAGTGTTGAAAAACTCACATGAAATAAGATACCAGAGCCTTTTTCCAGGTGTGCAGAACCTCCTGGTGCATGCAATTCTACTCTGCCATTGCCCTGCAGGGTGCCTGGATGGAGCTCTGATGCAGTGCCTGAATTGGATCAGCCTCTCAAAAACAAAAAAAATACACTTGCCACATGCCATTGTTTGGAAGAGAAATGGGTTATTTAGGTGAGAGAAGGACTGCTGGTCTGTTCCTGGGTCTTGCTCATTCCACAGCTGGTCTTGGGAGCAGAGTTCAGTGGGATTTGAGGGAGGCTGGGCACTGTGGAACAGGTCCCTCCTTGCCTGGCAGTCCTCTGCCTCCCTGAGACTGCTGGAGAGCTGAAAGGAGTTCTGGATTGTTGCCCTTCCCATTTTTGGTATGATTTAAAAGCTTTGACTGGGCAGTTCCCTTGCTGTACTGAGGGGGTTGATCAAGCACATTGAAAGGATTCATTTGGAGGTGAGTAGGAGGAGGAGTTGGGTACTTATAGATAGAAGCTCACAGGAGGCCCTGAGTGCTCAAGGCAGCAGAATAATTAATGTAAACCAGGGGTCTCTGGAGGGTGGTTAGGAATTCTTAACCATAACATTTCCTCATTAACCCATACAGGTCTGAAAAGCTTCCCTCACCTCTCCCAGCTGCCCTCAAGACCTACACACCCACACACACAAGAACACATCCTTTTCTGTATTTGTTTACCTGTGCTTTTTTTGGATGGGCCTCTGCTGGCATCTGAGTGCTGGGAAAATGCATGTGACTTAATTATCATTTAACAGGGTCCTTATCTCAGGACAGCCAGGGGGAAGAGTACAGATAACCAGCACAAATCTGCCTGAGTTATTTTTGTGTGATGGGAAATGGTTGGATTTTTGAACTGAAGCAGTGTAAGCTCGTGTGTTGGTCCAGAGCAGAGCTGACAGTGTCTATAAGGACAGGCCAAAGGATGGAGGAGCAGCTGAGAGGAGTCATGGCACAGTGCTGGTAATGCAGTGGGGAAGTCACACCTGCCTCTGAGAAATTATTCATGTGAGGCTTGGTGGATTCAAGATTTTCAGTTTTGCTACAGTTCTACATCAGGGATTTGTTGCATGTTTCACTGTGTTCTCTACTGTCTGTGCTCTCAGGGGTTGTGGAGAGCTGCATGGAGCAGTGTTTAAAGCAGCAATTTATCTGTGATGTGGTGATCTAAAGGCTTTTTATGTTAAGGGAGGTGTAAGACACTGCCTGGGAACAGTAAGAAGTCTGTGGTAGGTGAGTACTTTTGAACATACTTGTCTGGAGACAGTTAATGAGCAGTGAGGTGTAATTATGTTTCAGGATTAGGATGAAGATGAGCTGTGCTGCATTTGGAGCTGTCTATTTTCAGGCTGCCAATATACCACTTCATAATATTTAGTTTCTCTTTTGTTCAGTCCCTCAGTGACCAAGAAGGCACAATTCTCTCTCTCTTTGGTGATTTAGAGATGGTTCCTTGGCATGGACATGGGCTGGGTGAGCTGAGGTAGCTTTCAGCCATGCTTTGCTGGTGATGGTAGCATCAGCTGTCCATGTGGCTCAGCTGATCATGGACAACACTTTGAA
This sequence comes from Phainopepla nitens, assembly GCA_013400175.1. Classification (NCBI taxonomy): domain Eukaryota; kingdom Metazoa; phylum Chordata; class Aves; order Passeriformes; family Bombycillidae; genus Phainopepla; species Phainopepla nitens. Next base: position 110,445 of record VXBQ01008659.1, on the reverse strand, counting down.
AAGAATCACAGACAGGAGGGCCAGGCAATTGCTTCCCTGTTTTGAGAACAATGATGTACAATTTCATCTCTGTACCTCTGGATCATCTTCTGATGATCTCTGGGGCAAAGCCTGTCCCCAGGAGTTCAGCCAGGGCCACAGCATAGGCAGGGCACAGAATGTACTGACCACACCACTGGGATTTCAGTCTGGTAACAACTGATTTCCTGTGCATTTTACCCATATCCTTCCTCTGTCTTGCACATAGCAGGGGAAGAAAGCAAGCTGAAGGGTTATGAAGTTTAGGGTGACACAAACTGTCACCTGAATGCATGACCAAGCCTCAGCTGGTTTAGAGACAGTAAGGGATCAAACTGGCAGAGGAAGGATCTTGTGCTGATCCTACACTTGCTGTTGTGCCACCAAGCAATTGCAGATGCCACAGGAACCAAAGTGCCTTCCTTTGTTGGTTTCAATGCAGAGCTGTGGTTGAACTCAACAGTTCATGAACCTGAATAGAGACAAATTATTTCCTTGGTCTAGACTGAGGATTTGGTAAGGACAGAGTCGTGGAATTGCTTTGATATGGTTTCTGAGATGCTCTTAGGCTGTGATCAGGCAGCTGGAGCAGGACTTCAGGGTTTTCTTCCAGGCTGTCACTGGGTAGGTCTGGGCTCACAGAGGTGTTGCTGAGGTCCTCCAGGTCTATGCCAGCAATGTCAGCCCACCTGCAGGGCCATGAGTGCAGTGTAGCCTTCCTAAGCTTTTATATATAGTTATATTTGTATTTTAGGTTTTCCACATAACTCAGTAGGAATCACTGTGGTCTGTATTTATTCTTGTGGCACTTGGGGCAAGTTCTCTTTGTGTGAGGTCAAAATTCTCTTTTGTTTCTGAATTGGGTGGTGTTTGGTGTATGGTAACTGAATGGAATTTAAACTCTAAAAAGCTTTTTTTTTGACAGTAAGGCTCAGCATCTTTTTCTGAGGCAGACAGAATTTTGGCTTTTACATTCTTCTATATGGGCCAGTGTGCTCAGGGTGTAAAGTAACAAGACTGTCATAGAATCATTAGATTGGGAAAGACCTCTGAGATCACTGAATCCAGCCATTAACCCAGCACTGCCAAGTGCACTAAACCATGTCCCTAAGTGCCACATCCACACATCTGATGGTGACTCAACAAGTCTCACCTGTACAGAGGTATTAATACAGATTGTATTATCTAAAACACCTGTGCTGCCCTCGGAGCTGGTGAATTGTTGAAATCAGGCCTTTAAGGCTTTTTCCTAAATCCAGTGTCCTCTTCAGCTGCCAGGCAGCCCAGCAGTGCAGCGTTTCACCTTCTCCCCACTCCCTGGCACACTCCTCCCTGCCTCAGTGAAATGATATTATGTCTCAATAACCCATGCCTTTGATTCGTGATTGTGCCTTCACTTTGCTGAGTTCTGAAAGGAATTGGAGAGGTTATTAATGACACACAGTGATCACACAGCAAGTTAAAGCCTCTTGCTAAGTGAAATTTGAGGGAAAAGCATCCAGCTTTTCAATATTTCGCAGAAACGCTTTATGTCTCTTTTCATTTGCAGCCAGACAGTTGCAAATTACATAAAATTGCTCCTGAAGAAGAAGAGGAAGAAGAATAGAGGGAGGAAGTGGAGGGGGGGAGGTTTAAAAAAGTAATTCTTTCAGCAAGGTACAGTTACAGTTTTATTTCTATGCAGAACAAAGAAAGGCCTGCTGAAAGGTAGGCAGGTAAGTGGCAGAAATTGGTATTGATCCAAGCTGGGAATACGGGCAGTTTAAGAGCAGTGATGAGGGTACTGAAATGTGGCTACATCATAGGGAGAACTCATGGATGCAGGGACACAGGAATGGAAAATTACAGGGAGCAGCAGCATGAGAGCAGACAGAGACTCTGGGAATGCACCAGGGGTTGAGATGCTGCAGCACTAATTCAGGTGGTTGGGCAGCAGCATTAGTGCAGGGCTCGAGCAGAGGGCATGCCTGTGGGTAGGCTGTGTCCTGTGCTGCCAGGAGCAAGGGCTCACCTGGGCCATCTGTCAGGATCCACAGCCCGTGGTGGTAGGAGGGAGCACAGGTGACTGCAGGGGCTTTGATGGAGGGGGTGATGCATCTCATCCTTCCCTCCCCTCTCCTTTGTACAATGCTGGTGTGAAGCCAGCCTGGACCAGTATTTCTGAAAGTTTCAGGTGGTTTAAATGTTTTGCTGAGGTTTGAAGGTGGGTCCCTCTTGTTAATCTTTGCATATTGAACAAGGCAGGGTGGAGAAGTTTTTCCCATGTCCATCCTGCAGGTTTGATAGACAATACCAGCAAGTTCCTGAGAGCCATGCAGCATTATCAGTCAGAAACACAGAGAGCATGCCAAGGCTATCTCATGGAAATGGCAGCACCAGGACATGAAGGTGCTGGGCTAAAGCAGCCCCTGGGCAAGAAGCAGCAGAAGGGCCTGTTCAGTGCAGAGGGAATTGAAAATACTTGTGCTGTTGAGGGTTTGGCTTGAGGGGCTGAGAAGCCTCAGTGAGGCAGAGCAGCTGCCCAGTGAAGTGCCCACACTGAAGAGCAAGCTGCCAAGGCAGACATTGCCTCCTGTTCCCTGTGGAATTGGAAGAGCAGTGAAATTAAAGATCAGCACCCATTCCCACATGCCGACCAAGTGGACACATGCAGGCTCTGTCCTGTGCACAAGGGGTCTTCCTTTCTCCAGAGAAATTGCTGCCCTTGCAGCACAAAGCTTTGACTTTGGCCTCCCAGAGCTGGGTCTTGCCTGGTGATCTCACCTGTGCTTGTGAACTCCCCTGCACCTGCACTCACAGACCTTTGTCTTTGCAAAGGCACTGCCCTCCTGAGTGAGGCTCCACCTCTGTGGGGTCATTTGGGGTATGTGCCTGCCCACAAGTGTTTGTGAATATGGATATAGATGGGATCACAGGATAATTTATGGTGGAAGAGACCTCTGGGGTCTCTGCTGAAACCCCTCTCAAAGCAAGGCTGACTACACCAGATCACTGAGGGCTTTCTCCAAATGAGATTTGACTGTCTCCAGGGGCATCCTGCAGCGACCTGGGGCCTCTTTTCTAGTCTGCCAGCACCCCTAGAGGGAAACAGCTTATCTCATAGCAGCCCAGAAGTGGCTCAGGGGATTCATTTGGTGGTGCTGGGGCTCGGGTTCTGGGTGGATCTTGCCGTGGGTGCGTCAGTATCGCTGGAGGCTCTGCTCCGCTCGGATTGTCACTGTTAGTGGTTGCCAAGGGAACTGGCACAGCCTCTCTGTGTGCAGGCAGAGGGTCCCTGTGCCTGCCCCCCTCTGTTACATCAGCAGAGATCTCTTTTCGTGGCCGCTGTCACTACCCATGGGGCAGGAGAAGGGCACGGCTGCAGCAGCCCAGTGCAGCCTGTGAACCCGCCAGCACAGCCAGGAGAGGCCTGTGCAGGCTCTGCAGAGCTGCTGTGTCCATCAGCTCAGACACTGCTGCCCCAGGCTCAGCCCTTCCCTGCTTTGTGGGGTCCTTGGAGGCTGCAGCTTGTGCACAGAGAAGCACCTGGACGTGTTCTCTGGACCAGTGGTGCACCAGTGGGCACAGGGAAAGGCACAGGGTGTAGGGTCCAGATCAAAGCCAGCTGAGTGGGTGCTCCCAGCTTTTCCCTGTGCAGCTTTCTTCCACTTGCTCAGAGGAACTTGGTCACCCTTCTCACAGCATCTTACTCCTGCTTTTTGCAGGCCTTAAGCCCTAAGCATTTATTAGGCCTGCTAAGCACTTTCTGCTTCAGTGGGAGTGACAAATGTGACAATCTTGGGCAAGTCTCTGAAGCAAAATGCTGCAGCTGACACAGGACTGTGAGTCTGAGCACCCAGCCATGCCTGAGTCCTCAGGCCCATGGCTTTCTGGAGGCCAGAACAATCTCTTGTGGTCTTGATGAACTTTCTAGAGGAGTTTTTGGCTTTTCAGTTTCATCAGTCCCTCAACAATCTTCCTTGCTCGTGCAAAAAGATATAGCTGAGCCATACAGGCAGGAGCTGTGTGGTTTGTACTCTGGGATTCACATCCTGCTTCTGCCACAGACTTTCTGCATGATCTTCATCGCCACATGCCTCGGTTCCTCCACCTGGAACACACTGCTCATCATTATCCTTGTCTCCTCCATAGTGAGATTGAGTGAGGTGAATTCATAAGCAGCCTGTAGAGCTGTGCCACAACTTGGTACTAATGTTGCTCATGTTTCTGAATGAAACAACCCCTATTTCTCAGGGGGGGATGGTTCTCCTGGACAGGACTAAGGCACACTGAGATGTCAGAGGGAAGATGCAAGGAGGATACTTGAGCACTGAGACTGGCACCAATCCATCCCTATTTCCATTCCCAATCAGAAATGGAATTCAAATGAACAAATTAGCATTTAGATTTATGTGTTGTGCCCAGTTAGAAGTGATTATGATCATTCAGGCAGGGCATTTTTAACTGGCCAGAGGAGAGCAAGCCCACGATTCGTAAAGTGAAGAGCACAGGACCTAATTCTGCCAATGGCCTCGGATGCCTTTTGGTTCCTGACATCCCAGAGGAGCCAGCCTGCATTGTGTGTTTCGTGCACTCTGCTTCTGACCCTCTTAACACTGTGAGGTTCCCCTGCATTGCACCTAAGGGGCTATTTTACATCACTTACTCGTAATTAATAGAGAGGCTTGCCCTGCTGTCCCAGGGGGCTTTTTCCTTCTATCCAGCTTTTGCAGTTTGAAAGCTGAAGAAGGGGGATCTGGGAGTCTTCTCCTCGAAGAACAAGGCTACCAGATTGCTGAGCTGACTGGCAGCTCATGCTGGGCTCTGATTAAACACGGGGAGCCAGTTCACCTCCAGAAGTCTTTATTTGGGGTGTGGTGAGAGAAGTGGTGCATTTTGGCCTTGGTGAAACCAATAGCAAAGCTTCCTCTGGCTTCAGGAGTGCCAGGATGTTTCCTTAGATCCTTGATATCAAGAGTGCTGCAAAGGTGGGGAGCATTTCCTCAAAAGCAGGGGGGAGCCCAAGCAGAACGGGGTTCCCTGCTTCTCTGTGCTGCCCACATCCTGGGATTGGGGTGGGATGTAATCCAGACACTTTCAGCAAGGCCTCTCAGCCTTGCCCCTTGCCTGGAAGTCCCTGGGCTCCTCTGGGCTGCAGTGACCCTCCCTGTGGGTGTCTCCTCACCGTTCTCAGAAGCTGCCCAGGACGTGGCTGCTGTGCACTGTGTAACACTCCCGAGGTCGGGGTGGCCTCGGCCCCATCTGGCTGCCCCATTGCTTCCCACCAGGAACCCTCCAGAAACCACCAAAGGCTGCATGCTCCTGAGAGGAGAGTGGTGCAGGCAGAGAAATGTCTGTGGGAGCTGTGAGCAGGCTAGGGACAGCTGTGTTCAGGAAGTTGTGTATCCAGCCAGGAGGGAAATGTGAGCGAGAAGCTGGAGCAGGGCAGTAGGAGCTTTGCTGCCCATCTGGTGCCCACTGCTGCTCCAGAGGATTTCCTGAGTGCAGTGGGTCATGGAGCTGACAGCCCTTACAGTGTCAGCAACAGCAGTAAGGAGGACCCTGAGGTGTGAGGGTGAGGGACTGGGGTAGGGGACATTTGGCCCATGGTGTCCTGACAGCATGTGCTGAATGTTAATGTGATATTCTTAAGAAATGAAGACTAATAATGCTCAGCTGAATAATTTAACAGGGAAGATGAAGCTCAGCTTGTGAGGCAGGTGCAGGCTCATGAATCATTTGCTCGAATCCTCCATCCTACACCTTTGCTCACCTGTGTGTTCCTGTGTGGTAAAAGGCATCCATGTCTGTGCATGTGCATCTTCTCCATTCTGGGAATTTCAGGCAGGCATATCCTGCCTGCTGGATTCTGGGCCCAGCTGGGCGTATACAAATACAGTTTTCTTATTCAGGTGTGCTCTCTGATTACTGTGCAGCCTCAGGTGATGACTGGAGGCCAGGAGAATTGGTACTTCCAGAGTTTGCTGTGTAAGCCAGAAGTGGGTCCTCCCTGCTGCCCTGTTCCTCTCTTTCTCCCTCAAATGGGAGAGTTAAAACTTGACCATCCCTACTGTGTGTTCCTGGAGGGGACAGAGCTCTTTGTCTGAGACCTGTGTACAAAGTTTAGGATCCCCCAGGGATGGTTCTCAAGGCCTTGAGACCTGTGTGGTTGAGTTAAAGCTGCTGTGGACTCCCTCTGCTTGAGAGGCCTTTGATAATTTGTTCATCTTTGGTGGCAGCATGAGACTTAGAGGGATTAAAGTGATGGTGTCCTTCATGGAAGCCTCTGGGTGTCCACTTTTGTGCAAAGAGGACCATGGCTGCCTCTGCCTCAGCTGGGAGACCTCCTGTTTCAGGAGGAAGCTGGCAGACAATCCTGCTGCTCTTCTCCAAGCCTCAGCATCTGGACAAATTTCTTGTATCTTGTTTCCTTCTCTTTACCCACATCTTCCAGAGCAGACAAAGACCAGCCCAGAGACCTGACCTCAGGTTGGTGGGTGTCTCTCAAAGTCACCAGAGCTGGCAAGGCCTCTGGAAATGGGCAGCTCTTGAGCCAGGGCTTGGTCTGACATGGGCAGAGGGAAGGTCTTCCTGTGTTCACCCCAGGTGCTGTTTCAGGTGAGCAAGAGAGGAGCTGTGGCCATGGCTGGGGGTGCAGGGCAGCCCTGCTTCCTCTTGTAGCCCCAGCCAGGAGCTGCCCATGGGTTTGCAGCAGTACTAACCCACACTGCTGTGCTGGCACTGCCACCTCTCCTGCCAGGGCATCGTGCTGTGGCCCAGCTGTGGGCACGTCACCTGCCTGGGTCAGTGGCCAGTGGGATGCACTCGCCCAGGGTGGCAGGTGTGGTGGGGTCACCAGCCCTGGGGTCACGTCCCTGGGATGGGGGAAAGGATAAGGATGGACAGATGGGCAGAGGGGGCCCCTTCCCCAGAGATCATATCAAAATGTCTCTTTTGTGCAAAGCAGAGGGAATGCCCCCAAGAGCTGGTTTCCATGGCAACTGCAAATGTCAGGTTCCATGTGGTGAATAACCGTTTCCATGACAACACCTCCTTTATCCTAGGTGCTGGGAGCTGGAGTGACAGCCCTGTTGGGGGAGGGGACAGGGAGATGGCCTCAGGTACTTAACCTCCCCCTCGCCTCCCCCATCCTTCCCTCGCCGCCCTCAGCCCCTGCATCCCCGTGAGGGTGGTGCTGGGGGTGTGTGCACTGCATTTCCACAGCATCCCTGCTGCCCCTCCTACCCCCAAATGGCATTGGGGCTTTGGCTTCCTCACAGAAGCTGAGAGCTGAGTCTTGTCCCTGCATCTCCCTCCTCATCAGTTCAGTTAGTTTAGCCCTGGTTTTGTATCCTGGGGAGAAACAAAACTATTCCTCGGTGCTGGGGGAATCCATGTCCTGGATGTGACGTGGCCAGCTGCCTCTCCTGGCTCTGCACCGAGCCCTCTCTTCTGAGCACACATCTGGGCTGCCTGCCCTCTCCCACTCAGCCTGCTCCCACAGCTCTGCCAGCCTCAGCTCACACAGGCAGGGTGCCAGGGACCGTGAGCAGTGACAGCAGCCTCTCAGCAAGGACATGGGAGGCTTTGTGGAACAATCTCTGACCCCAGACTCCTGAATCCCTGCCCCACATCCCACCCAGCTCAGGAAGGAGGTGCTGGGCCCCTGGCAGCTCCTGGGGGAGCAGCAGCCCAGAGGCTGGGGAGTTCCAGTGCTGCAAGTGCTGGGGCCACATGGCAGCAACAGCAGGATATCAGGAGCTCTGCAAATCCCTGCAGCAGATCAAGAGTGGGAAAAGGACCTGCAGCCTCTCCCTCTTCCCTAAATGATTCAGCAGGTCCTGGGGTTGTTGTCTGTCAAGATGCAGCACGGCAGCAGCCTGGCCTTCCTCTGGGGAGCTGCCAGCCCATCCCTGGGGCCATTATCAGCAGCCCCACGATCAATCCTTGAGGCAGGGATTGCCTGGGCCTGCTCCCAGCCTCTGCTCGTCCTGCCTGAGCTCCATCAGTCAGGGGAAGCCAGCTTCACATTCCCCAGCTGCCAGGCTGTGTGCCATGCCATGCCAGCCTGTCACCTCCTGGTTGGCATCTCTGCCCTGAGAGCTGCAAAGCCACCTCACGGATTTCCTCCAGCTGTTGGGAATGTGGGCTCTGTGGGTTTCTGGCCAGACTGACAGCCCTCCACATACTGCATGCTGGCTTCTACACACATTTCAGTAGGTGACTTTTATGGCTTGATTTCATTTTCTGTTTTGTTGCTGTTTTTCCTCAGGGGTTTCCTAAGAGAGGAGGCAGACTATGCCTGGACCTGCAGCTCGTGTGCAGGCCTTCCCTGCGATATTCTGATTGTTTTTTATTATGAATGTCACTGATTCAGGTCACTGTCAGCCTCTGTGAATGATGCTGAGAGACAGGGAGTGAGATGTGCTGTGAATGTGGAAATCTGCCCTGTGCACCATTCCTCAGAGGATATTCTGGTGCAGTTGGATCCTGCTAGCTGGGAAAGGAGGCTACAGCTTGTCAGCTGCCTCTATGGGCAGGACAGGACACACAGACCTGCCAGCAGATGAGTTTTGCCCTGCTTTTCAAACCACACAGTTAAAGCTGTGGGTTCCTTTTAAAGCAGCTACTTCTGTCTTACTTGGAGAGTCCCCATACCGTGTGAGCTGAGCTACCCTTCAGGCTTGTTTGTGGTTGGATTATTGCTGATGACACCAATGGCAGCAAGAGAAAGAAAAACCTCTTCTCCACACCCAGGCGAGAGGAGTTGTGTCACTTTCAACCTGAGCATTGCCCCTGAGGGCCAGAGAGGAGAGATGTTGCTGGAGAGCAGCACTGCCCTTCTCAAGAGCTCCTCTGGTGCACAGAGCTGTCTGCAGGAGGGCTGGGGAAGGGGAAACACGACAAGGGCCTGCTTGCTGTGCTGCTTGTAGCCAAGTTCAGAGGCAGAGCCTCTTCCCTGCTGCAAGGACTGTAAGTGGCTCAATTAGGTGACGTGGCCATGCCTGCACTGAGTCAGGGCAGGCACAGGCAGAGCTTCCAGGCACAGTCTCACCTCAGGCCACCCTGACCACTGTTCAGGCTCCAGTCACATGGTGATGAGCTGCTCCTCAGAGTCCTTTCTGTGCCTCTTGCAGCAGCTGAGGAGGCAGAGGTTTGTGCATGGTGGGCATTTCCAGGAGGGCCGCTCTCTGGGGCGAGCAGCTGAGCAGGGAAAAGCGCCAAGTTCCTTTTGGTAAAAACAATCCCTTCTTCAAGGGTACTGGTGCCATCACGGTGTCTTGGTTTCCCTTGTGCCTCTCTCCTGCTGCCCTGTTGACAGCAGTGTGTGCTGGGCACTGGGCCAAGCAATAACCTCTGCATTTCTCTTGCCTTGCAGATGGCGCGCCCGATCCAGGTGAAACCTGCGGACAGCGAGAGCCGTGGAGGTAGTTGTCATCTCTCCTTGTTTCTCCTTTGGTGGCCCTGTGCTTGTGAGGGGGACCAGGAAATGACACACAGGGTCCTGATTCTGCCTTCCTCTCCATGAGGAGGAGTCTGTGTGTGGCAGAGATCTGGGGGGCAGGAGGGCAGTGTAGGGACACAGCTGACAGCACACCGGGTCCCAAGGGTGATGATGTGGCTGCCCCCTCCACTCTCTTTCCCAGCTATTTGAGGGTGCCAGCAGCCTGGCAGTGTCTGCCCCAGGACATTACTGAAGCAGGCCTGTGTGGCACTGGGGCTCCTGAAGCCTTTGGGAAGAGGTTCCTTTGTTCCTACACCCAGTCAGCCCAATAAGAGCCAGATCCCTGCAGCAGCACTGGCTTTTTAACATGTTCAGCTCACTGGTCTGCAGCTGATTCTCCTGTCTGCAGCTCCCTCCACTGCCTCCCCCATCACTGCTGAGCTGTCTCAACCCTGCCACTCTCAGTCCTGCAGCAGCCCCCAGCACATTGTCAAGGCCAAAATGCTGTTGCAGAAAAGATCACATGATGGGGAAATAATGTCTGAAGGGAAAGGATCCTGAGATGGAGGTGCTGTCAGCCTGCAGGGGACCAGCTTGGTCAGAGCAGCATATACTGAGAAGTTCAGAGCTGGAAGGATGGGAACAAGAGAATCTGGTCATTTAATGGGGAGCTCTCAGCAGCTCAAATGCCTCCTCCAGGTGGAGAGGGTTTGCAACTTCAGCCTTTTCCAAATCCATTAACTCATTTTGCTTCTTTTCCTTGCCTTACTGATCTATTTCTTTTCCTTTTCTCTCCATTCCTACATCTGCCTCTCCATGCTGTTGATGCTGCCCCTGAAAGCAGTTTGGTAGAGGCCAGAGGAGGGTTTGTGTTCTGCTGTTTGTGCTGTGGGACAGCTCGTCCTCCGTGCTTTATTTAGATTTGGAAGCTTTTGTTTTACATTTCCAGACAGTTTGTAGTGACTGTCAGTTATTGCACTGTCAAGAACATTAGATATATTTTATAGGAATATGGTATTTATGGTTGTGTGATACTCCTTTTTAAAAAAAGTCTGTTGAAGTCAGGTAGAATCTGTAACTTTTGGTTGTTTACTTGAGGGATAGTACACTTAAGTTTTACTGAAGTCTGGGCATTGTGCTTCAGCCCCTTGGTTTAGGGTTGAATTTAAGGTCCTTATCTGTACTATAGACAATAAAAAGAGACCAGAATCTTCAGGGTGTTTCACTGTTGAAAATGATGTTATGACTGGATGAGAGATCCTTTAGAGATGCCTGCAGTGGGTGGTGTGGGGAGGGCTGGCTTCTCACTGACACCTCACATTGCTTCTGGATTCAACCATTAGGGATGAATCCTTCCCCTACCACACTGATTAAAAAAAACCCAAAACCCAAAAGTTTGTGTGTCTGATGAGTGCAACTCGAGTCTCTGGTGTCTAATCAGGACTGAGGCCATCTCTGCACCTCTCTTTTGCTGGGGGGCACTACTGGGGACTCTTCTGTACACACCCACCTGATATTAAGTGTTGGGATGTGACATCTCTGATGCCTCTGTCAAATCCAGCTGGAACAGGTCAGCAGGTTAAGAACCAGGGTGCTGATTTGGAAACAAGCTTTTGGCCAAGTCACTGGACTCTGAAATCTCTTAAGTTTATGAGAAGTGCCACATTCCCTAGTGATTGCAAATGTCAGAACATCAACTCTGCTTCCCATGGACAAGAGCAGAAATCTTTGGAGTCTGAGCACCTGTCTCCTGCAGCCTGTACACCTCCCTCCAGGCTCCTTGCAGAGCTCAAGAACAGGCAGCTCCCACAGGATCCATGACAAACTGGATTTTTTCCTGAGGCAGGAGCAGCACCAAGACAGCACCCTGTGTTTGTGAGACAGGTTGCTCTTCTGAAATGTTTCTGTTTTGATGCTCCACTTGTCAGAGAAGTGGCTGAGCAGCTTTGCAGGTATAGAAAAGGCAATGTCCCTATAGCAATAGCCCCACACTGGCAGGAGGTGAAAGAAGGATTTGGGGCAGGGCAGAAATGTATGGATTAGGAATTTATCATGGGAATAGCTGCATGCATCAGTGAGGCACTGTTCTGCATTATCCTTGGAGGGAACCTCTTTTATACTCAGCAGGGACTGACATTTCTCAGGTGAAGCACCCTGAATTAAGAACATGAAGTTAGAGCACCAGAACTTGTCTCTTGGTCTGATGGATGCTCATTTTTCTGCCAAAGGGGCAGGTTTGGCCGAGCCCTGCAGGGGCTGTGTGGGGATAGCTGGGTGCTCAGTGTTCCTGCAGCCTGCAGGAGAAATTCACTACCAAAAAGTTGCTGCCCGCATTAGTTCAGAGTGGGACTTGTGATTCTGGGCCAGACATTGTCAGCTTTTCACTGCTCTCTGCTGGGAGCCTGGAGTGCCAGGAGCAGAGGGGCAGAGGAGTTTGTGTGCTTGTCTGGAGCACTGGGTGCAGTGATGGGCCACGGCAGGTGACCCAAGCCCTTTGGCACTGCCCAGGGACAAGGAAGCTCTCTCTGCTTCCCGAGGGGATTTGCTGCACCCATCCACAGCCAGGACCAGGCTTCCCTCTGTCCCTGATCCTGGCTGCTGCCTGCTGTTGGCCAGATGACCTGGATTCTCTGCCTTTGTAGGAGCTGTGTCCAGTGCTTGTGTGCTCTCTCTTGGCCACAGCGTTCAGCCTCACCCCCTGCCTTGTTCCCGTGGTACCTTCATCAACAACGTGCTCTGTGCTGGCCCCTCCTGCTGCCTGCGTGGCTGACGGTGCCCAGAGCACGTTTCCATGGGAACTCGACAGTCAGAGATCAGAGTGAATTTCCCTGCTTGCTGGACGGCACGGGAAATTGCCAATCAGAGGGTGAAAATCAGGAGCTGTAGAGAAAGTGAAGGGGAAAACAGCAGGAGGGGAGGGTGTGCTGTGCCCAGGAGGGGAGAGAAGAGCTTCCAGGGCTGCAGGAATCCCTGCTGGGGAGCTGAAGAATGATGGAGCTGATGACCTGAGAATGCCAGCGGGTTTGGGATCAGCCCTGAGAGTGCCAGAGGGTTTGGGATTGATGGCTTTAGGATCACAGATCAGGTGAAAGGGTTTAGGAGCAGATCAGGTGAAAGGGTTTGCAGCATTCCAGCCGGGCTGGGGAGGGATGAGTCAGCCTGGATGCTGTGGGAGAGCAGCTCTGCTTGGAAGCTGACAGAATCGAGAGGATCCTGATCATGGCTTGGGCTCCAAGATGCAGAGTTAGAGGTCAGCAGCAGAAGAGCCCTTTCACAGGTCACCATCTGCTGCAGAGGCATCCAAAGGGAACAGGCTGGATCATTTTCCTATGTGTGATCTTCGGAACCAGGCTGTATGAAGCAGGAGTGACTGTGAAAAAAATCTTACGTTGTCAATGATTTCATTCTCTTTTACTATAGCTCTTCTCAGCATTCAGAAAATATTCCAAACCTTTAGGTGTGTGTATTTCTATTTGCCTTTATAGCTCAAGTCCCTGAGGTGTCACAGTTTAAACCTGTGCTGCACAGCCAGGAAGACTGGCTTTTGGGTTTTTTTTTTTTTTGTTGTTTTTTTTTTGTTCCAAATTCCAAAAAGGAAAGCTGAAATTCCCACATGAAGGCAGGACTTCCAAAAGGTTCTGTTAGTGAGCCCTCAAACAGAGGACCTGTAAAGCTGCAGGGATGGGGTGTTCACTGTTTCAGTGGACTTTTCCCTCAGGGCAGGGTAAAGAAAAATGCTTTTGATTCAACAGAAATGGTGCGAGGAAGAAACCACCAGAATTACCCAGGAAATTTGAGGGCTTTGTGAAGGAGAAAATAACGAATAGCTCATAATTTGGTGTTGATTTGATTGCAAGGTGTAGGATAACTGGCTTTCCCAGATGTTTCAACACCCCCTGCCCCACCCAGCCAGGGGTCCCTGAAGAGAAAGGCAAGACCATCAGATGCATTTCTGGCTGTCAGATTGTAGCCCACAGTTATTTGCTTGCTAGTTCAAAGAACAGAGGATTATTTCACAGCACCTAAAGTCAGAACAACTGTTTCCCAGTGTATTTCTCCCCTGTGTTGATGATTTTTTTAAGGAGCTCTCTGTGTTTGCCACCCAGAGGCTGCAGCACAATGCACCTGTCTGAATTAAGGCCTGGTTGCAGCTGCAATGGAGATTCAGGGTAGAGGAAGGGGGAACCCTACAGAGCTCCAGTGTCCCCTGCCATGGCCAGACTGGGCTCACATCTGGCACCAGGTGATGCCAGTCAGAGCACAGAGCTGCTGCTCCTTCAGTCTCCATGCTCCTCTTCACTGCCCACTAAATCTGTTCCTGTCCAGTCCCTTTTTCTTCACCCCCTTTCCTCCAGTCAGATTTTTCACCTTCTCTGTGTGCTGTTTTTTGGTTGGTTTGACCACCAGCACTCCTGAGCTGGCCCTTGTGGGGGCAGGTGCTGTCTCCCTGCTCAGAAGGCAGCTGAACAGCACCTGCTTTATGAACTCCTGTGCCTTGGCTGGGGATTATTGGACATCACCAACTGGAATGGAGTTGGTCAGCTGAAATAATGTCTCCAAAGGCAGCCCTTGCCATGCAGGTGCAAGGAGAAATGTAGAAAGAATCACAAGAAAAGGAGAAGGGAATGAAATTACCAGGGGTGTAGTTACCCAGGGATTCATGAAAACGGGGAAGCTGGGAAATCTGACCTTTAAAAAAATAAGCAAAGCCATATATTTCAGCCACTTCTAGTTGTATAAATCAGGAGTATCTGTTTGGGAGCGGGTTAAGAGCCTGGGCTGTGGCACTTCTAACACTTGATGTGTGTGGTGGACACAAGTGGCACATGTCTGCCTGGGGCTACAGAGAGCTGTGCCTGGCTGAGCCTGTGCTGGGGCTCTGGGGCAGGTGAGGAGTCACCCTGTGGTGTCTGCCTGCTGGATCAGTGTGGCTGTCTGCACATTCCCCTTGCTCACAGAGGAATTTCATTCTGGAAGGCATCCCTGGGGGCTGGGGAGGTACAAGTGTGTTCCAGGGTGTGTGTGGGCCTCTGTGCTCATCCATTAGTGCTGCGTGTGTGCATCTGCTTTTCTGTGAAGGACTCGTGGCACTGGAGGTCCTGCATGTGTGTGCTGCATGTGTGTGTGCATCTGTTCCTGACTGAGCAGTAGGGAAGGTTTCCNTTTCCTTTCCTTCCTTTCCTTCCTTCCCTTCCTTTCCTTCCTTCCCTTCCTTTCCTTCCTTCCCTCCTTCCTTCCCTCCTTCCTTCCCTCCCTCCCTCAGTGGGGAACCATCCCCTGAGCCAAGAGGGGCAGGGGCTGTGGCGAGCCTTGGTGACAGTGTGAATGTGTCATGTGCCATCCTTGCCTGGCATCCGTGCACAGCACCCCCCGGAGCTGCTGTAGCTCCAAGACCTGTTGTTTTTCAGGTCAGTGCACTCTCCAGCAGAGAGCAGCTCCCTTGCTGTTGCCCCTGACGTGTGTCACATTGCATTGCTTTGTCTGGAGCCAGCCCCTTGCATCCTGTCGCTGACAATAAGGAATCCTCTGGCACTGCTGCTCCAGAGCCACCTCCCCACTCTCCCTCCCGTGGGTCCTGTCTCCCCACGCAGATCTGGGGCAGTGGGGGAGGGCTTTCCCTGGTGAAAACGGAGCTGGGCTGGTGTTCCAGCTGGGATTTCAGTGCTGTGCTGTTTTACTGCTGCTCACATCAGTGTGGGGAGGATGCTGCCCCAAGCACTGCTGTTTGTTCTGGCTGGACAGCATCAGGCATGGGATGGGCTCCTGTGGGTGCTGAGGGGGTGAGAGAGTGGGAGAAGGCACTCTGCACCTTCCTTGCCTCCACACTTACCCTTCCCAACAAAACCATAATCCTCACTTCTCTCTTTGAGGAGGAACTCAGAAGGACTCTGAGCTCAAAGTCCTGGATGTGTTGGCCACTCTTCCAGCTCCCTGCCAGTGTGACACAGCAATGCCACTGGACAGAGGGGAGCAGGGACCATGGAGCTGATGGTTGGCCTTCACCCAACTCTCTGCTGTTTGGGTGATCCCACAGTGAGGCAAATTGGGACCCAGGATGCCAGGGTTTATTCCAGCCTTGGGAGACAGCTGGTTAGATTGGAGTGGGGAAGGGGAAATGGAAATTAAAATGCTTGGTTGCATTGCAGCTAAGGAAATAAATGGTGGTCTTGGAGAGAAAGAAAAGGAAACAGAAGTCAAAGGTTCTGGAATGTATCACCCTGCCTGGGTTGGTCTGCTGTATTTCCTAAGGCACCCGTTGGACTTCACCTGCTGATCAATAGATTTGGGATTGCCCAGACAGTTTTTCTTACTGTCATTTCTTTTGGATTATTCCAAGGAAAAGGCTATGAATGAAAAGAAATTATGAATCCTTTGTTTTCCATTGGGGAGGGTGGGACAGGGGAAGCCACAGAAACCCTCAAAGGTGTGAGGAGCTTGGGCAGACCCTTCATTTTCACCCCTGGAAGCATTTCAGCCAACAGCAAATCATTTCCATGCCAGGCATGTCTTTCACACCAGGCTGTTTTGTGCTCAAGTGTTCCTCTCCTCCTGCTCTGGACTGCAAGCCTCATAGAAGGTTGATGTTTCTGTGTTTGCCCCTAGGGGACAGGAAGCTCTTTGTGGGCATGTTAAATAAGCAGCAGTCTGAGGATGACGTGCTCCGGCTCTTTGAACCGTTTGGGGTCATTGATGAATGCACGGTGCTCCGAGGACCCGATGGGAACAGCAAAGGTGTGAACCCTCTGTGTGTCCTGCCCTGTGCTCACCAGCCTCACCTTCCCATGGGGCACTCATTCCCCTCCCTGTGTTTGTGGGATCCCAGGAAACAGCCAGGAATAGGGAGCAGGGCAGGAAGAGTCCTCTGCTCACAGCAGGGACTGGGGAAGCAGAGCACGGTGAGTGGCTGAGCTGTCAGGTCACTTGTGACCTCTTCTGTCAGTCTGGGGCTGCAGGTTGAAGTGTTTGTACCCACAGTGAGGAGTCCACAAGAATCTGGGGAAGAGGTGATCAGGGGCAAGGGTGGAGATGGTGTCATCTGTAGAGTATATCACTGAAGTCATAATTTGAGACCCTTCCTCTTTTTTCCAGGATAGAGGACTTGGGATGAGTCATCCTTTTTGTTCCCTGCTTCCTTGGGGTGGCTTTCCTTTGCCTTACCTGAGACACAGACACTGTCTCTTGCGTGATGGCACTTTCACAGCAGTCCTGTCACTGCAATCTCCTGTGCTCTTTCTGTCCCTTTCCAGGCTGTGCTTTTGTAAAGTTCTCATCTCACACAGAGGCTCAGGCAGCAATCCACGCACTCCATGGCAGCCAGACAATGCCCGTGAGTATAAGGCCAGGGGACCTACCCTCTTCCTGATCCTTGTCCCCTTTCCCTGTTGCAGAGACCTCCCCACACTCCAAAAAACCACGGCAGGTTCAGCAGGAGTGTCCAGCTGGTGTGGCTGGGAGGTGTGTGCACTCCACTCATAGTGACCATCCTGTCCCTGGGCTGCTCTTTGTGGCTGGGAGTGACAGCACTCACAGCTATAAAAGCTAAAGAAAAGAGAGCCAAAAATCAGGCCATGATTTTGTCTTGGAAACAGCTACCTGGAGTAGTTCAAATCTGAGCAGGGTGGAAGCTGACAGTTCAGCCACATGGGTGGTCAGGGCTTCAGTGTGTGAGCACTCCTTGGCTTCTCTTATTCAGGCAGTAGAGGAGGCCCCTGGGGCGGGCTGGGTGTGGGTGGGAACCCTTTTAGTGCCTTGTGTGGGGTCGTGTGGCTGTAGCTGGACCTTCCTGTGCAAGTGGAGCTGCTGCTGTCATCTCTGGCAATCTCCAGCCTGAAACTGGGGCACCTCGTGGACAGGACAGTGCACTGCTGCAGCCAGGGAATTCCCAGCTGCAGGAGCTGCTCTGCCTGTCCAGCCAAGCTCAGGGTGGTGGAACAGTGGTGCTTGTGGCCGTGGGTGCCCTGGGTGTTCCTGGCTGCACCATCACCTGCTGAGTGCAGCCACGGAGGCCTGCGTCCTCGTAGGCAGCTGTGTGAGGGGAAGGGTGTGAGAGGGAAGGGCTGGACGGACAGAGGGATGGGGAAGGGCACAGCCCAGGTTCCAGGCAGCTCCCCAGCACTTCCACACCGATATTTGCTCTTCTGCTCCTCTTCCCACTCCTCTCTGCTGCCTGTCCTGCCCCGTCCTCCCTCGCCTGGCCGCTGCCTCTCCGGCTGTCCCCCGCCTCTTCTCTCCTGCCTCCTCTCTGTCTCCTCTCTCTGTGCCTAGGGTGCCTCCTCCAGTCTAGTGGTGAAGTTTGCTGACACAGATAAGGAGAGGACCCTGCGCCGTATGCAGCAAATGGTGGGGCAGCTGGGCATTTTCACTCCATCTCTCTCCCTGCCGTTCAGCCCATACAGCGCCTATGCGCAGGATGTGAGTATCCCGCGGGGGGGGGGTGGGAACTGCCCTGCTGGCCCCGGGGCAGCCCCGGGACACCTCACACCGATCTGCTGGCAGCTCTGGGAAAGCTTCCCGGCGCCTGGGGGCACTCCTGCCTCCTTTCTCCACTCAGCTGCCTTGCCTTGCACAGCTTTTGTGCGTTTTTCTCCTGGAAACGGGGGGGCAAGGGGCAGAGCTGGGGCCTCCTCAAAGTGAGCCTGGGATTTCTGTGATGTGGAAGTGTTGGGAACAGGTCGGTCATGACCCACTGCCTTTCTGTCTTGTCATGAGGAGAGCTCAGAGCATTGGTTCCTGGGTGACATCTGACAGACCCACGGTACCAACTTGTGAAGCCTTCCTCTGGCTCTGTGGCACAAACGTGTGTCTCTGGTTCTGGAGCAGCAGGAGAGCTCTGGCACCCAGCTTCACGGGTTTATTTCTCTGCTGAAATTCCCAGGAGGGCCCTATTTCCCCCAGTGCTGTCCTTGGCTCCCAGGTTTTCTCACTTGGCCAGTGGGACTGTGGAGTTTGCAAGGTGCTGGACAGGGAGCAGTGGGTAGCAGAGAGCCAGAGGTGTTTCAGCAGCCTGGCTGTGCTTGGGTGTTAGTGAGAGAACCTCCTTGCCTTGGAGCCATGGTGGCAATTGCCAGTGGTGTTCAAGGTAGGTCCCAGACTCAACCGGTCCCAGATCAGCTGTGGTGGAGCATTGTTTGAGCCTCCTTGGTGACTGTCATTTTCGGGTCTCTGCTGCCAAGTGTAAAGTCCATGGAAGGAGGCTCAGAAATTGCTCAAGGCGGGAGAGATTCTTGTGTAACAAAGAAGTCAAAAGTAGATACTGTTACTGAAAGTAATTTTCTAGAGGGGAGTGCAAATAAAGCTTTTCTTCTCCTGGCTTCAGCAGCTCCTTGATGCTTTGATCCTTGATTCCCCCTTCCTTTCATTCACATGACAGAGAAGGAACTGCTTCTCAATTGTTGGCTGTTTCCTCAGACATTCCCCAGAAACTGCCAAATGCATTTTAAGTGCGTGGCAAGAGTATGGATGAGAAAAAAGGAAATATGAGAGTCCATAACTTTGGGGAAATGTGCAAGCCAAACATAGAATTGATCCAACAGATTATTTGAAGAACCCTTTGTAACCTGGCACCACCTTTTGCCAGGATCCTTCTTTTCTGTCCAGCCCAGAAGCCAGCTGCACCTGAGGTCAAAAGCTGTAGCTTATCTCAGCTGTGGGTCAGCCATGAGAGGATCATCCTGGAGTGTCTCCTGCTGTCCTAGAGATGGCCCTGACTCGGGCATGGTGTGGTGGTGAAGAAGGCAGGAATGGACCACAGTGAGGTGATGGTGGCAGGAGGTGCTTTATCAGCTTGAGGTCCAGGCTGTGAAGGAGGAAGAGCAGCCAGAGCTTCCAGACTCAGTCTTTTAATCTTCAGGAACCCCTGCTGATGACAAGGCAGTCAGGTCTAAGCTGTGCCTCCTTGCTTGTCTGCATCTTTTCTCCTCAGTCGTGTCTGTTACTGTGTTGCTCTCTGTGATTCTTCACTGGCCTTCAAGCTCTGTGACTTTGTTTTGGCTTTCCCCTTGACTGAGACAGCCTGTCTCCCACTTTTGGGGGATTTTTTCCTTCCTTTCCTTTTACTTTCCACTGGGTTTGGTTCTCTTTTTTTTTTTTCCCTGAGGCACTGACCTCACACCTGACTGTTTCTTCTCTTGTGCCATCCCCATCTTTGGTCTCCCTTCAGGAGGAGAGATCCCAGCCAGTGCACACACACAGTGGCACCATCAGAGGGAGAGGGAATCAGCCCTCTGGAATGCCATCTGACATCTCTGAAAGTGGGGGCAAAAGAGACAGATTTCCATGCTGAATCTCCTTATGGTTCCTCAAAATGCTCTGCCATGGGCAGCCCTTGGGAGCTGGGACCTCTGGTACTCCAGGGCTCGGGGGAAGCCCAAAATCCCTCATGATTCTGGGTGAGGAGGAGCAGATGCTGCACCCAGGGCTGGGAGGTGCAGCTGACCATCCTGGATGTGGCTGAACCAGACTGACAGGAGCGAGTGCTGCTGGGGTGAACTGGTGCATCAGAGGCATCCCAGGTTCTTCAGCCATCATTTAATACACAACAGCTCCTCTCCCTGTCCCCATGGGGTTTGCTGAGTTACTGAGTGGTCCCCAGGGATTTAAGAAGTTTGGAGCCTGGGTTGTTTTTGTTTTGTTTTCAGTTTTCTGTTTTAAATTTATATTAATAACCTTCTTCTACAAAAACTATCTCAAATTAAACATGAAATAATCATACACTAAGTTCAGTCTAAAGTTATTCAGATCTATGCAAATATGCAAAATAAGGTACTTAAAATAGTCAAACAGTGCATGTTAGCTGAAACTGTAAGAAAAAGCCTCATCTGGGAAGTACAACTGGCTAAGCATCTGAAAGCAGTTTATTTCAGTGCTTAAATCAGGTTTTGATCCCAGGTGCCTCTGCAAATGAGTTTATTTTATTCAACAAGTTAGTTCAGGTGGACTCAGGGAAATGTTTGGGAGATGAAAAAAAATTATCGAAAGAGGCCTGAAGTCTTAAAAAAGCAGCTAGAGCAATTTACTAAGTGCTTATAATGCCTGAATATTTCTTGTATATTGTAAATCAATTAGTTCCAAACACAAAACATAATTTGTTCATACCTCCCCCACTTTTATTTCTGCTCTTATGGTTCATTATGGTAATTTTATGTAAGTGATGAGAACAATTCCAGAGTGCCAATGCAGCTGGATGGAGGCCTTGGTCCAGCCAGAGCCCAGCACAGAACAGGCATCAATGAGAAAAGAGAAGATCAATATTCACATAGTGAGTAGGAAACGTGTTGGTTCCTGCACCCTGGAGTGGGGACAGTGTGGGACAGGAGCAGGAACTCGTGGGGCTCTTGCACAGAGGCTCAGCAGGGCCCTGGGACCCCAGGGAGGCCACGTTTCACTGCAGCCCTGCCTCGGGGTGGCTCCCAGGGACAGGAGTGAGTCCAGCTGCAGGGGGCCAGGGATGGTGTCCTGTGAACACAGAGGTGATCAGGGCTTGTCCCTTCTGGAATGAAGGGCTCAGGAGTGAGCCCTGTGCTGGCAGTGCCCCTGCCCGAGCCCCTGCATTGGGAGGGGCCTCACCCATCTCCAGAAAGGGCTCGAGCCAATTTCACCCCGTGGCTTCTCTT
This sequence comes from Phainopepla nitens, assembly GCA_013400175.1. NCBI lineage: Eukaryota > Metazoa > Chordata > Aves > Passeriformes > Bombycillidae > Phainopepla > Phainopepla nitens. Next base: position 89,391 of record VXBQ01008659.1, on the reverse strand, counting down.
GTACCAGCTCACAGAGGCAGCCCTGCCATCAAATTCCTCTTCTTTTTATGCAAAAGCCATGATCAGCTTCCGTGTGGAGGAAACTGGGAGGTTTAGCTAGCCAGGAACTTTTCCCAGTTACCAGGTCTTTCAACTGAGCCCTGGGCCAAGCTGCCTTGCTGACTTCATCCCTTTGTGAAGAGGTGTGTTCCTGGAGAGCTGTGTGTTTGTGCTGCAAAGCAGGCAGTGGGATGTGGCGACATCAGGAAGATTTTGTTTCCATGGGTTTTGCCTTGTGTCACCCCTCAGCTCCTCCTGAGAAACTCTGCTTTCCTGAGAGCCAGGCCTGGGCCTCCCCTGCTCTTCTTGCTTCATGTGAAGACAAAGGTGATAAAGGGCTGGATAATTTTGCATCCAAGCTAAGTCTTTTTTGCCACTGCACTCTCAGGGCATCTTATGCTCCCACTGATGGTCAAATAGAAGCAGAAGGATTTCTTTCTTTTCTTAACCCTCCTCCCAACCCTCCCACCCTTCCTTTTGTACTGTGCATCTCTGCCTTGGCAGGTGTGTCCTGGCACCACGAGGAGCTGATGTCCCCTGGCCCCAGGGTGCAGGGCAGTGCCAGGGGACAGCCTGAGCTCAGGGGATCACGGGCCACAAGAACTGGGCCTGGGCACACAGCTGGGTGCAGGGCAGGGTGCCCGTGCCAGAGCGAGCCCCGCGTGTCTCCCAGCACGATCTCTCGTGGAGCTGGGCACAGGCACAGGGGTTTGGGCCCCGTTCCTCGAGGCAAAGCTGTGTTATTTAATATCTGGGGCTGTCCTGGGAGAAGTGACCAGGGAGAGGGGCCTGTGCCTGACAGTGAAGGGGCCTGTGGGGAGATGGTGCTGCTGGGTGCCAGGAGCCCTGTGCACTCTGGAGCTCTCTGAGCCAGAGGGGCCTGTCCTGATGCCCTGTGCCCAGCTGGGTGAGCCACAGCCCCTCGAGGCTGCAGGCCCACGCACAGGGCGAGGCATGGGGGTGCCCAGCTGTGGCTGTGTGGACTGGGATGCCTGTGAGCTGTGTCCCCTGCCTGCAGGACAGGGAGCTGTGCCCAGCTCTCACGAGTGGCCAGGCCACTGTCCCACGTCGGCAGGGGCAGCAGCTGTGTGAGTACGTGGCTGCAGGGACCTCGTGGGCCCCGGGAGTGGGGACTGGGCCTGGGGAGGACAGCCACCAGTGCCCAGCCCAGCAGGTCTGGCGGTGTCGGGGGAAGCTCCAGGGCAGGTGGCAGGAGCTGGGGGAGGTGACAGCCAGGCTGGTCTGCACAGCCTCCCCCAGCTCTGCAGGGTCCTGACTCCACGGTCCTGCTTTGCAGCTGATGCAGCAGCAGACCACGGTTCTCTCCACCTCCCACGGCAGCTACCTGAGCCCGGGCGTGGCCTTCTCCCCGTGCCACATCCAGCAGATCGGGGCCGTCAGTCTCAACGGGCTGCCCGCCGCTCCCATCGCTCCCGCCTCAGGTGAGGCCCCCGGGCAGGGCCCAGCCAGCCACCACAGCTCTGCCCCTCCAGCTCAGCAGCTGCATTGGCTCGCTCCTCTCCAGCAGTGCAGCCTCCCAGCACGGCAGTCTCTGCTCTGCACAAATTCCTGCAACCCCCCTGGCCCCTCACATGTTCAACACACATCCTCTTGCCCTACAGCCCTGCGTTTTTGCTGCAGTTTTAGTAAAGAAGGACTGGGTTCCCAGGATTGCACCTGACTCTGAGGTCAGCAGTGCTGTTGTTCATGATCATCATCCCACGGCAATAATGCATATGGGGTTCAAACCCCTGTCAGAACAGGCATGTGTCCTGCCAGGTGCTGTGCAAACCCAGATCAAAGATGTTCCCCCCCAAAGCTCTGACAGCCCTCAGGACTGGCAGTTCTTCTCACACCCTTCCCACTAGTGCTGCCTCTGAATTTTGTGAAGGCTCCAGCACCAGTCTCACTCCATGTCCAGATAAAAGAGATAATGGCTTCATACACAGCAGTCCTCCCAGGCAGATGGAAGGGGGGAGCAGGGCCTTTGTGGGACCTTGACTTTCATGGGATGTCCTCTCTTCTTGTTCTCCAGGGCTACATTCACCACCTCTCCTGGGAACAGCGGCCGTGCCAGGACTGGTGGCACCCATTTCCAATGGATTCACTGGAGTGGTGCCATTCCCAAATGGGCATCCGACCTTGGAAACAGTTTACACCAACGGCCTTGTGCCATATTCAGGTATTGAGAGCAGTAAAAAAACCCTATCATGCAGAGATCTGAGGAACTGCAATCAGTTCCTCTTTTCTGGATTCCCCACAGTTTTGTAGCTCCCTCCCAGCCAGGCACTGAGACTCCCTTGGGGGCGAGGCTGGGAAACAACACTACACACACACACACAGACAGAATGCATGAGTGATTCCCTTTGCTGTGCTTCTGATTGTGTTTTTCTCTGCAGCCCAGAGCCCTTCAGTAGCAGAGACTTTGCACCCAGCCTTCACAGGAGTTCAGCAGTATGCAGGTACCAGCTTCCCTTGTCTCCCTCAGGCCCTCGTGTGGCTGACCAGATCCTCAGGTAAATGGTTTGTTCTGTCTCCTTGGGCTGCAGCTGTGTATCCAACCACCACCATCACCCCCATTGCACAGAGCATCCCTCAGCAGCCCCCCATCCTGCAGCAGCAGCAGCGAGAAGGTGAGGATCAGGGTGAGAACAGGGGTGTCTGGTGTGTGTGGGTGGGGTTTGTGGAGCTCATCTCTGCACAACAGAGCCAGTGCAGAGGAGGCAGCACTAATGTTTGTCCTCTGCTCTTTAATGCTGGAGCTGGAGTATGGAAACAACCACGTGTCTGCAGTGAGTGGACTGGGAAGGATCACAGGATGTTTCCGGACCTCAGGTCTGGCCAGATGCTGCCAGGTGCAGAGGGGCAGTAGCCCTGGAACACCTTTCACACCAAAGGAAGGAGTCAGCACCTTCCCTGTGCAGTCAGGGGCAAGGAGCACTCATCCCCCTCTTTGCTGGTGCCAGAACCAGTCAAACCAGCCTCTCCAATGTACTCTCCTCTCTTTTCAGCCTTCATAGCCTGCTGAATTTATTTTCAACTTACTTCAGAACTGGCTTGAATAGAATTTGAAGGCAACCAAATTGCACATGATTGGTAGAGCAAGTGTCAGCAAGGGAGCAGCTTCTTGTGCTCCTAAGGAGCAAGTGAGGGAGTGGACAGGACCAGGTCAGCCCATAAATTGGATGTGTGGCAATCCAGGAGGTTTCCAGTTAAGGCCGTGGCTTCTGGACTGAAGGCAGCACTGCAGGGAGTGCTGCAGCAGCAGCTTTCACACAGCAGTGTCTGCCACTCTCCTAGGACTGGGACAGCTGTGAGCTCTCGCCTCAGCTGATTTCCTTCCAGCAAAACAGCACCCAGACCCTCACAGAGCTGGTTGTGTCCAGCAGCCTGTGTGGGAGCTAGGCAAGCTTTGAAAGAGAATCTGCTCTCCAGAAGCTCTGGTTTTGTGTAGAGTCTCCCAGCTGCTCTTCAGAGCCCTCAGATCCCTTCATGGATCAGTGACAGAGACAAGCAAGGGGAGGTGAGAGCAGCAGGAGGCAGTGCTAGGGCTCTCCTCCAGTGCTGTGCTGTGAGTTGAGCCCATTTCTCTTCCCCTGCCCTTTGGGGGTTTTCTGTTTTGTCCTTCCCCATCGCCCCCATACCTGCAGGTCCTGAAGGCTGCAATCTCTTCATCTACCATCTCCCCCAGGAGTTTGGAGACAACGAGCTGATGCAGATGTTCCTGCCCTTTGGCAATATCATCTCCTCAAAGGTGTTCATGGATCGTGCCACCAACCAGAGCAAGTGTTTTGGTAAGGGCAGGCAAGGGAAGCATGATCAACAACGATGGCACTCACTGGGCACGGCACCAGCAGTGCCATTGTCATCCATCCTGTGTCCTTCCTTCAGGTTTTGTGAGCTTTGACAACCCATCCAGTGCACAGACTGCTATCCAGGCCATGAATGGCTTCCAGATTGGCATGAAACGCTTGAAGGTGCAGTTAAAACGGCCCAAGGATGCCAACCATCCCTACTGACAGCAGTGAGCAAGCAGGAGTCACTTCTGCAGCACAGGTAAACTGCCCCCAGCAGGGCACAGCTCTGGGCAGGGCTCCAGCTGCTCCTGCAGAGTGGGAGGCCAGGAGGGGAGGCAGTGACACAGCTGCTGGGGCACAGGCTTCACCTGAGCAGGGTGACCAGAGCAGGCCTGGAGAGGATGGCCAGGCTCAACAATCATCAGGCAAGTTTGTGGCAATGGGGCAAGCCCAAAGCCAAGCCAGAGAGTCAAGATCAGGGTCAGGTCTGGTGAAGGTGAACAGGGTCAGACCCAGGCAGGTCTGTAATGACAATAATCAACATCGAGGTGGGAAGCCAGTCAGGGGCTGGAGCCCAGGCAGGGAGATCATGGACAGGACAGGTCCATGGACAGTGGAGACTGGCACTTCCAGGCTGTGTATCAGACACAGCTGATGGCACAGAGCTGCAGGGAGACTCCTGGAGCTGTGGGCAGTGTGGACAGACACTGCAGGTGGGGCTGGTCAGGTTCATCAAGGCCTGTGAGTGCCCTCGGGGCCCTGACAGGCAGATGGTTCCAGTGGCCTGTCTGTGGTCTAAGCAGGGTTTTACTCTGCTGTCCAACTGCTCCCAAAAAGCTTTTGACTGCCTAAAAAGATATTAAACCTCAGTAGTTTTCAGTTGTTACTTGGGCCCTGAAGTTAGTCTGCCAAGAATGCTTTCTGGGGCGAGAAGAGACAATGCCATGATTCACAAGGGTCACAGGAAAGCAGAGAAAAGGTGAGACCCTGAAGGGCTGCTGTCCAAGGGCCAGCTCCTGCCAGCCTACAGATGGGGAGCAAGGGAGGGCTGATCTGATTTGGGTCAGAGTCCTCCACGTTTAAGCAGCAGCAGCAGCAGCTCAAAGCCTGAGGTTTGCATAGTTGTTCTCCTAATCTCCCACTTCCCTCCCTCCTCCCTTTCTGTTCAGGTGAAGGGAAAGTCCAGAGGAAGAATTTCTGCTTCAGGTTGATTTTCAGAGAGGCCAGTAAATTTATCGACTTTTGACACCACCCCTTTCCTTCCTCGGCTTCCCACCTTCCCCACCCCATCTTCCTCCTCCCCTCCTCTCCAAGACATGCAGTTAAAGAGAAGGCTCGATGTCTGCCCAGGAGGAAGATTCTTGCCACGCCTGGACTCGCATATTTGCTGCTAACGTGGTGCAAAGCAAAGGGACCAGCAAACCAGCAGCCCCTGGGACACAGAGCCCTTCCTCTCGGGGTGTGGCTGGAGAACATGGACCAAGCAAACCCATGGTGTGTCTCTAGGTTACTGCAGTGATGTGTGGAAATTTACTTCTGTCCCTCCCTCCCTCCTGCTCTGTTTCTGGCCCTTTCATAGATAACTATAAATATATACAGTCTCTATTTTTTTTTAAACTAGCTCACAGGACCAAACTTTTCCATTCAGAGACTGACTGCTTGCAAGAAGTGTTGGAAATTAGGGGTTTGCCTTTGCAACAGTGTCTTCTCAGCACGCACTGCAGTTAGGCCTGAACATTTTGGAGAGAGGAGGCTGGGGGTGGGTTGGGGAGAGAGAGAGTGAGAGAGAGAGAGAGCACATCTCTGCTCAACACGAGCAAGAAGAAGGAGAAATACATTCCTCCAGGATTAGGGCACAGTCAGCTGCTCAGCTTGAGTCACTCATCCACCTTAGCACCAGCCTGGCTGAGGATCTGGAGAGCTCTGTCCTGCCTTTCCAAGGGCTTGTGCAGACAAAGCTGCTGGGATGTGGTGCCAGCCCCTACCCTGAGCACTCCCCGATGAGGCTGAAAGCACAGGGAAGCAGTCCCCTTTCTTAGAGGAGCTGCACTGCCTCCCCACACATGGCACAGATCCGTGTTTCACAGCTCTCCATGGCAACAGCATTTTCTTGCTGAAGGCAGGAGAAGATGAGAGTGTGAGCAGCTGCAATCTCCAGCACAGCCAGAGGAGCCTCCCGGGGCTGCACACTGCCTCCCTGTGTCGGATCCCAGCACTGGGCTCTTCTCCTTCCACATGACACAGGACCTTTTCTCCCTCTGAATTCAGCAGGAGGACTCTCCTCATGCACCCTCTGCAAAGCTTTCCCCAGCAGATGAAAGGAAAACAGGATGAAAGAGGGTTCATTCTGGGATTTTTTTTCCCCAGCACCCCCTCCAAGAGACAGATGATACATTATGCAGCATACACATATATATATATACACATATATATATGTAGGGACAGCTCTTTATACACAAACTCTAAAGCACAGAATGTAGTTGAGAACTGGATTTAAAAAGATCCCCTGGGAGTGGGGGGTGTGTGTCATCCTGACAAGGCACATCCCTTGAACAGTTTGGAACAGTCTCTTCAAGTTTCTACAAAAATGAGGAAAGGAAAGCAAGGCAGAACAGACCAACAAACCCCAGAGTGCTTAGGAATGAACGATTTCAGTATTCCAGAGTTTGATAAGGTACCACAAACACTGGTGTGTGTGTGAGGGTGTGTGAGCACATTGAAATAGGGACAGAGAGTTGGTGGGGCCAAGTTGGTGCAATTGATACTGAAGTGAGCTATGGGGATTTTGGAGAATCTCGGCCAACTCTCATTCTCCTCCAGTTTGCCCTTTGTTCAGGTGTTTGTGGCACAGTCCTTTAAGTACCTTCAGATCTCCTCAACCACCCTTCTGTGTCTGATGCTGAGAGTTTATGAGAGGTGAATGAAGCTGTGAGAGTCTGTGTGTTTCTATAGTCCATGTTTACTTATTGTAAATACCATTTTTATACTTAACATCTATTATGTATGTGATTTGTATAATGTACTTTATTTCTGCTACAAGTAATTTCATGAAGTTTAAACTTAGTCTAATTTTGAACAAAACAAAAAAAAAAAGAAAAAAGATGAACAAATGCAAAATGGGAAAAAAAGGACTTTGAGAATCCTAGATTAAGCTGGTTTAAAACAAGCATTTACAGTTTCTTCCATCACAGTTACTGATGTGACTGTACAATGTTACAGGTGCGATACAAGCTTTGTCAATGTCAAATTCCTCACTCTGGTCAAAAAAAAAATCCTAAATTTATTTAATAAAAGTTTTACTTGATAAGTAACTGGGGCTCTACTTCATGTTGTTAGTTGCACCTGCTTTTAGGTAATGCTTACACTTGAAGACATTGCCAAAGCCCTGGGCTAATTTAACAGTTACATGGGGTCAGCAAACAGGCCTTGGCCCACAGAATCCAGGGGACCAATATTTCTTCACAGAGGAAGCATCAACACATTAAATTACACACATTATATACTTGTTTAATTAAAATAGAGATAAAAATTCTACTTAGAGGAAGCAAGAGAGTTCATGGGATCCAAAATGAAGCAGTGGAGGAGGACATGCCAGGAATGTACAGACATTCCAAGACATCCTGTGCAGACAATATAGTTTAAACTTAGTCTAATTTTGAACAAAACATGCAGTCAGAGCAGGCAGCTGGGGCTGGAGGAGGGGAGATGGGAGGAGGGCAGAGGCACACTGAGCAGTGGGAAGGATCTCTGACTGATGGGTGGCAGCAGCAGAACCATGGCTGAAGCAGGAGGAGACCACGAGTCACTTTAGGAAAAGGGGACTTTGCCCTCACTGCTGCCCTGCTCCTGCTCGGCACCAGTGGCTGAGTGGGACGCTGGGTGGGATGGCAGCACTGTGGTTGCAAGGGCTATAGCACGAGGCTGGGCATCCCCTAGGGACTGCTGTAGTTATAGAAAGTCCGTAGCACCTGGTTCCCGGTGCTGGGGAACAGAGCCCAGAGGCAGCAGAGCTGCTGCAGCCACCGCGGGTAGAACACCTCGGGCAGCCGAGCGGCTCCGCCCCGGACGATGGCGAGCGCGGCCTCGGGAGCAGGGGAGGCGCTGAGGTGCACTCTGCCCCTGCAAGGGAACGGGCAGACGGTCACCCAGAGCCACGCGGTCCCCGCTGGGGTTTGAGCTGGGCACGCTGACCCCACAGGGCTCTGCCTGCTCCTGTTCCATAATGAACAGCCTGCGATGTGCCCAGGCAGGTGTGCCCTCCCCAAAGAGATGCACACACCCTCTCAAACAGAGCTGCTGTGCATTTATTTTTTTGTACGCTTTCAAGAAGAGATGTATTCCCGCAGACAAACGCTTACCTGGTGTACTCCAGTGCTGAATCGGTAGCAATCAGGCCCAGGATGCACAGGGTGACAGACACATCTCTCCTCTGCATGATGAGCTCGTGGCGCAGGGAGCCGAAGAATCCATCCAGTGCAAACTTGGTGGCAGAGTAAGAGGTGGTGAAGGGAGTGGCCATTCTCCCTGGGAGGGGAAAGAGAGAATGGAAAACACCAGGAAAGTGTGTGTAAGGAGGATCCCTGGAGAGGGAATCTGGGAAAAGGTGCAGGCTTTGTCAGACTCTATCAACTCATGTTCTGTTCGGGTGAGTCTCCCTTTATGTAAATATATTAGAATATGTATTATTATCTTATAATACATTTATTATAATATTATTATACGCTGTTAAAAGCACAGTTTGAAAATGTGTTTAGGAGTTGAACAACAGAGAAATATAAACAGTAGCTATGAACAGTACTGGGAACCATTGTTTCCACGAGGCCAGCACTTACTCCAGATGAAGCCACCAACCTGTGAGGGAAGAAACAACCACCAGAGCACCTCTGTTCTTCTCCAGGGTGGGAAGAGCTGCTGTTGCAAGAGCCACATAACTAAAAAAATTCACCTGGAATGATAAATGTAGACATGGAAGAAGCAAGAAGGTTTGAAGGCATGAGCCAAGAAAGTCGATAGGGGTCAGAAATGGAAAGGAGCATGGTTTGGAATTGCCTTTTCAAACATCAAATGAGAAAAAAATTATCTCTAAAGATGGGGACAAACATTGCATCCATGAGTCTTTCAGATTCCAGAAAAAGCAGTGAAGTGGATTCAGAGCAAAAGTTATTCCTGGGCTTTAAATACAGATTTCCTGACAAGATACAATTAGCTGTCCCTGCTTTTTCTTTATGCTATTCTTTACTCTGCAATCCCTACCAAAGACACCAGAGTCTCAGTTTGCTCCCCTTTTAAGTTTCTCTTGACTGAACTCAGACTGAGGCAAAAAATTCAGCATCTATTCAGAGCCTGACTGCTCTCTTAAATTGTAAGAATTTCTTACCTACGTTTGTCTTAGGTTGAAAAGACAGGTATCTGCTATGGAAAGCCGGAGCCTCCCTTGGAAAACCCCTCCCTCCGAATTATTATAATTTTGAAATTAAACGGCTTTCAGGCAGGATATGGNAGACACCAGAGTCTCAGTTTGCTCCCCTTTTAAGTTTCTCTTGACTGAACTCAGACTGAGGCAAAAAATTCAGCATCTATTCAGAGCCTGACTGCTCTCTTAAATTGTAAGAATTTCTTACCTACGTTCCTAAGTTCCCACTCTCCAGCAAAAAGTCTCTTTCCAAAACAAAATAGAAACCGGTATGACCCACCTGAATAAAGAAAATAGCTCTTCATTTCCATGGCCCCAAAACCTGGCACCAGGGTGATTCTACAGGAAAACTCTAAATCTGTGAACAGAGACTCAAATGGCAGACACCATTTCAAACAACTCTGTGCTCTGCAAACTGTGCACATGCCATAGAGCAGCAGGAAGTGCTGGCTGCTCACTTACAGACCTTGAACTAAACACAACTGCCTGGAACTGCCCATCAACCCGAAACTCCTGGGCTAAAGGGAGGTGAGAAGGACAGAACCCCAGAATCACCAGGGTGGAAGACACCTTCAGGATCATCGAGTCCAACCCGTGCCCAGCTCCTCACCTAAAGCCTGGCACCCAGTGCCACATCCAGGGATGGTGACTCCACCACTTCCCCAGGCAGCCCTTCCAGAACTTTATCACCCTTTCTGTAAAGAACTTCTTCCCAATATCCAACCTGTATTTCCCTTGGTGCAGCTTGAGACTGAAGGAAGAAGTCTGAAGCTCTTCCCAACCATTCCTCTTCACGTATGTTCAACACTGAGCAAAACACCTCTCTACTAAAGCCTCCAAACTTGTCTTCAAACAGGAATGAAGTAAAAGGATTGTTCCCAAGCATTGGCACAGACTTGGATTTGCCTGGGAGCCTCCCAGGGCTGTCCCAGGAGGGGGCAGGCACAGCCTCACCTGCATGAGCCAGCGGGTGTGCTCCACATCTCCGTCCCACTCCTGGAAACGGTTCGTGCCAACGTGGTTCAACACCAGGAAATCCAGGCCCCCTGGCACAGCAGGAAAACAGTCACACAAGGGTCCCTCCCTGACCATCACCCAGGGAGCTCAGAAATGCCTGAGGGCTGAACCACTCCCTCAGAAGGCTGGGAAGTGCTTTACCATGAAGATAGATTAAGTATGCCCCTCTGAGAGCAGAGTAGAACTGAAAGGAAAACTGTTTGACTTGACAACAACCCCCTGAAATGATGCTTCAGCACGATCAGGCTCAGAACTTTGTTCTGGTGGTACCTCTATGTCCTGAACACCTTTCTCAGTTCAGGAAACTGAAGCAGGAAGCTCCTACTAGAATGAGAACTGTGCACACCCCTGAAAGCCAAAGACATGCCCAGGATGCTTACCCAGCTTTTGGACAGCAAACTGAACCACCTTTTCAGGCTCTGAAGGGGAAGACATATCTGCAGGGATATAAAATATTTTCTTTGCCCCGAGTGTCAGGCATTTCTCCATCACCTCGAAAAAGAACAGATCCCAAAGATTAAATTATTTGAAAAAGGAATATGGGGAAAGGGCACCATAAAGCACATGCTACAGTCAGTGACAGTCAGCTCTGGACAGAGACACACTTTAATTTAAGATCTACTCCTGTTTGGGCCATGGAGAGCTCATTCTGCATCCAGACTTTGAATCTGCATCCTGCAAAGAGTTACCTCTATTTAACTGTCTGCTTAAACAATCTACTTTGGGACAGCATCAAGATTCACTGGGAAAAAAAAAATCTTCTTCAGGAGAAATCTTCTGGAAGAAGGATTATGCTTTACATTAAGTTCTTCTCTGTTTTCCAAAATAACTGGAAAAGAATTCATCTTTCATAATTCCTTTGCTATGTTGAGTGTGTGAATGTGCCTGGCAATGATAGGCACTTTTAGCTGTTTGCTGAAACACTGCCTTCCAGTCGTTAGCAACTATTATTATGCTCACTGTCCTCAACTCACCTTTTGCACCATTTCACAGTGAAGAACTTTCCTTGGAAGTCACAGTTAAAGAGCTACCCTTTCTAAATATTGTCCCATTTCATAAAGTACAGATGAAGAAGTCTCATCAGTTTGAGTTGGTCAAAAAGCATTTAACCTACAAAAAGTCTTGAGTTTTAAACAAAACAGCTACAAATAGAATAACTTGGACTCTGAAAAGCTGCACAATATTGCACAGGAATTGTAGTTCATGGAGTATCTCAGATTGAAGAGGACCCACAAGGATCATCAAATCCAAATCCCTGCTCCTGACAGGACTCCCTCAAACCAAAGCATATCATTAAGGATGTGGCCCAGATGTCCCTTGAACTCTGGCAGGCTTGGTGCCATGACCACTTCTCCCTGGGGAACTTACTCCAGTGACTGATCACCCTCTCAGTGGAGGATATTTTCCTCATGTCCAACCTGAACTTTCCCTGATGCAGCTTCACACCATCCCCCCATATAAATAAATGTTCAGGCAGTTAAAAGCTCAGGCACTGTATTTGCATCTTCTTGTACAGGCCAGCTTCTCTTCTGGGTTTATGTTTAACAGTTCTGAAGGAAAATTTATCATGCTGACAACTAATTTTTTTGTTGGTTTGGTAAAAACCTGAATCTCTCATGTCTTCCCCCCATACAAGGATGAGGTTCTCACCTTCTGCAGCACAGCTTCCCTTCTGGCAGTCAACACAATTTCAGCACCAAACCTGGCATAGTGATATGCTATCTGCTCTCCAATGCCAGCACTGGCTCCAGTCACGAGAACACGGGCACCAGACAGACTCTCTTTTTTATGGGAAAGGGAATAAAAGATAAAGAAGTAAGTGAAGAACGCAGCAGAGGAGCTGCCCTTAACTACTGGCAGAGCTTTAAAGAAGAAAAATGCACCTAAGTGCTTAAAATTCTTGGTGCTTCTCCAAAACTAGTAGAGGCAGGACTGATGATGCAATGACATGATAATGCCAGTTAGCTGTGTTAGACCAAAATCTTTCAAGAACCAAGTTGTTTTTCACCTCCTGTACAACATAAACCAGAAACCAGGCTATGTGCCTCCTGCACATCATTTACTCTTTGCCATCAGTCTGGAGACACATCAGCCCTCCTGTGCCAGGCACTGCACACCTATAAAGATGGTTCCTGACACCAAGGAATTTACAACCAAAACATAAGAAGAGCCAGGCAGTAGCAAAGTGCTATTTTCCCCCCACAGAGACAGCAGGATCTCTGCTCTTAGACCATTTTGTCTTCCTCTTTGTTTCAAGTTTCTCTTTGTTTCTGGGAATGAAACATTGCTTTGGGGCCATCAGCTCTAGTAAGACTACAGACTATGAGACCATCAGTCAAAGTTTGGAAATTCAACCTCTTCCCTTGTGTGACTTATATTTCAGCTTGAAATCATCTCCCTGGCGAGCCTACCTGGGTTAAAGTCGTCTTTCCAGAGGAAAGCCATAAGCCCAGCTACAACCCCTGTAGCACAAAGCACTTTCCCAATTGGCTTCATATCCCTCCAAGCTGTGAGAACCAAGTGAAGTCTTGAAGCTGAGCACTTCAGCCAAAATAATTCTGTGTTCTTCCTCTGATGCCTGGAGCCAACCTGCTGGAGGCACGTTTTGTAGAACCGAGAGCCCACCTGAGGGGTCTCTCCCCTGGGAGCCACAGCCACCTCGGTCAAGAATAAAAAGGATCTTTCACCGGCAATTCCCACAGCCTTCTGCACTCAGAGCCAGCGAGCCTATAGGAGAAAAAAAAACCCTCGTGTCTAATCTTAGAGAACTCTTAATTCATTAAAGGCTGATGACAGTTGGCAGCAGTGACCCCAGAGCAGCCGGCCCCCGGGAGGGAGGCGGCGGCAGAGCCGACAGGACGGAGCCTTGTCTGGATAAGAGGAGC